>OX438690.1:1200000-1800000 GCA_949316375.1 Mythimna vitellina | reverse complement strand
TCTTGTGAACCTGTGATCCACAATAAATGATTTGAATTGAATTGAATATTTATTTTTGAATTATGTAAGAATATTTATTTTGAACATAGATAGAACAAGAAAAATAAAACCTAAAATATGGATTAAAATTGCCCTAACAAAAAAAAAGTAATAATATTGTATTTTTTTGTTTTTGCATAAAAATAATCAACCATGTAATGTTCCTGCTGCTGGGAATCAGGCCTCCTCTCTAGAAAAGAGAACTTAGGTGCCTTAACCCACCACACGATCCCAGTGCGGGTTGGTGTATGTTCACATGACTCCGAATTTTTGGTTCTAGGACATTTTTTCATATTTTCCTTCACCGTATTGAGAGCAGTGGTCATGAAATAAATTATACAAAGTAATACGCCTGGCCAAGTTGAGGGGTAAAATCTACAAGTCTGTGATAAGACCTGCCATACTGTATAGATCAGAATGTTGGGCTGTGAATAAGACGGATGAAAAAAGATTGTATGTAGCGGAGATGAGAATGTTGAGATGGATGTGTGGTGTGACGAGAATGGATAAAGTGAGAAATTGGTATATTAGAGGAAGTTTGAAAGTGACGCCAGTGACTGAAAAGTTGAAGGGGAATCGTTTGTCTTGGTATGGTCGTGTGAAGAGGAGAGATTAAATGCATGTTACTGAAAGAGTTATGAGTTTACATGTGGATGGGTGGAGAGGGAGAGAGAGGCCAAAGAAAAGATGGATGGATTGTGTGAGAAGTTATATAAAAGAAAAGGAAGTTAGTGATAGCATGACGGTTGACAGAATAAAATGGAAGAAAAAAAACGTGTTGCGCCGACCCCAAATAAGACGGGACAAGGGCAGGAAAATGATGGAAGTAAGACGCCTGGCTGGATTTGAACCCGTGACCTGCTACTCATAAGTCAAGGTAGTTATCACTGGGTCACCGCTGCTCTCTGTAATACAATTACTATTGTGTAATCCTTACAGCTATGCTTATTAATCACACCTTTATTTTATTAGTCCATCCGTTTCTAGACCATACATACTTTTTCTTATTTGACAGTCATAGACTGAAGTTTAATTACTTACTTACCTACTTTGTTTCTGTTGTTACCTTTTTTAGGGTGCTGTACCCAAAGGGTAAAACATTTACTAAACTTCTGCTGTCCGTCCGTACTTCTGTCTGTCTGTCCGTCTGTCACTGGGCTATATCTCATGGACCGTGATAAACAGTTGAAATTTTCCCAAATGATGTATTTCTGGTACTTGGCCGGCTTTTTTGTTTTTTTTTTTTTTTGGGTGAGAGAGATTACAGTGTACTTAATTTTACTGACTAAATAAAACCTACAGGAAGTTCTCTTCCCTGATTTTAGAGCTTTACGTGAGTTCTATTTTGTTTATCGAAAAACTGATGAATAACTTTGTTGCCCAGAGCAATCTCAAAATATAATATAATCTCCCGTGTATGTACTTAAGCTTTTCATTACACTTTATTAGAATATAACTTTTTTTTTGTTTGCTCTCATATTAAAGTCGTGAAACAATATATGTATCTTGGGCATTGTTCAGACCAAACGTATTGTCGGACGCTGACTGTGAGCGAGCGTTAAGCAGTTTATCGCTTTTCCATATAAATTAACTTCTCATTCACACACACCGACTTTACGCTATTACGTAGTTCATTGTCGCTAACTTTCGGTGGCTGATTATAGTACTACGCGTAACAAGCTTACTGTCGACTTGGTGAGAACGCATACAACAGACTGAGTCCACCTTCACACTGGGGCAGAAAGTCGGCGGCGGAAATTACGTTTAATGTGAACGATGCCTTATGTTTATATACATAAACAATTTTCTTTGTTAAGTTATAACATTCGTAAAAGGAGCGGAAATAATGATTTTCCTGTTTGTATCCTTATCATTCAGAATTTTAATGGGACATCCTTTATTACAATTCAAAGGAATAACGGCTATACCTACCTATTATTATTCCGACAATGAACAAACTACGCGTGTATTGAAGAATGGATGGAAACTGGGTCAGGAAAATGTTTAAAATATAACTGTACCGTTAGAAAGAAAAGGGTCGAGAAATATTAATTCTCATTTATTTAGGTTAACCAACATTTGTTTACACTACATTTTCTCATTTAATGACTAGAGTAACATTTATAAGTGCGAAAATTAATTACAGATTAACACCACATGTACAAAAAATGGATTTATATAACATATTAACATCTTAACATCTTATTGAAATTAGAAGCTATACAGACTAAAAATCATCAAAAAAAAATAACAAAAAAAAATATCATATCATTCAGTGCTATATACAACATAAAGAAAAAATCAATGGCATGTATATTACTTATTAATATATATATTGAGTATACATGTGGATGGGTGGAGAGGGAGAGGGAGGCCAAAGAAAAGATGGATGGATTGTGTGAACAGTGATATGAAAGAAAAGGAAGTTAGTGATAGTATGACGGTTGACAGGATAGAATGGAAGAAAAAAACGTATTGCGCCGACCCCAAATAAGATGGGACAAGGGCAGGAAGATGATGATGATGTATATTACTTATTAAATTAAATTGATTAATTGAATTATGAATGATAATAATGGTTATAAAAAATAAGAAAACTAATTAAAAGAAAAATAACTGGTTACATTGAAAAAAGTGTATTCACTTTGTATTTCAATTGTATGCAGTGGTAAGAAATTTATACATTTAAAAGGCAAAGTCCGGACTCACCACCTGCCAGTGAGTGAGTCCAAACTTGACTCCAACAACACCAAATCTAAACTTTTGGACCTAGAATACTGAAATTTCGAGCAACGGTTTGTTTTATGATGCACTTACACAAAAAATGAGAAAGGATTTTTTAAATTGTACCCCATATAGGGATGAAATGGGGGTCCCGCTGCGGGCGTAGCCGCTGGCAAAACAAGTACTGTATAAAGGCGGACTTATGCCAATTAAGGTAATTTATTATAGAGAAGATTTATTTATTTATTGTTAATTAAAACGGTCCATGCCCACTTACATGAATTAATGTAGAATTGTGAAATCATAAATAATAATACATATTAGCAATTGTATGGAATTTTAGAATATAAATTGATCTTGATTATTGTAATAGATTGTTTAAATAGTACATAATTTTAAATTAATAACTAGTTAGAAGATAAGCGAACCTCATCTCATCAATATTTCAGATGAAAGACGTCAGTTTGGGAAAGGCCTATGTCACTGTTGAATATAGGCCTCCCCCAAGCGTTGCCATAACGACCGGTCCTGTGCGACTTCGTTTCAAAGCAATTTATTTATTTATTTGTTTTACTTTAACAAAAACGGCTATCCACCAATTACATTAGCTAAAGAATCATCATCATCATTTCAGCCGAAAGACGTCCACTGTTGGACATAGGCCTCCCCAAAATGTCACCACAATGACCGGACCTGTGCGTCTCGCATCCATTGGATTTCCGCGACCCTCACCAGGTCATCGGTCCACCTTGTGGGAGGCATTCCAACGCTGCGTCTTCCGGTACGTGGTTGCTATTCCAGAACCTTTCGTCCCCATCGACCATCTGATCTGCGAGCAATATGCCCTGCCCATTGTCAGTTAAAGAATACCCATATTAATATACATAAAATTCACACATTCATATCACAGAACTCTAGATATCAGTATCTCTAGAGTTCTGTTGTTGTTGTTGTTGTGTGAGTTGATCATGTCAGTACATGATCGCCTTCCCTTCGCTCGCGAACACATCACAGTCAGGGTGTGTGTCCAAAAGAGTGTTGAGCGCAAAGAGCGTGCGAGGGACAGGAGACTGGGCTCGCACAAGAGTATGAATCGCAGGCACAGTGAACAAGCTATGTCTCCTGATGCAGCTATATCTAACTGGTCCACAAAGTTGAGACAGCTCTGGAGTATGCAGCGGCATGCAGCTCTGGAGTATCATTTTTCCCATAAAGGATTTTACACACGGTTAATATTTGGTAATATTTTCTTCTGACCACAAGTAAATTATACCCTACATAACCTAAAAAAAAACAAAGTAGGTTACATAAAGGGATAGTATCCATAGATAATCTTACAGAGATATCTAAGGTAAGCTTTTTGCACTCTTTAAATAGTCGGATAGCATAGCATAGCATAGTTGGCCATATAATGTTTCCACTGCTGGGACTCAGGCCTCTCTAGGAGAGGGAATGGGCCGTAATCCGCCACGCGGGCCCAGTGCGGGTAGGTGGATTTTTTTTTTTTTTTTTTTTTTATTTGATATAAACCAGTGCTTGACTGCGATCCCACCTGATGGTAAGTGGAGATGCAATCATTGATGGTCAGGCGCACTAGTTTATTAAGAGCCTATTCACTCTAGCCTTGAAGACACCTATATTATAGTTGGACGGAAAGACCGCAGCAGGCAGATTGTTCCAGTCCTTCGATGTACGCGGTATAAACGACGAAGCGAAACGCTTAGTCCGGACCGTTGAAGTTTCAACAACGTAAGGGTGGATACTCGCCGTTCGTCGGCTTGTCCGATGGTAGAAAGGAGATGGCGGAATCAAGTCATGCAGTTCCCGCGCACACTCTCCAAAATGTAACCTGTAAAATACCGATAGGCTGGCTACTCTGCGCCTGTGCTCGAGGCTTTGTAGATTGGACTTAACCAAATCTGGATCCCCAATTAGCCTCTTCGCACGCCTTTCCACTGAGTCCAAAGCTGCTAGATGGCATTTTGCAGCACCAGCCCATATGTGACTGCAGTACTCCACACACGATCGGACCTGTGCTTTGTATAACATTAGAAGCTGTCCCGGTGTGAAGTACCGTCGGACCTTTGCAAGAACGCCTAGTTTTCTAGCAGCTACCTTGGCTTTGGACTCAATGAACCGCCCGAAATTGAGATCTGAGGAAATTTCAACTCCTAAGAGTTGAAGGCGGTCGGTGCACTCCAGGGATACATTCTGAAAAACGGGAGCCAAGGTGAACGGGCTCCTCTTAGCGGTGAACAGATACGCTTGTGTTTTGGCGGCGTTGAATTTTACCAGATTGGTTTCGCCCCACTTGGAGACTGCCTGAAGTGAGACATTCGTACGCTCTACCATAGCCTCTCGTTCGGACCGAATTTGCTCCTTACTGGCCCGAGGACCTGGCAGGTACCTCTCTACAACTGTGCTATCGTCTGCATACCCATAGATACCGGGCATCAGCAGATCGTTAATATGCAGCAGGAAAAGAGTTGCAGAGAGAACTGACCCCTGAGGAACTCCGGCATTAGTCGTCATGGGCTCTGATGAGCATCCATCGACAACAACTCGGAGAGACCGTTCACTCAGAAAGTCTTTTACCCAGTTAATCAGGCCAGGGGAAATGCCGTACGCTGGAAGCTTACTCAAAAGGCTGGCGTGCCATACCCTGTCGAAGGCCTTCGAGACGTCCGGTATGCCAGGAGGCGCGAGTTCAATACACGCTCCATAATCTTGCAGAGTATGGAGGTTATTGAAATCGGCCGATAGTTGGCAGGATCGGCACGACTGCCCTTTTTGGGCACGGGTTGCACGTTGGCAAGCTTCCAGGACTTGGGCACTATACCAGTCCTAAATGAGAGGCGATACAAGCGCGTCAATACAGGAGACAACTCGGGCGCACATGCCTTGAGAACTATTGCTGGTATACCATCTGGTCCACTAGCTTTATTCACGTCTAGACGACACAGTGCTCTCAAAACTTCTCTGTTCCTTATGCGAATATCGGGCATTGAGGTGTTGCAGTGAGATGGAGTTGGTAGAGTAGCACTGCTAGTGTCAAGACGAGAATTGTGGGCGAAGAGAGCTGCAAAGAGACCTGCTTTCTCTCTCGCTGTATGAGCCAGTGTTCCATCAGGTTTAACCAGCGGAGGCAATGTGGGCCTACAGAAGTTCGTTTCGACCGATTTGGCAAGGGACCAGAATGCTCTGCTCCCGGACGGCTGTGCAGAGAGCTTTGCGCCAATATGTGTAATGCGGTCGAACCGAGCCTTCTTCAGTGCCTTTTTGTAGGACTTGGCAGCATGGTTGAAAGCTCTCTTCTTTGAGCTCAGATCCGGAGCTTTGCGATCACGAGCGTCAACCCATGCGAGAAACGCCGAATGCTTACGCTCTTCAGCTTGAGCGCAGTCGGCGTTGAACCATGGTTGAGCTGAGCCTCCGATGGGTACGTCTCTATAAGGGATGAAAAACTCCATAGCTTGACGTATCACATCGGATATAGCATCTGCACAGCTCGACGGACTTTCAGAAGAGAAGCAGACCCGCTGCCAAGGATAAGACGCAAAAAAGTGCCGCATCTCATCCCAATCTGCTGACCTGTAACGCCATATTCTCCGTTGACCACGTGAGTCACAGTCAGGTGGGGAGAAGCACGAAACAGACTTAACCAGACAGTGATCTGAAGTTCCCAGTGGTGAGGAAACCGTTACAATACATCTGTCCGGATCGGTGGTCAGCAGAAGGTCCAAACAATTGGCAGTATGACCAACTACATCAGGCACCCTAGTCGCTTGCTTAACCAGCTGGGAAAGGCCCATCGACACTGCAAAGTTTCGCGCTTCTCTCCCAGCATGGTCGGTCTTCTGGTATGGGAAAAGCCAGTCTTGGTGGCAGGCGTTAAAGTCCCCCAGAGCGACGAGCTGCGCATCAGGGTGCCGATGCAGAGCCTTATCGGCGGCCTCACTGAGGTGGTCGAACAACCGAGTTGTCTCCTGATCACCGCTGTGCGATCGGTAGACACAGGCATAAACAATTTTGTCCATACCAGTGTCCACCAACAGCCATAGCGTGGATAAATTTGGGTCTTCAAGGTGACGGAGACGCTGACAGCAGATGTCATTACGGACGTACACACAGACCCCGGCACGCTGCAGGAAATGATGCTCCAGTGAGTATCCTGGGTAGTTTAGGTACGCCGTATCGGACGGACATCTAATTTGGGTCTCCGTCAAGAAAAGCAAGTGTGGCTTCTCAGTCTCAAGATGGTGGTGGACCGCATCGAGATTAGAGTGCAACCCTCTAATATTTGAGAGGTGCACTAGAAATGAGAGGACGTGCATCCGCTGTAGACACTTGCCTTTCTTTTTACCTTTCATTTTTAATTTTTTTTTTAGAGTGAATAGGAGAGATGATGCGAGCGATGAGAGCGAGGTGATGCGATTTTAAACCTTACAACACGACCAGAGTTGCTGCGTCAAAGGAGGGTTGATCTGGAGACTGCGGGGACGCCCGAACCCCCCCAGGGATCGCCATCGGGTCCTCACGCCCGGTCGCCAACCGGCACGATGGGGCCACCCTGGGATTTTTCGCAGTTAGCGGGGCAGCCTTTCTTGTATGGCTGGCACACTACTTGGGCCTCCAACTACCTGCGGTCGGCCAGCGGAGCACCGTGCTTCGGATCCCGCTACCCTCCACGATCAAACGTCCGACACAACAACAGCTGGCGCGTCGGACCCAGTATACGTCACAACACAACTGCTCAGACCCATCTTCCACCATACGGCTTCACCAGACATCACGCCGGAACACGACGGATCGCTTGGCGGCATGGCTTTGTCTGGTAGGTGGTAACTTTAAGCCGGCAGCCGATGCTATGGCCTACCACCGCATTTACTGCTCGTTTAGCACTACCCAGGGGACACGTGTAGGGTGGTCAGAACTAAGTAAATCCTACGGACGCAAGCAGTTCATCCCCCACGGACGCAAGCAGTTCATCCCCCTGGGATGTCACATGCCTTTGAATTTTTGGTTCTAGGACATGCTGGTTTCCTCACGATGTTTTCCTTCACCGTTTTGAGAGCAGTGGTGATGAAATAAATTACACGAAGTAGTGCGCCTGGCTGGGTTTGAACCCGCGACCTACAATTCGTAAGTCGGGGCCGTTACCACTCGGCCACCACTGTCTCTATAATAAGTAATAGTCGGATACCTAAACATAATAATCGTCAAACCTTGACAACCCTATGTATTTGAAAGTGTACACAATTTCCCCATTCTCCAGTGTGGTAAACATATAAAATCACATCCTAAACACTTTCACAGCCACGGAACCGTACAATAACCAAACAATAAAATGTAACATTCAATAACACGTCAATGTATTTCCTTTTCTAACAATCGTTCTGAATATCAATGAAGGAATTCCCACACATTCACTGCAAACTGAAATAACAAACGGCTGTTTGCTGAATAAAATAAACGATGGAGCAACATGGAAGTACATAGGAAGTACTGCCACACATCGTAATGTTAAAGGCTCTGTACTAAGTGACACTCTAGCGATAACAAAGATGGGGTTTAGCCGTCAAATTACTTCAACCACTCTGGTTGAGAGAGAGAGTGTCAGACTCTAACAATTCCATTGTCCCGCGTATAGGCATGGGAGTGAGATGTGCTATCCAAATGTGGCAGGTCAATTACAAACATTTTGGCATTTAGACTGACGCTCTTTATCATTTCAGCTAGAAGACGTCTATTATTGGACATAGGACAACCTCAAATGTCACTATAACGATCGGTTCTATGCGTCTTGCATCCATCGGATTCCTTGGCAGGCGGTCGCTTCCTACTGCGAAGCAGTAATGCTAGCAAGGAGTCAGCCGATCGTATGAGGTAACGGTCCTCACGCCCCAACCGCTGCCGGGATTCCGATCCCGATTTCCGGACTCCGTAGGCGCGGGCTGGCGGACGGCGAGCAATAGCTAGCCCGCCGTTCGACCGTCCGGTAACCGTCCAGACCGAGCTCAAGTCGACGACGGCGCGTACTATTCTACGCGCGCCTCAATGAGATGTCAGCAACTGTAGGGGCCCAGCAGGGTCGAAGACCACTGGGGCCAAGAGTCTGATTCTGAAAGGAAGACTCGGCCCTGGTACGAAAGGCAACGAAGGAATAGGAGTAAGTTTTTTGTTAGTAAAAGTCTGACAATATCTTCCGCTCCGCCCAAGAGCGGGAGATGTCATAAGATGATTTTCCTACCGAAAAAAAAATCCGTCGGTTTCCTGCGACCCTTATAAGGCCATCAATCCAGCTTATAGAACGCCTACTCACGCTGCGTCTTTCAGTGTGCGGTCGCCACTCCAAAACCTTTGTTTTTTTTGAACCATCTGTTCTGCGAGCAATGTGCTCTGCCTACTGCCACTTAAGTTTAGCGATTCTTCGGGCCATGTCAGCCGCTATTGCCGCTAGAATAAATACTTTATTATGACTAGAACCAAAGGTTAGTAATAAGTAGAGCGTGCTATACAATAAGATTATGTCAAAAATATTTCTAAATATATTTTTGTCTAATTTATTCAGGTGTTAACGTGCTCACTAGAGAGTGACATTTCGAAAAATAATGGTTTTTAATTTATTATATAGTCTTAATAGAATCTCTGTTTTGTAAAAGACCGTTTATATTTCAATATTGAAATAACTAGAGCTTATTTGTAATTGTCAAATCAACTAAATATCCTACGCAGTTTTGAGGCTTAAGGCCCTAGCGACCGAGCAGTACCATAAAACAATTACTTCAGTTTTTTTTTAGGTGGAAAGTCATCTAATGACATCTGCCGCCCTTGGGTGGGGCGAGAGAGCATGTCAGACTTTTACTAATACCTACTCGTTTGTTCCTTCTTTTCCTTGCGTCCCAGGGCCCCGGGGTTTATTTTTACTTAACTCATGCCCCAGTGGGTTTCGACCCTGCTTGGCCCCTACAATTTGCTGACATCTTGAGGTGCGCATGGAACTCTACGCGCCATCGACGACTTGGGCTTGGTCTACCAGACGGCGTGCTACCCATTGCTCGCCGTCCACAAGCTTAGAAGTTGGGATCAGGAACCCGACAGCTGGGGCGTGAGGGCCGTTCCCTCGCAAGTGCGGCCGCCTCCTTTGCTAACATTAGAATAGAATAGAATATCGTTTATTTAATAAAAGCGGCACATTTAAATTAAGATACATAAAAACAATTATAACGCATACATTGCATTTATGCCTGAATTAGGTTGGACCTGTATGTCAGGCTAAAAAGTACTAAGAACCTAATAAAAAATAACCATTAAATTCACCATATTAAGTAATCTAAATTTAATTAATTGATAACAAAGCACAATGCTGCACCCGGGCGTTTCTTCCACACGAATCCGATGCAGGTACCTTTCGAACTTACCATGTCCGGTTAGAACTTGCGTCATGCGGAAGGTAAAGACGCCGTGTTGTCTTTCCGTTCACTCCTCAAAAAGAGTACTTACCACCATACTTGTGGCGTGCCCAAAGCTTATTCCTCTGTGACAGCTAAATAAATTGGTTTGAAAAAAATATGTTTATTATAAACTCGTGTACAACATTATTAGCATATGATTTTTTCGTATGACTAATACTTTTGCCAACATAATTTTTTTTATTGACATGATATATTTTCACTTATTTTCCCTACTCCTTTTAAACGGCTTTGATCTTTAGAAATATGTTTACACAAAAAAATTACTGGTTAAATTTTCTTCAGACTGTACACTGTATATGTCCAAGGTGGCAATGCTGCCAGCGTTCTGGGCACTTTTCCTATTGATATCGATGTGGATGAATTTTTTGATCCCCAATAATTTATTTTTCTACCCGTTTGTAAATATTATTATTTTTAGTATGTTACTAAAAGAGTTATGAGTATACATGTGGGTGGGTGGAGATGGAGAGAGAGGCCAAAGAAAAGATGGATGGATTGTGTGATATAGAGATATGTGATATGAAAAATTTGTGATAAATAAGATGTGTGATATGAAAGAAAAGGAAGTTAGTGATAGTATGACGGTTGACAAGATAGAATGGAAGAAAAAAACGTGTTGCGCCGACCCCAAATAAGATGGGACAAGGGCAGGAAGATGATGATATATTCCTATAACCTTATTAATATTTATTAGTTTTTATGTTCCTTATAATCAGTATTAAAATGTTAGCAATTGTAATAAATATATATTAAAAGAAAACCAAACATAAGAACTGTTAAAAAAAAGTATATGTAAATAAATCAATATTTCGCATAGAAAATGGATTTAAAGGTCGACGGGGCTTTATCCTTGCGCAGCTGGCCGTAATTAAACGCACACACACTCGTACCGCTGCCTAGGCGGCAACACAAGTATGTATCCATTTAACTCCGGCCAGATGTTCAAGGGACTATACGTCTTAAATAAAAGAATTAACTAAGTTTATATTCAAATAATTTAGTAACGAAATCTTCTATTTTCGTAGTAAAACGTTGTTTACCTTTCAACAAGAATGGTTACAGTCTGCTGCCACAAGACATAATCTTTTGTAGGAAGATAACAATGTTGAAAATAAAATACAGTCAAACGTTTTTAGTATACAATTTTTTTTATTTTTTTTGATATAAACTTGTGCTTGACTGTGATCCCACCTGATGGCGCACTATTTTATTAAGAGCTCATTCATTCTAGCCTTGAAGACACCTAAATTATATTTGGACGGGAAGACCGCAGCAGGCAAATTGTTCCAGTCCTTCGATGTACGCGGTATAAAAGACGAAGCGAAACGCACACACGCGAGTTTTCTTCCTCTTTGTCTTGTTAACCATCAAGCCCTACTTACACAATTAATTTATCTTTAATTTTATGTTTACTGTAACCACGCTATCACTGACTCCCATGTCCCTCACATCCCTCTTTACACAATTCATTCATATTTAATTTGATGTTGTTTGTAACTTTGAGCTTAGATTGTTTTATTATATAGCCTGATAATAATCTTCATGATTGTTTGCGCAATTCAAGCGAAAGATAATTAACTATTTGGAATTTGGTTGGTGCAGTGGGACGAAATTGACCAGTTGTATGGAAAGATAAAAATAAATTATTATTTATCTTTCTATGTATAGAGCTTGTGCTATGAGTATTAGATAACTGATAAACATACTTATAAATTTTTATATTCATACACAAAGAAACGATATTAGCTCAAATGATACTTGAGAATAGCTTTTGATAGGAACACTGAATGGCCTCACCGTATTTTCCCGCAATTTTGCTGGCTTCAGTGGATAGGTTACATCTTGAAGTTGCTTCGATCCAGATGGACCAATATGTTTGTGTGTTCTTATGTGTGAGATCAGAAACTTTTCAACGACCATCCAATTTTATTACTTCACTTTTGAAAAACGTTTATTAGGTATATACAAAAAGCAAAGTTTAAGTTTAATTTTACCTGTGGTGAACCGACTACCATCAAG
This sequence comes from Mythimna vitellina, assembly GCA_949316375.1. Classification (NCBI taxonomy): domain Eukaryota; kingdom Metazoa; phylum Arthropoda; class Insecta; order Lepidoptera; family Noctuidae; genus Mythimna; species Mythimna vitellina. Next base: position 1,787,743 of record OX438690.1, on the reverse strand, counting down.
TAACTCTTCGTTCTGCCGGTGTGGTGTCCGCGGCTCAACGCCCGCCCGGTTGACTCGAGGATCGAGCGTTCTAGTCTTTCTTCGCGACGGCCAATCAGCGCTACGTTTCAGCACCCCTCTCGCTGGGGATCTCAGCAGTTGCTGCATGGTGACGTCTCGCCTCCTCCTCTAGTATCAAGCCTCCGTTTACTCGACTCTAGAGGATGTCGAGCGCTGCTGGCTCCTCGCTGACAGATGGCGTCAACACATAGCTATTATAGATAAATTACATCCAGAAACAGATCAAATAAGCGTGCTCATCTCGTAAACGAACCCACAAAGTCTGGTATAGAAGTCAGGGCCACTAACAACCAGACCAACAGGCCAGTTGAGATAATTCAACTCGTCATTAAAAAATAAAGTTGGCACAATACCTGGTTGGTCTTCGGCACAGCTTAAGGGCTGTGTACACCACGTTTTTTGAACGTGCCGAAGTCGCGCCTTTGTAGCGATACGCACGTGAGTCAGATGCAGCCTGTAGACCTTTGCACACCAGTATAAATTCAATCACATGTTTGAATCGAAACAGACTCGTATGTGTAGCGTTACAGATGCGAAGCAAAAGTGCATGTGTATCGATACAAATGCGTTTTTTATTCGAATAATCCGGCAATCGTAAATTTCACAATATTGGCCGGTTTTGAATTTTAGTTATGAAGTTTTCTGCGTGAAAAGGCCCCATTTTTTGTGTTCCAAAGTCGTGCGGTGCCCAAATTGCTAGATTGCAACTAGCGAAGATTCACATCTCCCTAGTTGTGGAGAATTCTTGCCTGTAGGAGAGGCGCGTGCGCTAGCGACGCACCGGCACGTTTGAATGGATACAAACGCGAGTGTGTAACGTTACAAACGACAAGAAACTGCTCTGTACGATAAAAGCGTGCCGTCGATGCACGTTTCTAAAACACGCGTCTACTTCGCGTTTGTAGCGATACTGACGAGATACGCACTCGAGTTAGACGTAGACTGTAGACCTTTAATAGGATAAAAGTGCACCGTCGACGCACGTGTCTAAAATGTGCGTCATCGGCGCGTTTCAAAAACGTGGTGTGCATAAGCCCTTGGAACGTAAGATGTAACTACTTTCTGGTCGAGGACACCAAATATCACCCGATTTCCAAATTTTGTTTGCGGATGTAACACGAACAGGATCAGTCGATCGACGCCATCAATATTGCGGGGATATACACAGAAATGTCATTCCATAAACAATTAAACGAATAATCTAGTCTCTTTCACTCGATAGGCATGTGCAGAAAAGAGATGGATATATAAATTGCAACGACCAGCCAAAAAAAGTCAATACATCACACATAGAAACAGCGTAACTAATGGGTGCTTGCTCTTGCAAATTGCTTCAACTACATACTACAGAATTTCAATAACTGAAAGGCTAGTGCTCTGTTCATTCAGAGATCCATTAAAGTGATTAGCAATCAATCAATTGATAATACTTAGAGCACTTAAAACTCACCTACTGCCTCTTGAAAGAGCTCAGAGAGCAATTTTAAAAGTAGCTAGTTTCCTTCCCTTTTTCAATCAGCTATCCGCTATACAAATTCTGTAACGTACTTACTGTTCGCCAGCTTTTCATAATGCACTTAGTATTAAAACCATGCTCTCCTACAACGCCGAAATTACTAATAAGAGACGGAATGATATTGTTTGCCATTCTAATGTGTCCCCAAAATATGTATTTTTAATAAGATTTTTTGCTTTTTTAGGCCCATTTCTGTACAATAAATTAAATAGAATATTAAGTATCTACAAATTAAAATTAGTAAAAAGATGATTCTCCAATATTTCTTAAGCATTATCTTGTGTAGATACAGAAGACCTACTTGCTGTTTGTAAATAAAACACGCCGTATCTCTAAATTTAGTTAAGTTTTTATAATAGTCATATTTAGCGTTAATTTATTATTTTGTAATGTGGTTTCAGGCAAAAAAGCAACTTTGTTATTTTTAATATACTTTATTGTAAATGTGCCATAAGTTATAAATAAATGATTTATTGTTTATTTATTATATTATTATAATAGAGCATGGTTCACACTGATACTAGTACAGATTAACGTACTGGAGCAGCTGACCTTTAATCCAGATACATCTTCAGCCTATGTAGATAGGACTCAGGACTCCCTCTGATAAAAGAACCGGACTATAATTCTCCACGCTGTTGGTAGATGTCACATGTTTATTTTTTTTGTTTTGTATATGTCTCAGATGGCCGTTGGAGCTGGAAGGTCCTTCGCTGGAGTGGCGACCGCGTACCAAAAGACCTAGCATTTAGGAAGCCTCCCACAAGGTAGGCCGATAACTTGGTGAGAGTCGCAGGAATCCGATTGATGTAAGACGTTCATTGCGGCGAAATTTGGTGGAGGTATGTTTTTGAACATATGCTTCCACTAAAAATGCTCTCCGTTATCATAAAAATAATTGTACCTTAAAAACATATAGGCTTACAAACGACTCATTGATTGATAGACTGATCAAATGTAGTTTTAGACAATATCTTCGCGTCCAACTATAATTTAAGTGTCTTCAAAGCTAGTGTGAATAGGCTCTTAATAAACCAGTGCGCCTCACCATCAATGATTGCATCACTGCTTACCATCAGTACATATGTACATACCTACCTATACAAATCCAATCAGTTATATTAATTTTCAGTTAAATTAAATACACATCTAAATACGTGAAGAAGAACGTTACTGCCAAGCGAACATTATAAAATAATACCTCTTAAAGTTACAAGCTCACTCGACAGTAATTGAGAATGACAACGAGGCTTTCGGGCGCTTCGGTGAAACACTGTGAGAATATCTTTTACCAAAATTGCATGTCAGATAATCATAATTGGATAGGTACCGCTTTAGTGCAGAGACGTTAATTTGTTCGAGACTTAACAAGGTTCAAGGGTATAGGCAAAATACAGGTCAAGGTGACTGTTGCTGCTTGAGCGTTAAGTTTTTGATAGCTTCAGCATCATCATCATTTTAGCCTAAAGATGTCCTCTGTTGGATAGAGGACTTCCTCAAGTATCGCCATGACGACCGGTCCTGTGCACCTCGCATCTATCGGATTCCTGCGACCCTCATCAGGTCATCGGTCCACCTTGTGGGAAGCCTTCGTACGTCGTTTGGTACGTGGTCGCCACTCCAGAACCTTTCGTCCCCATCGACCATCTCGTCTGCGAGCAATGTGCCCTGCCTACCGCCACTTAAGTTTGGCGATTCTTCGAGCTATGTTGGTAACCTTGGTTTCGATAGCTTAAGCGGGAGCATTAAAATTAAATATCGTGCTCTTACACGATATGTTTATTAGTATATTACGTAAAAACAAAAAGTATAACGTAGATGCGGTGTATTTTTCGTGGTAAAATTTGGAGTTGTACGCGTTGCCCGCACACCTCTATCCACCGCGAAGACCCGCCGCCGGCCCTCCACCCGCGCGCGCTTATCAGTCGCTGTAAACTTTCAATCCATCGTAAGGATATCTTGCTTTGACAGTGACTAGCTGTTGAGGAGTGGCTAGAGAAACGCCACGGCGTCCTTACCTACCGTCTGATGCTGTTCAAGAGGAGAGGATGGCCGACTCTTGTGCCCGGCCATGGTATGGAGCGAGAGGAAATGGGAAGCGGTCGCCTCTTAGATGGCTGTAGCTGTTTCCCTAACAGCTACAGCGTATATCCACACGTTCCCGTCGCCGCCACAATAGACGCCTCTGGAGTCGGAAGTCACAGAGCGATTCTTGACTTCTGTGAGCGCGGGCTTGCGGCCAACGAGCAACTGGTAACTCGCCGTCCGACGTGTCAGGTAAGGATCAAGCCTAAGCTGTTGACGGCAGGTAGTGGTCCACGTGTGTCTCAAAGAGATGCCAGCAAAAGCATAGGGGTTCAGTACGATATCCGTTAGAACTGCGGGAATTGTCGACAAAGAAACCATGGCCCTGGAATGCAAAAGATAATTGAAGGACACAAGTGGGTTTTAGCCAGTAATAGTCTGACACGCCCTTTCGCTCTACCATAGAATAGAAAATTGATATGAAGATTTCCGACAGCAAAAAAAAAGCGGTGCCTGGGAATAAAATATAAGCTGTTTAATTTGTTATTGATATTTTGCGGATGAAGCAAACCAAATTAAAGCAAAGTGGTTTAAACTGTTCATAAATGGTAATTATTTTATACAGATTAACCTCAAATTAGAGAGCAGTGGTGGCCGAGTAGTAACGGCCCTCACTTACGAGTTGTAGGTTCCGGGTTCAAACTCAGCCAGGCGTATTCCTTTGTGTAATTTATTTCATCACCACTGCTCTCAAAACGGTGAAGAAAAACATCGTGAGGAAACCGGCATGTCCTAGAACCAAAAATTCAAAGACATGTGACATCTACCAACACGGACTGGACTCGCGTCGTGGATTACGGCCCATTCCCTCTCCTAGAGAAAAGGGCTGACTCCCAACAGTGGGAACATTATATAGCCGACTATGCTATGCTATGCTAACCTCAAATTAAAAACTGCCTCATTCTTTTAATGGTTGCAAGCCTTACTACGAATTGACCTATAATGACCGATCTTGAAGCGTCGACAGCGCATAGTGTTCCACGCACGCCTCAAAGTGATGTCAACAAACGGTAGAGGCCCAGTAGGATCCCTGATAGGGTCATGAAGAAAAGTACTAAAATGATACCTAGGTGTAGTTTTACTCAGTAAAAGTCTGACAGGCCCTCCTGCTCCACCCTAGAGCGAGACAAGTCACTAGATAATTTCCCACCTCAATAAAAAGCTCTACTACGAAGCATAGCTCGTCAACATTGATTCCTTTCAACACGGGTGCAGACTAGAATCTAGATTCGTGGATCGTTTATGGCGATAAGCTGGTTCCCTATAACATGGTATTGAAACACAGCTGGCGGATCGAAGATAAGTTACACCGCTAGCTTGCTTTTCAGGAAACGCAAATGTGTTTTAACTAGGGAGTGCAAGGGGTTTTTTTTAACATGGATTACAGTTATTTTTGATGAAAAAAAAAATGTGTTTAGCCAGTAGTTCCGGAGATACTAGTTAAACTACGGTTAAAGAATATTTATTTTCTTAGAAGAATTATACTTTCACTTATAAAGAAAAAACATAATAGATTAAAACAATTTTACATATCAGCAAGCGTAGATGAAAAAAAAGAACAAAAACAAATATGTGCCCTATCTTAAAACTGACATTAACATTTCAATCATCACTGTTTTTTCAAAATAAAGATCACATTTTTTTATTAGAATAACTTTTTTACACGTACTACTAGTTGAACATAGCATTTTATTTGCTTTTTTTTTTAATTCCATCCATAGTCTGATGTTTTCATGATTTTGATGTCCCAGGCACTGGACTAAATTTATTGCACCGATTATGTAAACAGATGTTTACACCTATGCCTGGACTGACACTAGACATTGCACACGTTATGCTTGTGCTAAGCAGAACACGACGCCTATGTTACGTTTATAATTATAGTTGAATTTTTGATATATTTTTAATATGTATTAGTTTATATTGTTTATAAGATTGTTATATAATATAATGTATTGTATCTATGGGCCTTAGTTGCCTGACGATAAAGAAATAATAATAATAAGCCATATAATACTGCACACCAGGTTTCTAGCTTGGACCCAACCAGCAGCACCACGAACTCTTAACGCGATCCATTTTAAGACCTAAACTGAACGGTTAAAGGCATGGAGCTATATATGATGTATAGCATCATCAATCTTTCTCACTCGTACGACTGACATTTTTACATACGTCATGGTAAGTCCCCTGGAGTCGGTTTTGCTGGCAGCTGCGGTAGCGTTACGGCACGGGACCAAGCAAAAGACTAAGGGCTCGGGTCAAACCGCGTGTTGCCAGCTCGTGCTCATTCCTTACTCTGCATCGTTCACACCATGTTTTACAGCTTGCACCCAGCCTGGTGTCGGTTTCGCTGGTGGCTATGGTGGTGTCGTATCCCAGGACGCTACATATGACTGAGCGCGCAGGCCGACCTGCGCGTTGCCAGCTCGTGCTCATTCCTTATTCTGCCTCGTGCACACGGTGTTTTACTGCTAGCTACCAGCCTGGTGTCGGTTTTGTTGGCGGCTATGGTGATATCACGGCACAAGTCACTAGATACGATTGAGTGCTCGGTTCATCCGCTCGTGCCCATTCCTTGCTCTGTAACGTGCTCCCTCGCCCATCCACAGACCGACCTCGCCAAGCATTGTCTGGCCTATTGGTCTAGAGGTTAGTGGCCCTGACTGCTATGCCGGAGGTCATGGGTTTGTTTCCCCCCCCAAGACAAATGTTTGTGTGATGAGCACGACCATTTGTTCTGTGTCTGAGTGTGGGTGTAATTAAATTAATTTATAATATTCCTGAATTTAGGAATATATAAGTTTATCAGTTGTCTAGTACTTAGGCCACGAGCTCTGCTTAGTTTGGGACTAGAATGATGGCATTGTGTGTAAGTTGTGGAATATTATATTGCTTAACCTGGGGGATTGACTCATACTGCTTTTATTACTTAGCCACAATATACTAGCGCAATATATGCAAAACACAATAAGTATATGCAAAACTAAACGTGCATGTTTACGTTACGTTAGGTCGTAAAATAATACTCTCTAAAGCCTTGAACTCACTGGAGCGTAACAGATTGACAGTTCTGCTTCCATTTATTTTCTACTAAACTATTCTGAGAATATTATTTCACAACGTTCTACTTTATAAGCATATTGTGTGTATGTTAATTTTTGTAACAAAAAGTTGTACTGGAAAAAGCCGAAAATGTTTTTCAACTTAATTTTGACAGAGATATCAAAAGTGTTGTAGAGTATACTGCGAATTAAATCACAACCTAGTTGAAGTGTTTTAAAGTGTTATGTGAAATTTAAAGCGTATGATAATGGTACGATTTATTTTGGAAGTAATAAAATATTATTATTTATTTATTTAAAACATTTTGCAATAATAAACATTGCACAAAGGTGGACATTAAGTCCACCTGGACTTAATGCCTTAGGCATTTACTACCAGTCGACCTTAGGGTGGTGCAGAGACTTAACATGGCATGTGTAACTTAATAGAACACTGACAGAGAGGAAACAAGAACAATAATAAAATATATACTTAAATTAATCCATACAAATAAAGAATGATATTGAGAAAATATAACAAATCAAGAGTGTGATGAATCTACCAACTACTTGCGAAAGTGTTTTCGTGCTTTCATTTTAAAGGACTTAAATATTTATATCAGTACATAATGATTATTATGTAAAAACAGATACAATTAATCGTCGAAGTACTCCTCCACATTGCTGTATGACTTCTGGGCTTGCCGAAAACGTACCCAGAAGACTGGCATCATTGCCACGTTGTTTGGTAATGCTAATTTTTTGGGCAAAGAAGAACGAGCTAGCCCTCTCGTAGCGCATACATGTAGTGTCGATCAGGCGTTGAGAGATACTTTTGAAAAGATGACGTGGTCTCAGAGCTTAGGACCTAAGCGTCTTCATCATTTTATCATCGTCCTGCCCTTCTCCCAATCGTATGACATAATTATAATCAAAAATTATATGCTGTAAAAATTGTGGTATTTTTTCATTATTCTGGAAAATTAGTTATCACACAGCTTTTTTTATTTTTTTTTATTGGGTGGGAAAATCATCTTTTGACAAAACCCGCTCTTGGGCGGAGCGGGAGATAGTGTCAGACTTTTACTGACTGAAAACCCTCTCCTGCTCCTTCGTTGCCTTCGTCCCAGGGCCCCGGGTGTTTTCACACAGCTGTGGATTCCAAAATTTTGCCGTAGGTATTTTGCTTTTTTTAATAAAAAATAGTGATGCAATAGAAGTGTCTTAACGGAAGAGGAAATGGACACAGATGTCAAAAGTAAATCTATGCGGATGCGGAAGCAAAAACGGAAGCGAAAGAGGAAGTGTTAATATTATGAAGAAAAAGCACAAAATATTTTTTTTTAAACAACAGAATGTTTACGTCGTAATCACGTCACGAGGCGCGGTTATGCGCAGAATGAACTAAAAAAATATAATAATAAAGAAACTCCACGCGCCCCCAGCCCCACGTTCTTCGCTGTTTTCTTCCGTTTCGAGTTCTGTTATAAATTTTGCGGAAGCAAAAGCGGAAACAGAAGTAAAAACGCTTGCGGAACTTCTGCAGACGCGATAGCGCAAATACAAGTTAATATTCTCATTTTGCTATTTCTGACGAAGACTGAAGACTATTGAAATTATTCCATTTCCAGTCCTCATTATCACCTGCCTAGCTTCTTTCCTACTGTATTGAGATCGACAACCACTGTTGATGCAGCTGATAAATCTTACCTCTATTCCTAGGAGCTTCTACCTATCTGATCTCTTCCCTCTTAAATATCCGTTTTGTAAGTCTTGGATAAGAACAGTGGTGGCCGAGTGGTAACTGCCCCAACTTACGTTGTAGGTCGTGGGATCAAACCCAGCCAGGCGAATTACTTTGTGTAATTTATTTCATCACCACTGCTCTTAAAACGGTGAAGGAAAACATCGTAAGAGAGATAAAACCAAAAATTCGAAGACATGAGACATCCAGCACATTGGACCCGCGTGGTGAATTACGGCCCATTACTTCTAGAGAGGAGGCCTCCCAGCAGTGGTAACATTATAAGGTCGATTATGCTATGTTAAGTCTTGGATAAGTTCCCAATTGAATACAGTTTTGAACTTCATATCAAAATCTGTGTTTAGAGACTATTATACCATCCATCTAAGCAAGTTCTGGAATCCGCCGTTATCAAGATAATGGATTATACATACCTATCCTATATTATCTTCAGATCAGATAGTCATATTGACATAATACAATTCCGCAGCATGTAGACGGATATTGCTCCAATAGTTTCAATTATTGAATATTGATACGCGTTTAGTGGAATTGAACTCATCTCTTTTGGTGCCTGAAGCGCACTATACAAAGGAAATGTATAATCATGTTTTAGAAACTGTTACTGCCCCAATACTGTGAGTACGCCCAGAAATCAGGAATGTTTTTTTTTCAAATAGACCAAATACAGGCACTTTTAAATTGTCAAAACGTCGGTCAGTCAAAAGAAAAGTGAAGCTAAGTTGCACGTTCTAAAGCGTAGATCTCTATGGAGAAGAACGTGCAAGAAACTCCATGGACACTCTTTTAAATCATATTATGAGTTACATAAATCTTGGTTACATATTACTTGTCGTTTCTAATATGTGAGCACAATGTAGTTAAGTTCTAATAATAAAAAAAACTAATTAAAAAATAGTAATTGAATTGTCAGTTGAGACTGGTCATCTCTTAGCTGCCAGTGGCTTAGCAGCTAAGAGATGACCAGTCTCAACTTCACCCGATTACTAGCATGACGCGTGTATCAGTCCCGCTCAGGTCAGCCATTTCGAAGGGAACTGAATGACCCAATAACACGAGCCTGCCCCACGAGTGAGCATGACAAACTCTCAACTGCCATGCTCGTAATGTCAAACAAGTTGTAACCCAATAAAAATGCTTCACTTCACATTCACAAATCTTGACAAAAAATTTATTCTACATTATACAATGCTATTGTTTCCAAACACAAAAGGTAATACATTATCATAAGCTCTATTGAAATAAGGAAACAAACAAAAAAAAATAAAAACAATATTTCGAAAACAACTATACAAAAAGGGGAATAGTATCTCTTCCAATATTGATAACGCGCAACAAATTTGTTCCCAAAACGTAATGATCCCACCATGTACTCGTTCCACGGGGTGTCCGAAAGAGAACCCCAAAATCCTGGGACGCAAGGCAAAAAAAGAACATTGGAGTGAGTTTTAGTAAGTAAAAGTCTGACACACCCTCCCGCATCGCCTAAGAGCGAGAAATGTCATTGAATGATTTTCACCTAAAAAAAAAATCATGTACCGATTGTGCCACGTTACCGAGCGTCTGGTGGTCTGATAATGGAACGTGCTTGGCGGAATCAACTTGTGCAATTCCACCATGAATAAAAAAGAAACCGTGGAATTTCTGTCCGCCTCTTCTATGGGCAATAACTAATTGATACCGTACACTAGCTTCTGAAATTTTATAATGACGCATGTCAGCATATATTATTATACTACTCGCATATTATATAGAGGTAAAGTTTGTTTTTATTATGTTTTTTTGTTTGTAGGAGGTAGTCTCTGAAACACCAGAGGTAGGTTGAGGTGGGAGAGGGAGACCAAAGAGAAGATGGATGGATTGTGTGAAGAGTGATATGAAAGAAAAGGAAGTTAGTGATAGCATGACGAGTGACAGGGAAGTGTGGAAGAAAAAAAAGTGTTGCGCCGACCCCAAATAACACGGGACAAGGGCAGGAAGATGATGATGAGGAGGTAGTCTCTAAAAGTACTGGTCCGATTGCATACATTTTTTTACTGATAGAATGCTGCTTTATTTCTGAGTGACATAGGCTATATTTTATGTATGCGGACAAAGCCGCGGGCAAACGTTAGTGTAAAACAAAATGGTTTGGATTCAATATCATCCGCGTCTCGCCTAGTCTCCCATCTCCGCAGTGATGTGACCAAAATTCGATCTAGAGGATTATTATTATTGTTAGTTATTGAATATCCATACACGACGTTTAGTAGGATTGAACTCAATCACTCCGGTTCTGTTAGTGCAGCAATATGCCGATTGACATTTCATGTATTGTATATAACGTAAATATAAATAGCCGTGATAATCTTTGAGTTATGGACGTGTATGTTTTATTTATGTGGGAGTTAGTTTTGTTAAATTGGTATATCGTGAGCGTATTTTGTGCTGTACCAATTTAAAAAAAAAAATGACCATTTTATCGAAATCAGCTGCAATGGAGCTTCAATGTTATGTTTGAAACTACCATCAATATCATAATAAAACTTGTAGTTTGTTAGACCTAACAAAGTATAGGTTTTGTTATGTAATCGGTCTAATAATTTACTTTTTTTCAGTGAGATATCTTGTGTTTCTATTGAACATAAGACAGCAATTTGCGAACCTCTAAAAATGTGCTATATTGCACAAGTGTTACGTGGATTTTGGCCCTCTATATTCATAATGTCTAACCTACTCATAAATTAAAAATGTAAAGAATATAATATATTTCTAGCAGCCTTATTAAATCGAGATTCTGGGGATTTTCTTTCAAATTCTTTTCAACTTTCCACCGGGCGTTGTATGTATAATCTATATTACTTTAAAATTTCATTAAAATCCGTTCAGCCGTTTAGGCGTGAAGGTGTGACAAACATACATACACACTATACCTGTATGTTCATAAAATATGTAGGTATAAAATACAAAAATTTAATAAACATCAGTAGGAAGGTAGGTTTTCGGAACAACCACTGAAACCCAGTTTGTTTTCATATAATTACTATATATCAGCTTTCAGCGTGCTTCTAATATTTAATAACTTGCATACATTGTTAAATATTTCATACATACTGAGTTATATTTTACTGACAACCATCTGAAAACTTTCACTGCATGCACGCTTGTAGTCACATTCAATGTATACCCTAGCGTTAGTTATGTTAATGGCTAGATTGCTTTATAACCGACTTCAAAGAGGGGCTATATGTTTAGCTACATGATATTTTTTTTTCAATTTATATATACCAGTGCTTTCATGCGATCCCACCTGATGGTAAGCAGAGATGCAATCATTGATAGTGAGGCGCACTAGTTATTAAGAGCCTATTCACACTAGCCTTGAAGACACCTAAATTATAGTTGGACGGGAAGACCGCAGCAGGCAAATTGTTCCAGTCTTTCGATGTATGCGGTATAAACGACAAAGCGAAATGCTTAGTCCGGACAGTTGAAGTTTCAACAACATTATCTCCACCGATTTCTCGATCCAGTTGTGGACCAATTTTGATATTTTTTTTTTTTTATTGAATGGTTATTTATAATTATCCCGCATTGGTCCCATTAAGATATTGTCATGATCTGAATTTCAAAGATATGGGACAAAATTCTTTTCTTATTCTTATTCTTTATTGTACACACAAAACTTAACTACAATACATGGATTTCTTCATGGGATCACAGGAAAACTGTCGTAACAAATAAAACTACTTTGTTTAAGGTAAATGCACACTTATCCGATGCGAACGAGTCGAACGAATCGAAGTCACGAAGGCCTTGCATACATATTCACACCGAAAGAATTTACTGCACCGAATGAATCGTTTCTATTTCCTTTAAACCTGTCACACTGAAATTACATGTGAATAGTAATGCATCTTGACGAAGTTTTTTATCGTCAGTGCTTTATTAATGGAAGATGAATAAAGTGAAACACAGAAAAGGGAAACAAGGATATAGGTTCATAACATTAACTTAAAAATGCAGTGCTTTTATGCATCTGAATTTGTTTAGGATTTCTGGAGTCCGTCCAAAATTTGGACGATTCGACGCGGTTAGGTGTGCGGGGTTTATAGGATTTCATATAAAGAATTCTAAAATTATTTTCTTTCAATTCGTTCGACGCATTCGGCTCGGATAAGTCTGCGATCACCTTTATACGAAGTTATTACTTAGTTTATTCATAGTAGAAAAAAACAATAAAAAAAAAACAATTATAATTTTGGAAGTCGGTGTTAAATAACAAGGAGAAAAATCTAGAAACACCTTTTTCCAAAATCAAAATTATTTTGCATTGTTTTGTGTTTTGTTTACAGTGAAATCGGTTATTAAATCTAGAATTGATTATTAAATAGCCAATTTTATCTAAATCCCAATTATAAAGCGGGTCTATAAATCGAAGTGTAAAACATAGCACAATTTAATATGATAATGATCTAGCTAAGGGGCGTGACGGTTTTCCCAACATTTCGGGCTCCGGATTCCTAACTATTCCAATTTGGACAAGTTCGAAATTTCCGATCGCCTTCACTTTAGAATCTAAATAAACTAGTTCCAAAACCAATCGGGTTCAGTTAATGAGCGTAGTTTTATGTAATGGATTTTTTGTTGACGGCTTAAGCTTAAGTTTGGAATTAATTAAAGAGTTTTTTTCTGTTGTTTTGTAAAAGGATCGTGGTATGCCATAGAATTATATAATCAGCATTCTCCACTGCAGGGAATGACTAGATGCACATGACATTTTTATTTTTTTTATTGGGTGAGAAAATCATCTTATGACAAATCTCGCTCTTGGGCAGAGTGGGAGATAGTGTCAGACTTTTACTGACTAAAAACCCACTTCTGTTCATTCTTTGCCTTCGTCCCAAGGTCCCGGGATTCACTTTCACACTACCCGTGGCCCCAGTAAGCTTCGACCCTGCTGGGCCCCTACGATTGGCTGACATCTGCCTAAGGCGCGCGTGGACAAGCTTCGTCGAGATGCACATGACATGCAGTTTGCAGACAATGTGGTTCTTTTTTCTTCTTCTTCGGTAGTTAATTTAAGCCTTATGTTCGAATAACTAAGCCTTCGCTGTCCGTCCGTCCATCTGTCTGTCCTTCTATAAACGGGCTGTATCTTATACAGCGTAAGCGATAGAGAGTTGATATTTTCACAGAATGTGTATCTGAGCAGTGGTGGACGAATGGTAATGGCCTCGACTTACGAGTTGTTGGTCGCGGGTTCAAACCCAGCCAGGCGGATTACTTTATGTAATTTATTTTCATCACCACTGCTCTCGAAACGGTGAAAGAAAACATTGTGAGGAAACCGGCCTGTCCTAGAACCAAAAATTCGAAGACATGTGACATTCACCAACCCGCACTGGGCCCGCGCGGTGGATTACGGCCCATTCCCTCTCCTAGAGAGGAGGCCTGAGTCCCAGCAGTGGGAACATTAAAAGGCTGATTATGCTTATTATGCTTATGTGTATTTCTATTTCCGTTACAACAACAAAAAGGGATTTCCATACACGCAAACGTTATTTTGTCAACGTTTTTTATTGCTCCAATTTAGAATTTTAGTACGGAATCCTTTGTCTTCGACTCTGACTTGCACTTGCCCAGTTTTTTTTATCTTTTTAGGTCTTTATGAAGTTTAGGTAGTTATACGTTTTTGGAAAACAGTTGAAAGCTATGAGGGAGCCTTCTGCCCTGCTGTGTGATGATGCAGGCAGAAAATAACCAGGTTTGGAGGTATGCGGAACAGAGAGTAAAGTCCCGCAAATCTAAGTTGAAAAGGGAGGATCCTCCGACCAGACGGGATGTTATGTCTGGTGGGCTGCAACTGCCCGATAGATGATTTCGGGTTGTTCTATATGTTTTAATCGTGCGGAGAACTTTGATTGCGCGATTCAGGATTAGTTCTTATGTGACGCGATAGATGTCGCTACACAGGTATAAGCCAGATTATTTGTTTCATAGATTAGATTAGAAATGAAATCTAAGTACCCATTGTACACATAAATTAAAGTTTGTGTAAAAAACGTGTTACTATTTTGGTGTACAACAATGTCCTTTTCTATTTGTTTCCGTACAATTGTAAGCTAACCTTAATCCAGAAAAATAATCGAGTTATTAAAAGTCAAATGGAGACAATTTTGCTTTTAAACGAATATTCCTATCGATATTGGATAAAATGCATGAAATCGCGAGAGCTAATATTGAACCGAGATGGTTGAATTAATGTTGAACACTTAGTTGTACATTGGTATAAAATATATGTGTTTATCTCATTATAATCATACAGAATACCTATAATACGTAACTGGAATAACGTACACCCTTCACCCTGCTCGCGCAAGCGCAAGGGCGCAGCCGTCACGCTCCAGCCGCCGGGATCCCAATTTCCTGTTAAGGCAGGCGCAGGCATGCGGACGGCGAGCAATGGGTATCCCGCAGTCCGACCGTCTAGTAACCGTCCGGATCGAGCCCAAGCCGTCGACAAAACGTACTGTTCCACGCGCGCCTCGAGGAGATGTCAGCAACTTTAGGAGCCCAGCAGGATCGGAGCCTACTGGGGCTAAGGGTCTGATTCTGAAAGGAAGACTTGGCCCTGGTACGAAAGGCAACGAAGGAACAGGAGTGAGTTTTTAGTCAATAAAAGTCTGACAATATCGCTCAAGAGCGGGGGATGTCATTGGATGATATTCCCACCTACAAAACGAAAACCCCCCAATTAGAAAATTAAAATTCAAGCACAGAACTCTTACTTAAACGCATTTAGGTAGTGGTCTTTTAATAAATATGTAAAACTAGTTTTATTAAATTTACTTGCTTAATAAATACCAACTCTCACAGAAGTAAGAAATTAGTAATCAATTGTAGGCAGATAACATGGGAATTGACGCACTACAATGGTAGCCCATCGGTATTGCTATTTACGCACCTACTTACTAATATTCTATACTGCCACAATTAAGATTTATGAAAAATTTATCAAAATAGGTATTTTTTTTCTTTTATTTATTTATTTATTTATTTATTTATTTATTTATTTATTTATTTATTTAATCATAGGAGAACCAACAGCTATAACAAAAGAATAACAACAGTAATAAGAGACATTGAGCCAATTACAGGTTCTCACGGTTAGAAACAGGTAAATTAATAGAAATTTTTTTGGTAAAATTACCTATTTCACGGATGCCCCCCAAGTTGAAGGGTAAAATCTATAAGTCCGTGATAAGACCTGTCATACTGTATGGATCAGAATGTTGGGCTGTGAAAAAGACGGATGGAAAAAGATTGCATGTAGCGGAGATGAGAATGTTGAGATGGATGTGTGGTGTGACGAGAATGGATAAAGTGAGAAATGAATATATTAGAGGAAGTTTGAAAGTGGCGCCAGTGACTGAAAAGTTGAAAGGGAATCGTTTGTCTTGGTATGGTCATGTAAAGAGGAGAGATGAAACACATGTTACTAAAAGAGTTATGAGTATACATATGGATGGGTGGAGAAGGAGAGGGAGGCCAAAGAAAAGATGGATGGATTGTGTGAACAGTGATATGAAAGAAAAGGAAGTTAGTGATAGTATGACGGTTGACAGGATAGAATGGAAGAAAAAAACGTGTTGCGCCGACCCCAAATAAGATGGGACAAGGGCAGGAAGATGATGATGATGGTAAAATTACCAATTTCAAAAATAACTAAAATCTATTCTGTGCGGTGTTCATGGAAAAAATAACTTGATAATCAAATAAATTAAATCAGCCGAATGTAGGCTTATGTAAGTGCACTTTGAACGCAACCTACATTTGGTGATGTATTGATATAGACAGAGCAACGATTGCATGCATTTATGTAAAGTATTTATAATTTAGTGTTTAATTAGACGTGGTTTGAGTCGGACTACATGCATTTTGTAATTATACTCTTCCCGTTAGGCACTCAGTGACATTTCTGCATTTTTACACTTAAATTTGCATAGCATTGACATCATATTTATGTTTGAACTATATTTTGCCCGCGACTTCGTCCGCGTAGAAGTCGAAAATGGTTTTATTGGGTTTTTTGAGATGCAAAAATATAAAATATTATTTATTATCTTCGTCGTGATAGTCCATTGAATTGTATGGCGAGCGATATTGTATCTTTAGATAAAATATTATAGTATCCTAGCCGTGTGCAGCGCGTAGTGAACTCCACTGCGGGAGACGTAACCTACGACAAACTTATTATTTACGGTTGGTACAGTAATCGGGTCTAGGGATCGAACCACAAAATTAAGTTTGTTTTTTATTTTATATACTTTTCCGGGATAAAAGTAACCAGTGTGGTACCCAGGATATTATAGAATAATTATACCAAGTTTCATCGTAATCGAACCGGTAGTTTTTGCGTGATGCCTGAACAAACAGACAGACACACAAACATTTTTATCACATTTTTGGGTTCGGTGTCGGTTTAGTAACACCCCCTGCGATTTATTTTTATGATATTTTCAATGTACAGAATTTTCACTTCTACAGATTTATTATAAGTATAGATACAGACTCAGTAGCCAATTCTGGGCATACTACTTTTAAGGATGTGTGTTTATTATGTTAGGTAGATGTTGTATTAACTCACGCCTTTTTTCCTTTAAGAGCAAGCAGGAAAAACAGAAAACCACCTGATACTATCCCTACAAATACTCCATGTGCTTAGTTTGCACAAGATTCAACGAGGGTTAGGGTAGTACGTCACATAGATGTTCGCTAATTCTGGTTTTTCTTAACTAGTTTCCCAGCTATTTTGCTCGCATTTTTATGTCACTTAATAACAATGTATGTGTGTGTGTCTTTTGGTAAATGTTTTTTTTTTAATCGGTCCAGTAGTTTTTAAGGTTCCATTCCCAAAGGGTTAAAATGTTAAAATGGGTCCCACCGCCGTATGCTCCACCATGTCCGCCGGGTGGTCCGCACTATGTGATACGTGTAACAGACGATAAGCTACCCATTCCTTGCCGTCCGCTATCCCACGCCTACGGTGTTTGGAAATCTGGATCGGGATCCCGGCGCCTGGTGCATTAGGGCCTCCTTCACTAGCACTACTGCTTCACAGAAAGAGGTGACCACCTGCCATTCTTCCCAAGTGTTTCTTCCGCCTGAATGAATCAGGTGCAGGAACCTCCCGAACTTACCATGTCCGGTGAGGACGTTGTGATGTCTCTTCAGCCACTCCTCAAAGAAAGGACTTATCGTCATACGTACCCAACGTTGCCCCACACTAAGAATCAGTCCTGCATCGTGGGTGCGTACTTATATAAAAACTCGGTACACAGGAGACCGAGATCCGAAACAACCATTTGTAAGCCTTACAAATATTTTTTGCTTGCGGAACTACAGATATATACTACTACTACTACTTTCTTTGCTTCTCAGCTTGACCCTAAGGAAATAAAGGCGGTGATGATATTTAATATGGTTTGTTTTAATTTTCACAAACACTTATAGATCTTTCGGACCATGGTACAGGTCATGATCCGGAGCGAGGAGGAATAGCAGGTGATCATCTCCTTCTACGAAGCAGCAGTGCTAGGTAAGGAAGCGGACCCACGCGCGAGGGAACGGCCTTAACGTTCCAGCCGTCGGGATCTCGATCCGGCTTGCAGACGACGAGCAATGGGTAGCTCTGCATCTGGATCGAGCCCAAGTCGTCGATAGTGCGTAGTGTCCCAAGCGCGCCTCAAGGAGATATCAGCGCAGTAGGGTCGAAGCCTACTGAAGCCATGGGTTCGCTTTTGACATTTTGAAAGGAAAATCCGGGGCTCTGAACTGCAAAACATATAAGTGGTTTTTTTAAATAATTAATAGATTCGCGCTTGAACGCTATCTCACCTGATGGAAAGCTACGATGCGGTCGACGATGGAGCGCGCTTACCTAGAAGCCAGCAATTCACTCTTGACTTAAAGATTCCCGGATTTAGTCAGTAAAAGTCTGACAAGCCACCTAAAAAATAAACCAATCTAGGAAGACAAAACGACGACCTTCTTATACAATCTTTGAAACGTAAATCTCACTGTAATTTTGAGCATTTACAGTGCATCAGTCAGTCTACAATGATTTGAACAGTTAGTTACGACTACTCCATTACTGAGAGAACGCGACGCGATTAAGGTTGTCTGCAGCTCAGGGCTAAAGGAACGGATATGCTGAATAGTGGTAGCGATTTCTGAGATGAGCTTTTGGTATTGCCGAGAATTCGTTTGCTTTGCCTCCCAATAACATGCAATTTGATAAAAAGTCTTTTTGCAACTGAAATGAAAGGAAAGTGCTTTCGTGTGAAGGTTCGGAAGCCATGCTCCATAGCAAGAGGAAATGTGAAGCAGTTAACTCACAAGTAGAGTCACAGGGCATTCCCAGCCATCTTAGGTGCGGGCTTAAGAGCGGCGAGAATGAGTAGCTCCCCGTCCGTTAGGACCCAAGCCCGGGTCGATGGTGTGTTGCGTTCCACGGGCGCCTCAGTGATGTCTGCAAGATTGTTGGGACTCACTAGGGCTGATGCTTGCCAGGGCTGTTAATTGTTCGAAAGAGTTACCGCGGTACTCGCAAAAGGTACCTGAAGGACACATTCACATGTGTCCTTTTTAGGATAGTGAAGAAGAGTGATAGTGAAGAAGTCACTACATGCATATTGTGTTTATTAAAGTTAAGATTGATGCTGAATTTATTATAATCAACTTATATAGCGACTGTTATAAGCATAAACCTAGTATAATCAGCCTTTTAATGTTCCCTCTGCTGGAACTCAGGCATCCTCTCTCTAGGAGAGGAAATGGGCCATAATCCATCACGAGGGCCCAGTGCAGATTGGTAAATGTCACATGTCTTAGAATTTTTGGTTCTAGGACATGCCGGTTTCCTCACGATGTTTTCCTTCACCGTTTTGAGAGCAGTGGTGATGAAATAAACTACAACTACTACTACTTCACTCACACTCGTGTAACGAATCGCCTCGTTACACGAGAGTGAGTGAAGCGATCGGTTTTGTTCTACTCGACTATGTTTGACCGGATATTCGGCTATTCGGCTTTAAGGTTGGCCAATGATTCGGTATCCGGTATCCGGCCAAACCACTATCCGTTTCATCTCTACTAAATATAATTTTCCTACATTTCCCTAGCTTTAGGTTAAAATAAGTAATATAATAGCTCTTAAGCTATACATTAAAACAGAAACATAAAAATAGGAGTAGTTTCATATTTTTATCTTCGTTCCTGTTCTTATGTTTCTGGAGGTGGATCTTGACAGCTACGCCTCAGTTTCAAACTATTGCAGCTATCTTCGTACTTATGTAAATTATTATGTTTATTTTTAGTTTCAAAATAAAGATTTATTTATTTATTTAGAGAACAAACAGCTCAAACGCCTTTAAGTATTCTGTTCATAGCCAATAAATTCACTATAACATAAAGTTGTCAAAAAAGAAAAGGCCCGTTTTGACATCTGTCAAAACGAATACTACTAATACGCAAAAAGGATACTGCTAAGATGTTATTTAACGCGCCAAAAAATGTATGTATTTAAAAAAAATACTTTCCACGTGTCTTTCAGTTTTCAAGTTACATTCAAGGATAGGTATTTCTCAAATGTCAAAACGAACCTGTTATTTTTTAACGAGTTTCGTGTGAACAGTACCTAACGCGTTCCTGCGCCCACATTATACACAGCTATCGTGGGTAGATAGAATTTCTATTAAGCAAGTTGCCATGTCACTTGAAACTTCCTCATTATTAATATATTATGATGTAAGCGGATCTCTAAGGAGGTGGGGGGTGTGTTAAGCGTGCCATGTCTTCTTCATTCCTCTGTTAGTTGATTTTGAAAGGAAAATTAAACAAACTGGGTTTTTGAGCGATTTGACAAGGTTGTACAGTTTTATCTTGAGTTTTGCTAGACTGGGCCTGGACTGCTAAGGATAACAGGGGTCTTGCTATTTTTTTTGGTGGGTAAATCATCCAATGATATCCCCTGCTCTTGGGCGGAGCGGGAAGGTGTGTCAGACTTTTACTGACTAAAAACCCACTCCTGTTCCTTCGTTGCCCCAGTAGGCTACGACCCTGCTAGGCCCTTACGGTTTGCTGACATCTCTATGAGGCGCACGTGAAACTGTAGGCCCCGTTGACGATTTAGGCTCGGAGCGGATGGTTACCGGACTGTCGGATGGTAAGTTACCCTTGACTTGCCGTCCGCGTCGCGGCGCGTGCTTGCACGCCTACGATGGCCGGAAATCGAAATCGCGGTCCCGGCGGCTGGGGCGTGAGGGATGCGCCCTGGCGCGTGCACGTGCGGCCTCCTTCTTTGCTAACATTACTGCTTCGCAGAAGGAGGCAACTGCCAGCCACTCCTCCTCGCTTTGGACCAGTCGTGTAAGTGAAGAAAAGTGATGGAGCTATATAGCTCCATCCCTTTAACAGTTCAGTTTAGGCCGTAAAATGAATCGCATCAAGCGATCATGGTAGCACTGCTAAAAGAGTACAGGTGGGGTTTAGTCAGTAAAAATCTGACACTCCCTCTCGCCCCATTCTGAGCCTCCTCCTCCTTAGTCGCACTCTTGACAAAGTAGTCGTGGTTGACAATGTTGTATTTTCGTTGGCGAGTGAGGCTCCCGCGATGCGTCTCCACTTTTCACGGTTTACAGCGTCTTGGGAACTCTGGACTTTGGAGGAAATTCTGAGCAGGAGGAGACAATTGATGATTTCCTGTGCAAAGAAATAAGTTGGCTAACCTACTTTAATGTTTAGAGACTTAAATCTTGTAGACCCTGATAGGATAGATCAAGAAAACCTTGTCTGTTTGATTGAAACTATTTTTGTTTTATAAAGTAGGTGGCTGACATTTTTAAAGGGACTAAGGACCTATTAGAGGCCACAAGGGACGATAGTAAAAGAAACGAAAAATAAGCCATAATTAAAATTCCCCAATGAAGGCAACTTACAAAAACAGTAAAGAACTTTTTTTATGATAAGTCTATCAGACAGTATAAAAGCAAGAATGCGGAAAAGGAAACGTTGCGTTCTGCTTATCTGTGGCTTGATCGCTACACGCTACGTTTACGCGTAGATCGGATTATTGCGCTGAACTTACCTGAGCCTATAAGCAACACGAACCTGGCTTACTTTGTTGTTGCCGATTATCTTAGCAAGTCGAAGCGAATACACGAAGGTGTGAGCAGAATTACTGGCCTGTTAGTCTAGTGGTCGGTGGCCCTGACTGCTATGCCGGAGGTCGTGGTTTCGATTCCCACCCGGGAAAAATGTTTGTGTGTTGAGCACAATTTGGTCTGTGTCTGGGTGTAATTTATCAATTACATGTATCATGTGTGTATTTAGAAATATATTTCTAAATACACACATGATGTAAGTATGTATATCGGCAGTCTAGTACTCATAACACAAGCTCTGCTTAGCATGAGACTAGGCGGTGTTGTGTGATAGTTGTGGAAAAAAAATTCGGTCTACGTGTACACCAAATACAGAGACCATACCTAAGGTCTCATTGAAAAATTCGCTCATTTACGAGAAGGATGACAACTTAACAAGTGGGTTATGACATTACTAGAGAGCATTTTTATATTGGATAAATATATCCTCATTAACTGGTGCCTGTATATTCGCCCACGTGCGAGTAGAAAATTGTCCCAGGGTAGCATGGTCTCGGGATAATAATATCCTATGTGCTGTTTCGGTCATGATTTACAAATTTATCCAAATCCGTTCAGCCGTTTGAGCGTGAATAAACTCCTTCACAACAATTTGGCCAAATGGGTCTTCCTCGACCCATCTCTAACATAGTGCCAGTGTGGAGCCGCTGCACCGGACATGCTTCATTTACTATGCTGTCCATCCTGCACAACCACCTGCAGTTTTCAGGATCTATACGAGGTCAATAGCAGAGACGTAGAAGTTGCCACGTACCTACTGGTCAGAAAAAATTTGGTTACAGTACATGGACACGAAAAGAAGAAGAAGTGTGAAGAAGTAATAAAAACAATAATTTTCGCCTCTTTAGTGTTTGTTTCATGTCATCAATCTCTTTTTTTGAGTTACGCCATCCTCGTCGCAAGTAACCGAATCCTACTTAAAAATAAACTGGTAAGACGAAATGTAGATGAAGTTTTTCCTTTGTATTAACGAGAAAGCCCCTCCATCTCCCTGAACAGCTCTCTAAGAAAGCGTAAGTTGAACTTCTATCGGCAAAAACTCTTTGCTGTTGATCACTCACCAAGAATCACCAAGAATCTGGAACGCAAAATACAAAAGATTGTCTAGCTGGTATACACACAAACAACTGTTACGGTCATTACTAAAATCCACACATAGAGTTCCGTATAAATTTACGTACGTAAACAGTTGAATTCCCGAATCGGTTCTCGAAGATATTCGAAATCGGAAAAATAGAAAAAAAAAACAGTTTTTAGACTGTTTCCTATACCTGTGCTGCGAGATCTTACTTCATGCTAAATTTCAGGATTCTAGGTTAATGCTAAGTATCCTATAGATCGGTTTCCTAGCTAATGTCAAAATATGTGCACCTAAACAGAGCATAAACCGCCTTATCTTTAGATTGTGTTGACATAGTAGTTTTATTCTATCACTGCTGCATAGATGCTACCTCTAGCAGCAGTGAAAAGACAAAAGTATTTCATATAAATTTCAGTTTCATATCTCAACGCGTTTTTAAGAAAAAGGATGTTGACTGACGGACAGACAAGCAACAATGTGATTCTAAAAGAGTTTTATTTTTGTCGACTTAGGTACGGAATCCTAAAAAACAAAATCAAACTCACACTCTAAATTAAAATAATAATTCCAACGCGAACAAAAGTATTACTCAAACTACAGTGATACTTAATTCTCGCATATTTTGTTTGTCACCACCCTAAACCCAGCTCGGAGATCGTTCCCCACTTTTTGTCTCTTAGCAAATAAAAATTTGCATGCTAACAGTACTGTTACGTCTCTCACTGTGTCCCATTCGTTAGGATGCCTGTATTAACTTAAGTAGTTTCGCTTTTCGTACTTAATTTTCTGTCTGTACCGGTTAGTTCTCTGTACGTGATACGCTTGGCTTTGATACTTGTTTCTATTTGTGATGGTAATTGAATTTAGGACTGTATGTACTGCACAAGTGAAATGCTTTTCGCTTGTTTTAATTGCATTTG
Source organism: Mythimna vitellina (assembly GCA_949316375.1). Classification (NCBI taxonomy): domain Eukaryota; kingdom Metazoa; phylum Arthropoda; class Insecta; order Lepidoptera; family Noctuidae; genus Mythimna; species Mythimna vitellina. The sequence goes on along the minus strand of OX438690.1, from coordinate 1,764,067 downwards.
GGAGTGCATAAAACATGGTTGTTTTGCTAAAGGGGTATTTTCCTTTAAGGAGGCAAATTATCAAACTAACTTTATATTGGTGGAGCGAGAGAAAGGGTTAAATACTGACCAAACTCAGGTGAGTTTGATCCAGGGCCACGGTAAAGCAGGAACCACATTAGACAGATGCACACGTGGGCAACGCTCGCGTTTCACGTAGCGTCGCGTGACGTTTCGTGGCGGGTCTAATGTAGTTCTGCAAGTCTAGTTGCCATATAAAATTTATGGAGACCGACGGCCCCAGATCAGCATACGTGGCCCATGTGAGCACAGTGCAGTTGTACCTTAACTCTTTCGAAAAATCCCGCAACACTGGTAGAAGAGTAGCTTGTGGATTGATTTTTTTTCATCTTGAATATTGAAACGATGTCAATTACTGATTACCAATTTTAAGGACCAATGATATAACTAAAGTGCACTAGACTTTACCTACTATTTTTTTTTTTTAGAATGGAAGAAAAAAACGTGTTGCGCCAACCCCAAATAAGATGGGACAAGGGCAGGAAGATGATGACTAGACTTTACCTACTAGCTTAAGCACTAGCTAAGGAATGGAATTCCCTGACGGAGTCTATATTTCCAAATAGTTGCAATCTAGGATGATTTAAGTCAAGAGTGAATAGGTTATTTGTAGATACGGGTGCAGGAGTACGATGGATCGTTGACCACATTATCATTTATGATTAAGTGAGATAGTGGTCAGGTGTGAGCCTATCAATAATAAAAAAGCTGTCGGACGCGTGCACTAAGGATTCCGTACAAACTTACCCATGAAAACATTTGAATTGAGTGCCGAAGATTTTTCGGAATCGTAAAAAAGTTTTTTTTGTGACGTAACTACAAGTTCACAGTTTTCAGATTTTTTCCTATGCTTTTGCTATAAAACCTTGCTTGATGCGAAATTTCAGGAATCTAGGTCAATGGGAAATACCTAAATAATAACTGGCAAATTTGGTAGCTACTCCTCGAATAGATTGATGGTCAGCGTTTCTGGTGTCTCTACCAGGAAAGATCTATGAATGATACGATATAGTGACAACGAGAGTGCTACCACTACCATTACCAAATTGTAAACTTATATCTGCAACTCGAAACGTTTTTGAGCACGCAGCACAATTTCACTAAATGCTTTCGGAAAATTGCTTTTCGATTTTACTATAAGTTCATGTGAACACAGGCAATTCGATTTAGATATAACTGTTCACTATAGAATCAAATTAGACACCTTAACATGTGCTCTGCGATCCATTTTGCGACTTAAACTGAAGTGATGGAGCTATATAGGGTGTATAGTTCCATCCCTCTTTCTCGCTCGAACACGTCTTGGTAGGGCAAAATATGTAATTTATCTAAAGCCCCCGTAGCTCACAAGATCTCCGAATTCGTGTGGAAGAAACGCCCGGGTGTCACCATTGCGTAGACCACCCGGACGACACGGTGGAGCACACAGTAGAGGTATGCCCCGCTTGGGAAGAGCATCGCCGTGTCCTTGTGGGGTCAATCGGCGGCGGCGATCTCTCGCGCCGGGCCTTGGTACAGGCTATGGTCCTGAGCGAGGAGGAGGGGCAGGCGGTCGCCTCCTTCTGCGAAGCAGTAATGCTAGTAAAGGAGGCGGCCGATCGCGTGAGGCAGCGGTCCTCACGCCCCAACCGCCGCCGGGACTCCGATCCCGATTACCGGCCACCGTAGGCGCGGGCTTGCAGACGGCGAGCAATGGGTGGCTCGCCATCCGATCATACGGTAACCGTCCGGACCGAGCCCAAATTACCGACGACGCGTATTGTTCCACGCGCGCCTCAAGGAGATGTCAGCAACTGTAGGGGCCCAGCAGGGTCGAAGCCTACTGGGGCCAAGGGTCTGATTCTGAAAGGAAGACTCGGCCCTGGTACGAAAGGCAACGAAGGAACAGGAGTGGGTTTTTAGTCAGTAAAAGTCTGACACTATCTCCCGCCCGGCCCAAGAGCGGAGGATGTCATAAGATGATTTTCCCATCGGAAAAAAAAGCTCACAAGATCTCGATCACTACATAAATATTTCCTTTCAACGCAATCAATAATATCTTCTTAGCTATTAAAGGTAATTTTATTGGCCCGCACCTTGCTCGCCTCGTATCGCGCGCACTTAGGAGATTAGCTCAATGCTCGCGCACATGACCGCTTCGCTGAACAACTGAGCAGCTCAGCTGAACTCAGCATTATCGCACGTCTGCTGCACTTGCGTACCGATGCTAGTAATGTAGGTTTTATGTGTTTTTTTTTTAGCATGTTAGAGTAAATGGACTCTGTTATATTGAAAATTATGTTTAGCTCAAAAAAGTAGACAAAATATCGACGGTGAAGTACCAATAACTCCTAACTGTCGGTAGTCAAAATTATCTGTCCAAAAAATGTTAGGAAGTAATACTTTAAATTGACACGTTGGTTTAGTTAGGTGTTTGTTTCCACAAATTAATTTGATGCAGTTGCAACTAAATATCCGCTTCGGATATTTTACGAAACATGCGGAAACACGCATTTAAAATATAAGCACTTAAAAGTAATTTTATCGAAAAATGTCAGTTAGAAGGTATTGGCACTTCACCGTCTATATGTATGTGTGATATGAAGTATCAAATGATATATCAAATGTCTTACTGATGGTGGCGCGTGTGTTGGATCATTCGGTTCCCTTCAAAATGGTTGAGCTAAGTGATGCTAATATTTACGTCATGTCCGTGAACGGGCACTTTCAGTTGAGACTGGTCTTCTCTCAGCTGCTAGTTGCTATTTTAGCGTCTACATTTAGTTTTTATTTTTACTTGTTCATTGTTCTCACATGATAGCGACACGAAACATGTAACAGATATATTTGTAATCATAAAACATGATTGAAAAGTGTCCATGGAGTTTCTTGCACATTCTTCTCCATAGAGATCTACGCTTTGGAATGTGCAATTAGCATCATGTTTTCTGACTGACTGACTTCTTGACATTTCAAAAGTGCCTGTAAAAGGTTTATTTGAAATAAAATGCTTTGACTTTGACTTTGAATGAATAAAACTAGTTAGTAAGGTTGTCCGCTGATATTGAAAGCAATAAGGTGTATGTGTTTCTGATAATAAAAACAATCCAGAGCATAGAAATTTTTCTCTATATAGATTAAATTTGAATATTTTGAGACGTACTTATTTTCTTTCTTGCACTTTCCACAATATCAGTGATGACATATGGCTCCGAAACGTGGTAGATTACAATGGGCCTCATCAGAAGGCTTAAAGTTACTCAAAGGGCAATGGAAAGGGCTATGCTCGAAGTTTTCTTGCGTGATAACGTCAGAAATGAGGATATCCGCAGGAGAACCAAGGTTACGGACATAGCCCGAAGAATCGCCAAACTTAAGTGGCAGTGGGCAGGGCACATTGCTCGCAGAACAGATGGTCGATGGGGGCGAAAGGTTCTGGAATGGCGACCACGTACTGGAAGACACAGCGTAGGAAGGCCTCCCACAAGGTGGACCGATGACCTGGTGGGGGTCGCGGGAATCCGATGGATGCGAGACGCACAGGACCGGTCATTGTGGCGACATTTGGGTGAGGCCTATGTCCGACAGTGGACGTCTTTCGGCTGAAATGCTGATGATGATGACTTTCGACAAAAAAGTTGATCTAACAGTTAAGCTAGAACTACACTGCGCACACGTGTGCCACACACGCCGATCTGGATGCGTCAGTCTCCATACATTTTATATGGAAACTAGACTTGTAGAGCTACACTTGATCCACGCTATGCGACGTCATTCTACGTACCAATCAGGCGTGTTACACGTGTGCGTCGCGCGTCGTTTTAATGTTATTGTAGCTTCATTAATGCATAAATCATGTCTTTGAAGCCACAAAAAGAATAGTCAATAAAAATAATCGTAAAATGAAATTGTTCCACATAAAAGAATTTTGACACCGTAAACCGCAGTCGCAGTAAACTGCGACCCCACTGCCACGACTGATGGTAAGCAGTGATGCAATCGTTGATGGTGAAGCGTACTAGTTTTTTGTTAAGAGCATATTCACTCTAGCCTTGAAGACACCTAAATTATAAACGGACGTGAAGACTGCAGCAGGAAAATTGTTCCAGTCATTTTATGTACGCAGTATACACGACGAGGCGAAATGCTTAGTCTGAACCGTAGAGGTGTCAATAGCATAGTGGTGGATACACACCGTCTAGATTTGGAATTGTACCGAATAGCACTGTTTGCGAATTTTGTGGCTGGCTTGGCTTGTGACGACGGGAAGAGACTAGATGGCATGACGTTGGTACCGTGGAAGGTAGGTAGGCCTGTTGTGTGGGACCCAAGTGTCGACACTTTCCGCCATTTCATATCCCAAGTACGGCGCGTAGAGCGACGCTGCCACTACGGCTCCTGATACCCTCAAGCGGCGCAAATACTGTAACCTTTTCGGTTCTTAATAACAGTTTTGAGCTGTTTGGTGTCGAACACTTGGGTAATGAGGTCCGAATGCACGTCATCTTTACAAAGACATTTCTTGCCGACTGATCGACAGTTTGCGTGACTAGAAGACTGGCTCATTTTTTGCCCAAGTAATGGCGTGTTCGTACGGGCACACCGGCTGACATTTGACAGATGTGAGGGAGTACTGCAGGTCTGTATGTGCTGGAGTGTTTTTTTTTGTGTTATTGTTATCATCTGTAATAATTTATTATAATCATCATTTCAGCGGAAACAAGTCCACTCCTGGACACAGGCCTTCCCCTAACCATTGCCGCAACGACCGGTCCTGTGCGTCTGGTAACCATCGGATTCCCGCGAACCTCGCCAGGACATCGGGCCACTATGTGGGAGGCTTTCCAACGCTAAGGCTGCGCTTCTTCGTCTTCACTCCAGAACATTTCATCCCTATCAACCATCTTTTATACGAGCAATGTGCCCTGCCCACTGCCACTTAGTTTGGCGATTCTTCGGCCTATGTCGGTAACCTTGGTTCTCTTGCGAATATCTGTTATACTGATTTATATACCTATATAGTATAATAAATATGTAATATTTTTTTTTTTCATATAAACCAGTGCTTGACTGCAATCCCACCTGATGGTAAGCGGAGATGCAATCATTGATGGTCAGGCACACTAGTTTATTAAGAGCCTATTCACTCTAGCCTTGAAGACAGCTAAATATATATATAAATATATATACTAATACCTATATTATATACTCTGTAATTATCAAATAGTGGTAACGCTGATAAAGTATGAATAAAGATTGATTGTTTCTAGGTTCAAGTGTTGTAAGTAATAACGAAAAATAAACGATACAAAATGATTTATTTGATCTCAAAGTAGAGCCACTTACAGTAGGCGCGATATTTTCTTTGACTGATGAAATACAAGACTATTTATAATAGGTATACATAGTTACAACAGAAAGAGACGATCGGAAATCAAATGATTATCATATTAAACTAGTAATTTTCAGCGGGTTTGGCTGTGACAGAGTCGGAAAAAGATTTGACCATTAAATTAGTCATTATTTCTTTAATTATTTTTTTTTATCACTAGTTGATAAAAAAAAAATTAAAGAAATAATGACGAATCATATTAAAATATAATGAATTTGTAAATAAGTGAAATAATGAATGGAATCTTGTAATTTTTTATTTTATTTATTATTGAAATGTTCAAAAATATCAATAATGTTTATTTACATAAATCTGTACATGATGGACATCCCACCTATACGTACAAAGCGTTCTGGGAACATATTCATTATACTTACAACTAAGGAGTGGAATTCCCTGCCGAAGTCTATGTTTCCTGATAGCTACAACCTAGGGGTCTTTAAGTTAAGAGTGAATAGGTTATTTCTAGGCAAACGTGCTCCATCGTCGGCCACATCATCGCCTACCATCAGGTGCGATAGTGGTCAAACGCGAGCGTATCAATAACAAAAAAAACCATATAAATAAAAAACGAAATAATTAAATCTTAGTGGAAAACTTAGAGAGCATTTTTTTTGTAAATCGATAATATTCATCATACTTTACAATAGATTGCAAGCATTGTAATAATAAGAGCTCAATGGGGTACTAAAACATATCCTATGACCTGACTGGGGTCCTATAGTACTAGTTTTCAAAATTCCTTTCAGATGTGATAGTGCAACAAATGTCCAGACATATTGATCTTCGCTTTTATAATCATCATCATCATTTCAGCCAAACGACGTCCACTGTTGGACATAGGTCTACCCCAAGTATTGCCATAACGACCGGTTCTGTACGTCTCACATCCATTGGATTCCCACAAACCTGACCAGGTCATCAGCTACCTTTGTAGGGGGCTTTGGCGGGCTCCACTTTAGAACTTTTCGTCCCCATTAATGATCGATGTTCTGCCAATTAAGTTCGGCGATTCTTCAAGCTATGTCGGTAAAGGATATCCTAATTTCTGATGTGATCCATTGCCCTTTGGGTGACTAAGTCTTCTGATGATCACGTTTCGGAGCCATATGTCATGACTGGTAACACGCACTGGTATAATATTAATAATAATTAATTACTATACAGTTAATTACAATGTCTTGCTAATTATTTCGATTATTTTAATTATATTATTGCTAAGAATTATAATATCAAGTTGTCAAAGAAAGATGTTGTAGATTTATAACATTACCAGATTTTACGAGCAGACTATTTAGATAAATTAATTTGTTAAATAGAGACGACTGGGTAGGTATGTTTATGTATTATTTTATTAATATTATTTGTAATTTTTAAATTGTGCACTGGATCTTACCCTCTACTGTGATCTCTCTCTATCACTTGGTTGGACATGGTTTGCCACCAAACCACTACACTATGAGCATCATCAGAAGTCTCGAAGTCATCTAAAGGGCAATGAATGACTAAAACTCAGCCCACGTTTTTATTATTAATTTTCCTACCTGCTCGAGTCAGCAATGACGAGATCCACATAAGAGACGTAATATAACGTGAGTCCAAAGCCAAAGTAGCCGCTAGGAAACTAGGCGTTCTTGCAAAGGTCCGACGGTAATTCACACCGGGACAGCTTCTAATGCTATACAAAGCACAGGTCCGATTGTGTGTGGAGTACTGCAGTCACATATGGGCTCGTGCTTCAAAATATCATCTAGCAGCTTCAGATTCGGTGGAAAGGCGTGCGAAGAGGCTAATTGGGGATCTAGATTTCGTTAAGTCCAATCTACAAAACCACGAGCGAATTTTACAGGGTGCATTTTGGAGAGTGTGCGCAGGAATTGCATGACTTGATTCCGCCATCTCCTTTCTACCATCGGACAACCCGACGTACGGCGGGTATCCACACTTACGTTGTTAAAACTTCAACGTTCCGGACTCAGCGTTTCGCTTCGTCGTTTATATCGCGTACATCAAAGGACTGGAACAATTTGCCTGCTGGGGTCTTCCCGTCCAACTATAATTTAGGTGTCTTCAAGGCTAGAGTTTGATTGATGACAATGATTGCATCACTGCTTACCATCAAGTGGACTCCCTCAGTCAAGCTCTGGTTTATATCAATTAAAAAAATATATGTATATGTAAACCGCAGAACTGCCTAAGTGCATATGCACCACATTGCTTGAAGAACGTAGAGCTACTACTCTGTCAAGAAAGTACCGGGAAAAGATCAATAATACACAAAATGTCTGTTATTCATCCAAATTTATTTTATCACCTTCAAAGTATGCTTCTTTAGAAACGATACACTTGCGCCAACGAATAATCCATTCATCAAAACTTTTTTTAAACGCTGCTTCCGGAATTGAGTTCAGTTCTCGCCGCGAATTCTCCTTTATGTCTTCTATCGATTGAAAACGGGTGCCACGAAGTGGTAATTTGAGTTTAGGAAAAAGAAAAAAGTCAGCAGGAGCCATATCTGGTGAATATGGTGGTTGCTGCATCCAGCAACCAGCATTTTTGGAACGAATTTTTGACCAAACACTCAAGAAATACCATCGTATTTGTTGAGTGTTTGGTCAAAAATTCGTTCACAATGATAGCCTTGTGCGAAGGCGCATTGTTGTGGTGCAAAATCCAAGAATTTTCTTTCCACAAATCTGGACTTTTTAGTCGAATTCGCTCTCTTAAACGCCGCATAACGCTCAAATAATATTCTTTATTTACCGTTAGACCTTCCGGTAAGAATTCAGAGTGCACAACACCGCGATAGTCAAAGAAAACAGTCAACATGACTTTGACTTTTGATCGACTTTGGCGTGGTTTTTTCGGTTTCGGTTCAGTTGGAAGGCGCCACTCCGAAGCTTGTTGACTAGTTTGCATGTCAAACTCGTAAACTCACGTCTCGTCACCAGTAACAATGCGTTTCATGAATGTTGGGTCCGAACTGACTCGTTCTAGCATGTCCTCAGCGACTTTCATGCGATTGAGTTTTTGGAGAAAATTCAGATCTTTTGGGACTAGCCGAGCAGCAACATGTTTCATACCCAAATGATTAGTTAAAATGGTACGGATCGACTCATGAGATACAGAAAGTTCGGCGGCTATCTCTCTCAGAGTTGAATGGGGATTTTCAGTCACTATTTTCTTCAGTTTTGCGATGTTAACTTCAGTTGCAGACGTTGACGGCCTACCAGAGCGAGGCAAATCTTCCATCACATCTCGACCGCTTTTGAACGCTTTGAACCACTCATAAGCACGAGTTTTTGATAAAGTCGATTCACCGTAAGCCTTCTGTAACATTTTCAGTGACTCCGAACACGAAATTCCATTGGCGATGCAAAATTTAAGACAAACTCTTTGTTCGATATTTTTGTCCATTATGAAATTCGCAATACACACTATATATGATATTACTAAAACCAGCACTGTATTTAATATAAATAACAGATGCAACTCAAACTCCGCGCCAAAATGAAAAACAGTTGTGCCAATCTAAAAACTACAAAAAAACAAAAATTTGAATTTGGAACCATAAACAAATCATCCATTCCCGATACTTTTTTGACTGAATGTATGTGGAACAGGGTCTGGAGTAGTAACCGCGTGCCTGAAGACAAAGGCTTCTCACAAGGTAGGCCGAGGACCTGCTGAGGACTACGGCAGTCATTTGACAATGGCGGAAACAGAGGTTCTGTCAATATTGACGGCACGCTTGTCGCAGTGGTTGAGTGATTGGGTACTACGTTCCGTGTCGCGGCTTCAATTCCCGTAAGGAACAAATATTTGTACGGCCTGCAGATTATTGTTCTGGGTCTGAATGTCTTATAATAATGATATTCCACAACTATCACACAACGTAATTTAGTCTCAAACTAAGCAGAGGGTGTGTTATGAGTACTAGTCTACTGATAAACCTACTTATATATTTCTAAATACATACATATTATAGATAAATTACACCCTGACACAGAAAAAATGATTGTGCTCATCACACAAACATTTATCCTCGGTGGGAATTGAACCCACGACGTCTAGCATAGCAGTCAGAGCCACTAACCACTAGACCAACAGGCCAGCTTATGTATGTCAGTTTACATGTTTGTGAACGCAGCCACGATAAAGGAGCTATTCCTAGTTTGGGTAACACTTGGTTAATGTCTATATTCAGCAGTGAGTTTTTTCCAGCTGAAAGGATGGTTATTGTTATTACTAAAGTTTTTTTTCGAGTGGTGAAACCATCGAATACTTCCTCCTACTCAGGGTGGAGCGCGAAGAATGTCAGATTTTTATTGACTAAAAGCTACTTGTGTTTCTTCAGTCACTCTCTACGATCCACGGTACCTCGATTAAAGAAAATGCCGCAAAGATATATCCGTTTAATACAATCCCGACCTTACTAAAATAACACAACCCTTTAGATCCATCATTGTTTTCTGTCTGGCACGCACTTACGTTAGCCACTTCCTCAGCGACCTTAGAGGAAAATAAGGATATCAAGGTCAAGATAATGACATAAGGTTCAAGGTCAATGTAGGATTTGAAGGTCAAATATTTGCGTTAGTTACTACTCTTTACCAGACGCGCGAGGATTTGTAGGACTGCAAAAACAAATACAATTTGAATAGATTAATTAGCTGATTTTCTAAAGATGGACTACTTGTTGACATGTTTAAGGCATATAAAGAAAAAGAGAAATGAGTACATTAGAGGAAGTTTGCAAGTGGCGCCAGTGACTGAAAATATGAAAGGAAATCGTTTGTTTTGGTATGGTCATGCGAACAGGAGGGATGAAACGCATATTACTGAAAGAGTAATGAGTATAAATGGAGAGGGAGAGGAAGGCTAAAGTAAAGACGGATGGATTGTGTGAAGAATGATATGAAAGAAAAGAGAGTTAGTGATGCAGTGGCGGGTGATAGGAAAGAATGGAAGAAAAAACGTGCCGACCCCAAGAAACGCAAGACAAGGGCAGGAAGATGGTGATGAGTCATCAACACTTAACTAGATTTACTCCTTTCCCCAACACAGTCTAAATCTTCATCACACGATGCACAATCCTATTAGTTCCGAAATCATGAACACTAGACTAGCGGGACATATATATACATACGTACACACTGGTTTACGTGGAATGTAGTGATATCTCAATAATTGGAATGAGCTTTGTGTACATTTGAGTAATTATTAATCCCTATAGCCCATTATAGACTGGATGGCCACACCGTCAATTTAATCTGAAGGTGGTGGAAGTGGCGAAATTGTATAATGCGATTCGAGTATCAGGAACAATTTAAGTATAGAGCAAGATTACAGTAATATAACGCTTTTATTGCAATTAGGATTAGGCAGAGGTGTAGGGTACACCTCGGTATCAGTGTCAATTATTTTATTTAACCTTTCGAAGGCCAATTGTATATACGAACTTGAAAAACGCTTAATTGTGGTTTTGTACACATGTTTGTTCGATTTTTTTAAGCCGAAAATTTCGGTTTCTGTTTCTTAGTTTTTCTTAAAAAAATCCAGAAAAAGATTTTTTTTTGGCGATTTACGTAAAAAATTTACATCAGGAGTATTTTTGTACACTTAAATCTACTTAAATGTTTTGACCACCATAAACAATTAATCATGCATATTTTTCCGGTCAAACCCGATTTGAGAATGAACTAATGTCGCTTAAGCTAAACCAGTCATAACCCAAAGAATCGCCAAACTTAATTGCCAGTGGGTAGGGTACACTGCTCCCAGAACAGATGGTCGATGGGGACGAAAGTTTTTGGAATGGCGACCACGTACCGAAAGACGCAGCGTTGGAAGGCCTCCCACATGGTGGACCGATGACCCGGTTAGGGTCGTGGAAATCCGATGGATGCGAGACGCACAGGACCGGTCATTATGGCGATACTTGGGGGAGGCCTATGTCCAACAGTGGACGCCTTCGGATGAAAAGATGATGATGATGATGGAACCAGTCTTCCATAAAAGGGTGGAATCCTGCTCTTCGGGGCTTCTATTTCAAGGTGGTTGTAAAAAAAATAATCATGAAGATTAAGCCTTCTATCCTAACCTGTCCGTGTCAGAGTCCTATAAAATTATTTTAGGGGTTTTGCCCAAGTGGAAGTAGGAAATATCCCAAGGAAACATTCTCCTAAGACAAAAAATTGTAAAACACACCTGGGCTCTTTAGTTACCCTTTGTGACCACGGACTTTCTCTCTCAAAAGATCCTGTGGCCCCAACGGGCATCGGTTTTATTGGGCTTCTACGTTTTCGCTGACATCTCTTTAAGACGCCCGTAGTCGATGTCCCCTGTGGCGCTGGCTGGAACGTGAGGATCTCCGTTCCCTCACGGTTGTCCTCATTTCCTTTGTTAGCATTACAGAAAGAGGCGACCGCTTCCCGTTCCCTTTCGCTCCGGACCATGGCCTGAACCAGGGCTCGGCGCTGATCACCTCCACGACGCGACGTAGGTTCGCACGAGCTGACACTACTTTTGGCACTACTTTGAGGAGCTTAGCGTAAAGATAAAAATGTAGGTAAGTAGGTATTAAGTATATTGAAAAGTATTTTGAATATTTAATACTTTCAGGCGAGCTCGCCAGATTGAATATTGTATAGGAAACGATCACACCAAGTATGTACTTTGTGTCTTCCTTATATTGCCATTTTTTAGGGTCACGTACTCAAAGGAGTAAAAATTAGACCCTATTCTTAAGATTTCGCTGTCCGTCTGTCTGTCACCAGGCTGTGTCTCATGAAATGTGATAGCTAGACAAAAACAAGTGAAGTTTTCACAGATGATGTATTTCTGTTGCATCTATAACAACAATTACTAAAGACAGAATAAAAAAAATATTTAAGGGGGCTCCCATACAACAAACGTGACATTTTTTTGCCGTTTTTTGCTCGATACAAATAACGGCAACAGGTACACGCTTGAAATATTCACAGAATATTTAGTTACAACTATATATTCAATTTAAAAATAAATAATTAAATTAAGATAAATATTTAAGGGAGGCTCCCACACAACAAACGTGGTTTTTTTTGCTAAGATATAGTGTCTAATGTTGTATAGATACATTGTTGTACGGAACCCTTCATGCGCGAGTCCGACTCGCACTTGTTCGCTTTTTAAAGTCGGTGAGAAGAGTTTCAAACTTTGTTCAGTACTTTGAAACGAGTTGTCTTTCTTCTTGCGGGTTGTGTTGTATTACCATCATTTTCATTTTACGAAGAATCAAACAAAAAAACTTTATAGTAGGTTGGTATCGTACTTTTTCGTTTGGTGGAAAGTTAAGTTAGTGCACTTTTCCAGCTAGTCGACAGCGATGTGGAGGAGTTTTTGACGCCATATTTTAGTTTGTTTTTATTTTTTTGTTTCAGGTTGTATAATATATATTTATTTATTTATTTATTAAAACTTTATGCACAAGTAGTAAACACTGTACAAAGGCGGACTTAATGCCCTAGGTATTTTCTACCAGTCGACCTTAGGGTGGTGCAGAAACAAAACATGGTAGGTGCAACTTAATGGTAAAGAAATATAATAATAAATATATACTTAGATACATACATACAAAAACATATATTACTAGCTGACTCGCCAAACGTTTTCGGGCAACGTCATTTGAGTGTCCCTATAGGCACGCGGGCGCGGAAAGCGGCGCGGGCTACTCAACGCGGAGCACACGGGCGTTCAGTGAGTGCGAAAACCCGCTAGTTCGAGCCATGCTATGCCGCTCCCCGCTCCGCGCTATCAGAGTGGCCAAGTAAATCGCGCGCATTCCCGCATCCGCGCCGCTGCCCGTGTCCGCTGCCAGTGTGGCCCAGCACAGCTTATAATCGCATAAAAAAACCATTTTGTGATGTCACTACTATTCAAAGAGTAATCAGGTGTAGTTGTCATGGTGTTGTTGTATAATAGGGAGTCTGAGCCTAGATTCTGAAACACAAAACTAACAAAATATGTACCATAAAAGGCTTTAGGTTGCGTTTATTTAGAAGTTTGATTTTTTTACTGTTCTAAGGTGTAGCAGACCTGAGTATTTGTTATTAATTTCAGCTACAAGCACAAAACGTTTTGGGAATACATTCACTGTGCGTACAGCTAAGGAGTGTAATTCCTTACCGGACGAGTCTGTGTTTCCTGATAGCTATAACTTAGGCATCTTTAAGTCAAGAGCGAATAGGTTACTTCTAGGCGAGTGTGCTCCATCGTCGACGGATTCCTGAGAAAAGAGTCTTAACAGACGGACAACAAACTGCATACAAGATTCCGTTTTTGTCGAGGTATGGAACCTTAAAAAAGGACTAAAGACTACACGAATACATATTGAATAATATATATTGAATTGTATTATAGGCATTAAGTCCGTCTTTGTACAGTGTTTCTTACTAGTGCATAAAGTTTTAATAAATAAATAAATTGAAGTTCGATTTATGAGTTCTCTAAACCTATCACAATGTATGAGATATTAATAAAAGTCACGATCATTTATACATTTTTTTATTTAAATTTAAATCGCAAGACCGATATTGGCACTTCAGTTTGAATTTATCTTTAAATGAGCTGTCACTTGAAAACTATTCTTTGGCAAGAATTATTATTTCTGAAAGGCACTATGACTACTAAATTACAGCTATCTTGTCCAAAATAAATAAGATAAGTCTCGTTTTCTTAAAGATATCGGCTATTGCCGGATCTCGGCTTGTAAAATGTCCATGAACTTGACCTTGAAGAGACCCTGACCTTTCAATCGAAAAACGAAAAAAAAAACTGTTTTTTTTTCTGTGAAGATCGTGTTATTTTAGGATTTACTCCACGCGGGGTTAAATATGTTAAAAAGGTATATTCTGCGAATTCAGATATAAATGTAGCGTATATTAATTCCAGAAAAAGTATTCAAGGCCAAAATCATCTTTTAATTAATTGGGGTCCCATAAGGCTCAATTTTGGGGCCTACCCTCTTTCTTATATATGTAAACAGCCTGTGTAATATATCCATCCCATACTCAAACATACATACCTACGCAGACCATACTGCTTTGCTCGTGTATGGGCTAAACAGGAGAGAAGTTCAAGAGAGAGCGGAGTTTGCAATGGGTATCGTGATGTCTTGGTTAGGAGCCAATATTCTTTTTTTTATTCTTTATAGGTTCGCGCTTGACCGGTATCTCACCTGCGTAAAGCGACGACGCGATCGACGATGGAACGCGCTTACCTAGAAGTAACCTATTCACTCTTGACTTAAAGATTCCCGGGTTGTAGCCATCAGGAAACACAGATTCCGGCAAGGAATTCTACTCCTTAGCTGTACGCATAATTAATGTATGTCTTACTCTTAATATTGATAAAACGAAATACATCTCGTTTTCAATAAAATCCTGTACCCAGCCGGATGACGCATTTATTATTAGGGCCCACACTAGCAATGAACAAGTTGACCAATGCCTCTGCCCTCCTCTAGTCAGAACAATACAGATCAGGTACCTTGGTATCATAATAGATAACCTGATGTCCTGGAGGGAGCAAATTGATAGAACGTCTGGCAGAGTGAGAAAGCTCAAAGCGATTTTCAAAATTCTGCGCCATAGTGCAGACATAAGTACACTTTGGATGGTCTATTTCTCACTCTGTCAGTTCAGTACTCACTCTTGGTATTACGTCTTGGGGGGGTGCTCCTTTCTCACTCTGTCAGTCAGTACTTATTTTTGGTATTACGTCTTGGGGGGGTGCTCCAAAAAGCTATTTTATTTATTTTTATATATCAGGCTGGTAAGGGCGCAACGAGCTGTCCTCAAAGTTATGACTTTTTAACAATTCTGGTATAGCACCATAGCACTGTATCAAGACTGTGAAGCAAAGTCGTGACTGTGAGACAGCTCTTTGCACCAAACACCATCTTGCGCAGGAATGCTTTTCTGGAGTACAATACTGGTCTTTTGGCAAAAAGGAGATGTAAATATGTTTGTCCCATAGTAAGTTACAGAACTAAACTGGCAGAAACACATTTTCGGGTATTAGGTAGTCGAATTTATAATTCAGTTAACATAAAATGTGAAATTTATGGTTTAAATAAGTTCGATTGCAAAAAGAAAATTAGTCAATGGCTTGTGCCTCGTACATATGAGGAAATAGAAAAGTTACTGGGAAAGTTTTTCTAATTGTTACTGATTTTTAGACCACTCAGATAAACACCGCACAAATATACGACGCAAGCACGATACATATACACAACACTAAATACAAACTTACACACAATACATACACAAGTCGCATTTAATAAGCAACTATGAACAAAAATACTAGTGAGGGGCTAAACTGTTTTACTCTTATTTTTTATTAATCTTTAAGTTTAAGTTTATTTTAACTATTTTGTTTCTTTTTTGCTATTAATTTTGTTTTTTTTTATGCTCAACAATAGATAATTTCAAAATATAACTCCGTACTAGTTTGTGTAAGGTGAAAAATAGATTAATAGAGAGAGCCCTGGCACCCATAACGTAAGTTAATCTTAGCTTGGGTGTCAGTGGTATAATTAGAGATTTATGCAATTTAAAAAAACCTTACTATCATAATCTGATTTGTAATAATCAAAAAGATTATATGTAAATTGAAATTTTTTGGAAATAAAGTTATTATTATTATTAAATCCTAAGCACACACCGACGTTCGCTCTCTCATTGTCTTTCTATTGTGTCTCTAATTACGGTATTCGAAAGGCTAAATATGTAAGTGGTAACTACTTTTTTTTACTATTATTTGGTTTATTTGTTTTAATTTTCATACCTTTGTGTGAGAACTTCTATACTATTTTAAAATCTGTATAGCAAAAGCTACGAATACGTTTTAAAACATCAGACAAAAGCTTGAAGCTAAGCACGCTAAGTCGAGATAAAAAGGCACTAACAAATAAGTGCGCGGCGATAGCCGATGTTCGTACACCAAGAACTGAAATACTCATTTATCTCAACCATACCTACTGTAGATAGGGCTGGGATTATGTCAATGATTTCTAGTCGATAATACAAGTACCTAAAGTTAACGTTAAGTATCAATCTACTTTTTTATTTATTTTTTATTAATGTTGGAAATCATACTATGAAATCTACCGCTTTAGGTCAGAGAGAGAAAAGAGAAAAAAGTTCGCTACACCCTGTAGCGAACTTTTTTTTCGGGTTTCCAGGACAATGGTCCTCACGCCGCAGCCACCGCCGGGATTCCGATCCCGATTTCCGGCCACCGTTGGTGCGGGCTTACGGACGGCGAGCAATGGGTACTGTTCTACGCGCACCACAAGGAGATGTCAGCACTCCTTGGGGGCCCAGCAGGGTCGAAGCCTACTGGGGCCAAGGGTCTGCTTCTGAAAGGAAGACTCGGCCCTGGTACGAAATACAAACAAAGGAACACGAATGGGTTTGAAGTCATCAAAAGTCTGACACTATCTCCCGCCCCGCTCAAAAGCGGGGTATGTTATTGGATGATTTTCCCATCAAAATAAAAAATAGTGGTAAAAATTACAAAGCCTCTTTTCAGAACGACAAATATACAATTATGTGGCAATAACATATAATCTTGTAAGCGTTAACTCTTAGCCACCTAGGACTATAACGCGAGATTGCTACGAGATGTGTCGATGTGGTGCTACGCTTGCTACGCGGCTACGCTGTCGTAGCAATAGCATTGATTGCCACGAATATTTTCCTAACAAGTACAATCAAGTTCTATACTTGATTTTATCTTTGACAAGTTAGGTATAAGAAATTAAACCGCCGTAAATACATAAACACATTTTGCGAAGAATAATGGAACCGACCCCAAATAATGGAATAAATTTAGGCAAAGAGAGGATAAGTTAAATAAATGATCTTTGCATTACTTGATGAGCTAAAGAGTGAAATTTAGCCGAAGTCTTTTTTTGAAAATCGTTCAATGACATCCTCGCTCTTGGGCGGAGCGGAAGATAGTGTCAGACTTTAACTGACTAAAAACCCACTCCTGTTCCTTCGTTGCCTTTCGTACCGGAGCCGAGTCTTCCTTTCCGAACCTCAAATCAAGGGTCTCCTTGCCCCAGTAGATTTCAACCCTGCTGGGCCCCTACGGTTGCTGACATCTCCTTGAGACCCGCGTGAAATACTACGACGGCGCGTTGACGACTTGAGCTCGGTTCGGACGGTTACCGGACGGTCGGACGTCGAGCTACCTATTGCTGGCCGTCCGCAAGCCCGCGCCTACGGTGGCCGGAAATCGGGATCAGAATCGGCTGGGGCGCGGGGGCCATTGCGCGTGCACGTGCGGCCTCCTCCTTTGCTAGCTTTAATGCTTTGCAGAAGGAGGCGACCGCCTGCCACTCCTCACTCCAGACCATGGCCTGTACCAAGCCCCGGTGCGAGAGATCGCCGTCGCCGATCGCCCCCACGAGGACAAGGAAATTTCGCAGAAATCTGTGTTTCCTGATAGCTGCAACCTAGAGGTCTTTAAGTCAAGAGTGAATAGGTTACTTCTAGGCAAGCGTGTTCCATCGTCGACCAAATCATCACTTACTATCAGGCCATCTGGACTGAGCCTGAGTAGTTAACGGCGTGTAGTGTTCTACACGTGCCTCGAAGAGATGTCAGTAAACCCGTAGGAGCCCTGTAGGGCCGAGGCCTACTGGGGTCATGGGTTTACTTTCGAAAGGGAAACCCATGGTCCTGGAATATAAAGGGGTGCAAAGAAGCAACTTATATCTTAATCTGTAAAAGTCTGATGATTACCCACTTTAAAAATATCACTTGCTATTACATAAGACAGTGGCCAAGCGCAAGCCTAACAATAATAAAAAAAAACCGGTCAAGTGCGAGTCGGGCTCGCACATGAAGAGTTCCGTACAGTCCGTTGCAAAAAAATCGCGTTCGTTATATGGGAGCCCCACACAAATATTTTTTTATTTTATCTGGTGGAAAGCGACGATGTGGTCGACTATGAAGCGCGTTTACTTAGAAGTATCCTATTCACTCTTATACACTTCTGGACACATCTATTGGCCCACCTTAGAGTTTAGGTTTCGATGGCCCCTACCGAAATATGATTGCTAGATTGAACAAAAACTGTTGATGCAGTTTTAAACCTGATACATTTTACCATCTTTTTCGATCGTATTGTTTTAAATTTGAATTCAGAATACCATACGACATGGAGCTACGCCTAACAAGTCGGATATGCGCCTTGTTAAAGGCAATTGATTTTTGAATAAAAAACATGTTTTATCAAATAAAGGTTTAATTTAATAACGCGTGTTGCCTCCATGGGCATCTACCACAGCTCTCATACGATTAGGCATAGAGTTATTCAGTCATTCCTCTTCTATGGCAGTTTTCAACTCCTGCATCGTCTGGGCAACTGGCTGACGAGCCCTAACACGTCTTTTTAGCTCGTCCCACATGTGCTCAATGGGGTTCATGTCTGGGCTTCTGGCTGGCCAGTCCATAACTGTGATGTTCACATCCCGAAGATATTCCCTGACGATGCCGGCCGCATGGGCTCTTGCATTATCATGCATAAAAAGGAAATTTGGGCCCACATAGTCCGCGTATGGTATCACGTGAGGTTCTAAGCACTCACGAATGTACCTTTCAGCATTTAATGTTGGCAGCCGTGGTCCTGTAACAACCTCAAGTTGAGTTTTGCCGCTCGCGGATATACCTCCCCAGACAGTCCATGAGCCACCGCCATAAGCAACCCTCTCTTCAAAGCAGCATTGTGCGAAACGCTCTCCCTTACGTCGGTAGACCTTCTTCCTTCCATCATTGCCATGTAACACAATTTTAGACTCATCAGAAAAGGGTACACGGCTCCAATCTTGCTGTGTCCAATTTAAATGACTGCGTGCGAAATGAAGGCGCGCTGTTCGGTGGGCTCGCGTTAGTTTGGGCCCATTAGCTGGCTTGTGTGGTACCATATCGCGTTCTTTTAACCTTCTCCGAACAGTTCGAGCGCTCACAGATACTCCGTGGAAGTCGCGAAGTTGGTTTTGTATCTCAATGGAGGTAAGGTGACGATTTCTCAAGCTGGTCGTCACGATGAATCGATCCTGCCTTTCAGTTGTGACCCGAGATCGTGGCCTTCCTTGGCGACGAACAAAGCCGCCAGTCTCTAGGTACCTCCGATAAACATTTCGGACCGCAGATCGACTTAAATTAAGTTGAGCACTCACGTTTCTTTGGCTGTGTCCGGCCTGAATAAGTGCCACAGCTTGGGCAGCGACTTCAGGTGAAGTATCCATAGATTATTGATAGAACCTCACCTTAATGTTAAGAATAAGTAATGTTTGTTGCAAAACCAAAGATATCAATCACTTTTTCAAGAATTAAATCCAAGTAAACCAATAAAACCAAGTTTTCTTAGTATTCGATTGTTTGATATCAACAAACAGGCTCCAAATTGTCTTTTGTTTCTTTAAATTATGTGTTCGAAATTCAAAAAAAGACTATTGAATGAAATTGTGAATGTGCCAGGTTCAAAACTGCATAAAAACTTTTTGCTCGACCTAATATAAAATTTTAGCTAGGACCAAACGAAACTGAAAATACAAGGTGGGCCCAATAGATATGTCCAGAAGTGTATATTTTGCTTTTAGTATTTATTGTTATAGCGGCAACAGAAATATACCATCTGCGAAAATTTCAACTGTCTAGCTATAACGGTTCATGAGATACAACCTAGCGACAAACAGACGGACAGTAAAGTCTTAGTAATAGGGTCCCGTTTTTACCCATTGGGTACGTACCAAAAAAAATATTCTTTTGTGGCCAAAAATTTTAGTCAAGGAAATTAATTATTAACCAAACCTATCTATCGACCCTTCCCCTCCCTAGTCGTAACAAAGTTACCGTATCAAAGTGAAGCGCACACTATTTTCTACGAGCTCTTCTCACTGCCATATAAACGCTGGTTTACGATGCAACCGAACATCTTCGGTATCCGAACATATTGTCATAACATAGGGGACAGTTTGTAAACTACAAATTTTGGTGAAGCTGAATTTTGATTCATGGCTGGGGAAAATGCAGAGCTGGTCATTGTGTTGAGGAGTCAGCATTCCTATAGATATTTGCTTTGTTTATTAAGAACATTATTTGGTAGCTAATTAAATACTAAAACACGAAAAATATAAACACGTAACTAATTAAAACTTATATACATTTAAGGCAATAACTAATTACGGAAGCTACAGGCGGAGTACTCAAAAAAAACCAATTTACTTAAAATAATTTTAATTAAAAATGGAAAAGATTACAATAAATGATTATGACTAAAGAAAATCTGACAACGTTCGAGGTTGGAACCGAAGTGGCCGTTTCCGCTGCCCGGGAAACGGTGGCGTGATTGACGTTGAGCGAAGTCAGCAACTCGTGGCCCGCCTCGTGCCCGTGGCTGATGCAATGTGTTGCTAGGTGTAAATGGGGTAAACGCCTGGTCAGCGATCTTCCTTTGGTACTGTAGTATAACAAACTCTTAACTAAAACATTATTTATAGCCCATTTATGTCCCACTGCTGAGCAAAGGCCTCCCTTTCCCTTTTCCACATAAAGACTTGTGTGGAAAAGGGACAGACGTCTTCGGCCATTGCGGGCCAGTCTTTCTTCAGTAACTAAAACATGGTGCCAAAAAATTCCGCATCGCTGTCGAATAAAAAGTGTGCCCATAAGACTGGCAGCATAGCTATATTGTATGGCAATGCTTAATTTCTGACCGAGGTAAAAGCCAGCCCTTAGGTCACGCGAATTTTGCTTTGTAACTTCAAAAAGGTACAGGGTGATAGTTACACAATGCCGTGCACCTATACAGTAGGCAGTGATGTGAATCTTACATAGATATCTGTTGAGAAGTATCTGGAAAGACGCCACGTCGTCCTCACTTTCTGCATGACGCAAGTTCTCACCAGACATGGTAAGTTCGGGAGGTTCCTGCACCTCATTCGTACAGAAGAAATGCCCGGGTGTCACCACTGTGTGGATGGTTTTAATTTCAACTCGATACCTTCACGCATACCCGAGATAATGGGTCGTAACAGACAGATAGACAGACGGAGAACAAAGTGATCCTATAAGGGTTCCTTTTTTTCTTTTGAGGTACGGAACCCTAAAAATAACAAAACGCATCACACTGGTAGATCATGTCCTGGAGTGGCACATAGAATACTTTTTATTCTGAGTGTAGGTTTCCTAGGGACAATTTTCTATTCTTACTAGATGATACCAGCGACTTCGCCCGTATAGTCATAAAAATAACAAAGAAAAGGCTTAGCTACATCTAAACGCTAAAGCTTCGAAATTCAAAATCACAAACTGTACTGTGATCACAATGTACTGTGTTTCCGCTGCATAGTAACAGCGCTACGTCAACGTATTTGTTCCTGAACAAGTATTGACATCAAGGTTGAGTAACATTGAGCTGAGTAATGTGTACCCGGAAACATGACCCTTATTTGATGTAAAGGAATTGGCAGCGTGACATTTTGATGTATAGTGTCGAATTTTACAAAGCCAAACACAGATATAAATAAACCTGAATAATAAACCTTTACTTCAAAAATTTATTTTAGGTGGGAACATCATCTAATGACAAATCCCGCTCTCTTTTTCGAAAGAGTTACAGCGGCCCTGACACGCGAAGAGTAACTGAGAGAACACGGGTTGGTTTAAGCACAAAATAGATAAGTACAGAAGTCAATCTACATACAAAGCACGCTTGTGCAACGCACACATAGACACTGCTCATGGACGCGATATCTCGGCTCAATTCAGCTCAATGTGAGCTCGAGTGCTATCATCTGTTTGAGACACGCGTCTAAGAACTTTTTTGTGGAAAAATGGACAAAAAAAACTTTATTTGACTGTTTAAACAGTTTAAACATTAAACAGTGAATTGACGTTTTTTAGGCTACCAGTTGTTTCAGAGAGGTAAATAGATATTCGCTTGTATTTTGATGGTTTGTTTTAACGTAACACAGAACATGCTCGCGCCGAGAAAGAGAAGATGATTTTGTGGCCATGTAATATTTTTACAATTCAGATTAGATAGGTATTTATCATCGCACCCGGTCGCACTCGCACAGTTCGGCGCGACGCGCTGACCCTAGCGCGATCGCCGAGCGTAGGTATGAAAAGTGAATTGCATACGTGAGATTGAATTCTGCACCTTTCTTTTTGTGGTTTAAGTCTGCATAATTCTAACACTCCTTTTGGCTCCACCATGTACACATGATTTCTCAAACTCAAAAAAATTGTCGTGTTTTATATTACACAAAATGTTTCCCTTGGAACATCGATTGTCTTTCAATTAATTTTATTAGAAAAAACTGGAACATCAACAATACCCAGAAACTTCAAATATTGATTTTGAGATCATTGGTGGCCGACCCAGCCAGGATACATTACTTTGTTTAATTTATTTCATCACCACTGAACAGTGAAGGAAAACATCGTGAGGAAACTGGCATGTCCTAGAACCAAAAATTCGAAGATATGTGATATGTGTGTGACACCCTATTGATGTTAATTTCCTAATGTAAATTGTATTTTTGGTGGACAATAAAGAATATCTATCTATCTATCTATCATTCACCAACCCGCACTGGGCCCGCGTTGTGGATTACGGCCCATTCCCTCTTCTAGAGAGAGGAGGCCTGAGTCCCAGCAGTGGGAATATTGAAAGGCTGATTATGCTTATGCTATAAAAAATAAGTTAAAAAGTAAAAGCTATCTCAAAAACATTTACTAAGTCTCAGTAGAAGTTCACTTCAGCAAAAAAAAAAAAAACATCGAAGATTTAGTAGTAAATTTAACTGAAATCCTCGCAAGGAAAGCATTTTAGTACTTGTATATAGGTCTCCGGAGAGAACTAGATTGCAGTTTAACATGAACACACTATGTTAGGGTTACGACTTACCAGATAACGTTCTTATTTACTGGTGCAATTTTTGATAAATTATTTTGATGTTTAAATCTTTTTTCGTAATTTGTAATAATAGGGATATTTTTAACTATGCATCCAAAATCTTATTCTTGAATAAAATACTTATACACCAAATATTAATGGACATTTTACAATTATTAAGCGTTTAGAAGGGGATGACGGGGTCTGTGTTATCTCGCTTTGCTCGCTTACTCGACCCCGCCATCAACCTGCGTGTTTATTTTTTTTCAAACCACCCAGATGGGTATATTTTGTGTAATTATTATTTTTTTCGGAACCTAGGCATATTTTGTAGTAGAAAACAGGAATAAATTATGAAAAAATTAAATACTCCTCATATTAATATACTAATAATTAAACAAAACATAAAATAACCTTAAACCTAACATAAATAACTAAATAAATAAACAAATCTTCAATCGTACTCTCTCAACAAGGTTCAGTTGAAAACCAGCGTCAGGCAACTACCATGTCACGCCAATTTTGCTAAACTTCGCCTATTTAGTGCAACTGCGAGACACATAATGTTAGTTTTCTTTTTAGGGTACCTCAAAAGAAAAAGAAACTGTAAATTTGTAGTTAAACGGTTGTAACTTGGCTAGGGGGGCAAGAATATCTTATTGTCTCTCAATATACATAGCTATCGGCATTTTGTGGATGTTTCAATCCCTTTTGAATTATGATCTATCGACGTAATATGTATGTCGAAAACGATTGTTTAAAGATGAAACAACTGTCACTTGACGTCAAGGGTGGCGCAGTGGTTGAGTGTCTGGCTGCTGCGCTACGTGTCACTAGTTCGATTTCTGCACGGAACCAATTTTTTTTAGGCCTACAGATAGTTGTTTTACGTATGGGTGTCTTGTATACAAGGTTTACACGTTTATTTATTTATTTATTTACTTTTAAGAAAGCTTACAGACTAATAAATATATATTTTTGTCCATATTTCGGGAAAAGCATACATTTATATATACACATCTACATACATTTTGCGTTTACTAGGACAGTATATAAGATTAAAAATTAACAACTCTAGAGAATCATATCTAGTATTTTAATATCAAGGACGAAGAATACCTAAGTATGCCCAATCATCAGAACAAACATTAATTAGATAGCTATGTTTTTCACAGTGGTTTTCACCAAAATAAGCTATAAGCTTAAAATCTTTCTTATATTTTGTACGATGGTGCAGAACAGTTCGATTCCCAGGACCGATTGTTTGTGAACACATTCACAATACAGTAGTAATTCCTAGTGTGGAGCAAGGTTTTTTTTTAGTATTTTTTGCTAAACAGATACGCAAAACAAAAAAAAAAAAACATATACTTAAAACAAAAAACATGTACGTATTACATTTGTAATACCTTCTGGATCACGTCCACATAAACTATCCCCTGTGACATTCCATTGTGCTAGACACCTAGAGGCAAAATTAAAAGTTTCCTTGTTAATTAAATTCATCTAGCTTCGCAGCTTTCCAGCAAAATGTTTCATTCTTAATACTTTCTTGGAAATTATCCACAGATTTCTAAGAATGGAACTAACGTAAGTAAAAAAAGAATAAAATGTAGGCCAAGAAACGATTTAGGCCGGTCAGACACCTTTCGGTACGGGCCGATTCGATTTAAACAGATTCTACTCAAGTGAGGGTACAATTGAAACCGTGTCGTTCACCTTACGTGTTTATTCTTTTTTCGATTTCAGTCAACAACTAGCTGTAGCTGGGAGTGGTCGAATTGGGGGAGTAGAGATGCACTCCTGTAAAATGCGTAGAAAAAATCAGTTTTTCATACGTATTAAAACACAAAAAAAAAAGAAGTATAACAATTAACTGAATAATTATTTCGTGTAATCATAAAACAATATAAAAAAAACTAGTGTAACTAATTAGCTACTATAACAGTTCATTGAGAATTAATTCATATTTTTGCCTGGTTAGGACCGTGTCTAAATATCGAAACTGTATTCATATTATTAAGGATAGATAAAAACGGTGAAGAAAAACATCGTGAGGAAACCGGTATGTCCTAGAACCAAAAATTCGAAGACATGTGACATCCACCAACCCGCGCTGGGCCCACGTAGTAGATTATGGCCTACTCCCTCTCGTAGAGAGGAGGCTTGAGTCCCAACAGTGGGAACATTATAAGGCTTTTCTTAAGGGCTGCGGGTTTCTTCGAAAGAGTCACTGCAGCTCTAAAATGAAAAGGTCAACTGACATAACACGTTTGGGTTTTAGTCAGAAAAAGTCTGATAGACTATCTAGATTTGGTCTAAATTTATATGTTTAATTTTTTTTTGTTGTACATTTAAAGTTCCTCAAAATTTGTAAATATTCTTTTTAAATCATATGGTTTGCTGTAAGGAAACCCAGTTGTGGGTTAAGCTCGCCTATGTACATCAACTGTCCTATTTTTATTATTAATATTTGACTGTGTGTACAATAAAGAATAAAGAAGCTAGTCTAACATAGTTTCAAAATATCAAGATGTAAGCGTCGCACTATAATGACGTCACAATGTTGTCAACGTAACAAAAACGATATTTATATAGAGCAGCGCCCTCAAATCTTACGACTATTCTCTTTCCGCACAGCCTGTAATTAGTTTATAATTTGATAATTTATCACCTACAAAAAAGAAAAGAAAAATTGATTTATTATTTAAATTATTGTCAGTTAATTTTATTTTTTTACATATCGACGGTTAAGTGCCAATAACTTCTAACTTTTGAAGTAAAAAATTTGCTGTCCCAAAAACGTTAGGAGATACTACAATAAATTATCACGTTGGTTTAGTTAGGAGGTGTTTTCACAATATATTTGCGGTTGCGACTAAATATTTGCTTCGGAAAAAAAGTAATTTTGTAAATTTTTAACAATGTCAGAAGGTATTGGCACTTCATCGTCGATATATCAAAAATAAACAATTAACTGCAGGAATAGATACACGTAAATATTAGATCTCCTAAAAGATTTTTTTTAAAGCGTCATGCTTCGTGTTCCGTACCTCAAAAGGAAAAAACGGAAGCCATATAGGATCAATTTGTTGTCCGTCTGTCTGTCTGTCAAGACCCTTTATCGCAAGAACGCGTATCAAGTTGGAATTAAAATCATATATTTAGATATAAAGATGCTACCGTTTATGTCACAAAAAACGTTGATTGGGACACTGTCAAAGGAATCGAAATTTATAGGATACTTCCCGGTGACCTAGAATCCTGAAATTTGGCATGAAGCAAGGTCTCGTAGCTTAAATATAAGACAGTAAAATGATACTATAAGGGTTCCATTTTTGCTGCATCAACTGAGATTCATATCATCATCATCATCATTTCAGCCGAAATAAATCCACTGTTAGACACAGGTGTCCCCCAAGCGTCGCCATAACGACCGGTCCTGTGCAGAAATTAGAAATCAAAAACGTTTGTTTCAAATAGACCAATTACAGGCACTTATGGATTGTCAAAAAGTCGGTCAGTCAAAAAAAAAAGTGAAGCTAAGTTACACATTCTAAAGCGTGGATCTCTATGGAAAAGGACGTGTAAGAATCTCCATGGGCACTCTTTTAAATCATATTATGAGTTACATTAATGTTGGTTACATATTTCTTCTTGCTTCTAATTTGTGAGCAAAATGTACATAAGTATTAACATTAAAAAACTAATTAAAATATAAAAATTGAATTAAGCCCCTGGCACTTAAGAGATGGCCAGTCGCAACCGACGGCACCCATTACGAGCATGACGCTTGCATCAGACCCACTCAGCTCAACCGCGTCTCGCATCCACCAAATTTGATGACCCTCACCAGGTCATCAGTCTTGTGGGAGGCCTTCCAACGCTGCGTCTGGTACGTGGTTGCCACTCTTTTCGACCAACTGAGTATACAAAAGTATGCAAAACAAGAAACTTTATAACATTTTCCAAGTACAACTTGTTTACATCATTAATATAAATAAAAGCAAATCTGTGGCAAGATTTAAATACGGCCCATCTGCGAACGTCATAATTGCATTAATTTGTGCTTTGTTTTTTGTCGAAGGACAAACCCGTGATCTGCATTGCTAATGCCAGTTTATCATATTTGTGACGTCGTTGGCGTCAGGCAGATGGCGGTATTGTCTGTACAAGTGTCCTGTTGAATGGAAATTATAAGGTTTTTGTTGATAATTGAAAACCGTTTTACGTATTAAGGAACGTATTTTTGGGATTGAGAGATTTGTTCACTGAATGCATGATTAAAATCTACTTAAAAGGCATTATTTTTTGTCTATGGCTCTAAAATGACCTTATATGAAACTTCTTGCTCCACTCTAGAGCAAGAGAAGTTATTAATTTGATCATTTCCCATCTCGAAAAAAGGGACGGGAGGAAGCGGAAGGTAGGTAGGTAATCATAACAAGTGGAAGATAGGTAGGTAATCATAACAAGTGGTAGGTAGGTAAGTTATCATCACAAGTGGAATACCTTCCACTACCTACCGGTAAGTAATCATCACAAATGGAAGGTAGGTAGGTAATCATAACATGTGGAAGGTAGGTAGGTAATCATAACAAGTGGAAGGTAGATAGGTAATCATAACAAGTGGAAGGTAGCTAAGTAATCATAACAAGTGGAAGGTAGATAGGTAATCATATAAAGTGGAAGGTAGGTAGGTAATCATAACAAGGGGAAGGTAGGTAATCATAACAAGTGGAAGGTAGCTAGATAATCATAACAAAGGGACGTGAGGAAGTGGAAGGTAGGTAGATAATCATATTAAAGGGACGCGAGGAAGTGGAAGGTAGGTGGATAATTATAACAAAGTCAAATAATTTAATCACACTAATATTATAAAGGCGAAAGTTTGTGAATGTTTGTGTGAATGTTTAATATATCTTCATCCGCAAACGCCTGAATTGATTTTGATGAAATTCGGCATACCAGGTCTTGGAGTAGCACATAGAACTTTTTATCGCGGGGGTATGTTCCCTTGGGACTATTTCCTATTTTCAAGTCTCTGACAATAGCTAGTTTTGAATAAAATTTTCACCAAGTGGATACGTCGGAACTAGTTCGAATTCCAGGGAGGACAGTTTTCTGTTCTTCCGTGGGGTGGGGGCCTAGCGATTTGAATACAGGCATTTTATGCCTAACTCAGACACCAGTTGGTTACATTACAAACTACTTAGACTAATAATATTTTAAAACCCGGAAAAAACTTGTTACTATGAGGAGAAATAAAGACTTTATTATTTATTATTATTGTTAAGATAGTAAACCAATAAGAAAGTAAAAGAATCAGTTGACTTATATAGTCTATGCCACTCAGAAATTAAGCAGCTTTCTATTGGTGAAAAATAAATAAATATCATACAAACAAAAAATAAATAAAAAGCAAACTTTACTACTTTATAATTTTATAATAATATTATATAGATAAAACCTTCAGCCTGCACTTCAACTACCCTCCCAAAACACAATCAATTTCACAATTCAACGGCTGCCAAACAAAATGGCCACTGCAACAAGACTCCAAATCTAGAATAGCCTCTGCTTACAATCTTAATTGGCCACAATTTATCGTGGAAGGTGGGCCAAATGGGCCATAATGGACGTAAAGGGTTCAGGATCTAATCTTAATTGTGTGGTCGATATAAATGTGAAATCAGCGGCTTGTTTTGTGGACTGCAGTAACGTCGAGACTGGTATAACGTAATTGGGTAGAAACATAGTGTTGATTGTTTTAGATTCCTCTTGAAAGGCCGTCGTGTTTACCTCAGTTTCGAGTAGGTAGTGACCCTTTGGTACAGTACTGAAACTTCAGTTGTCTAGATGGAGAATGCTTTGATTTCGGTTTGTTTTGAGAGTCAGTTGTATTTGCAAGCGTTTGTGAGGCATGGATTTCGATTTTAGGGATCGCTTTGATTGAACTTCTGAGATAAGATTGTGTACTACATCTACTAGCTTCTGTCCGCGGCTTCACCCGTGTGAACACACAAAATTATTAAATGATAAAATACTTCCGTAATAAAAAGTATCTATTATGTGTACTCCAGGATATGTTCTACCAGTGTGCTAAACATCCAAATTCGTTCATCTGTTGAAGCGGAATGAAGTACTAAACACACACTAACTTTCGCCTTTTTATTATTAATCTATCTGTACATACAATAATGAACAGCTGTTCGTTAATCTTGCTAAACCTGGAGGACGGCCGGACTGATTGGGCAATTTTTTTTTTGAAATATTCGTGGTAGTACCGGAAAGTTAAAGAGAAAAAAAAATTAAAAAAAAAACAGAGTACAACGCCATCTCTAATTAAAATATCATTTTAAAATGAATTATGCTGTTTCTGATAATGCCAGTAGCAGGCGTTATATATCAGGCGTTAGTTCAGCTAAAAGGTATCACAACATTCATTGACTAAAGCGGTTCAAAGTTCGCCGGGTCAGCTAGTGTGACATAACTTAAAACTTAACTTAGAATTCTGAAGACACTAGGGAGGTCCATGGGTAGTGTAAAAACGAAACCCGGGGCCCTGGGACGAAGGCAACGATGGAACAGGAGTGGGTTTTTAGTCAGTAAAAGTCTGACACTATCTCTCGCTCCGCTCAAGAACGGGATTTGTCATAAGATGATTTTCCCACCCAATAAAAAAAAAGACACTAGGGACCTAAGTTGTAACAACACAAACGACTTTGCAAAACCAACTTTTGTTTCAACGTCAATAATAACCAAAGATTCATTTCTAAATATTTATATGTTTCGCGTCTTCCATTTCTTGACGCGTCGTCTTCCGCAACGTTATGAAGCTTGCCTCCGTCGGATACATAAGCATACGATTTGTGTACGTAATGCATCCGTGTCGGTAAAATCCTGATGTTGAACTTTGTGTGGCTTTGATATTTTGAAAGGCAAGTTATATTCTTATTAACCTTTGCCTTTTTCTATTACTTTAGGTTTTCTCTTTGAAATTATTTTATTGCAGTGACAGATTGGCATCTACAATTCCGTGATAAGGCCTGTCATACTGTATGGATCAGAATGTTGGGCTGTGAAAAAGACGGATGAAAAAAGATTGCACGTAGCGGAGATGAGAATGTTAAGATGGATGTGTGGTGTGACGAGAATGGATAAAGTGAGAAATGAATACATTAGGAGAAGTTTGAAAGTGGCGCCAGTGACTGAAAAGTTGAAAGGGAATCGTTTGTCTTGGTATGGTCATGTGAAGAGGAAGGATGAAACGCATGTTACTAAAAGAGTTATGAGTTTACATGTGGATGGATGGAGAGGGAGAGGGAGACCAAAGAAAAGGTGGATGGATTGTGTGAAGAGTGATAGGAAAGAAAAGGAATTATAAATAAAATTAGTGATAGCATGACGAGTGACAGGGCAGAGTGGAAGAAAAAAACGTGTTGCGCCAACCCCAAATAACACGGGACAAGGGCAGGAAGATGATGATGATGACAGATTGGCATTTGTCCACTATCACACCATTAATATTGGTAAACGATTATGTAGTTGACGATGAAGTAGTTTCGCCTCGTCGTTTATACTTCGTACCAACATCGAAGGATTGGAACAATTTGCCTGCAGCGATGTTTCCGTCCGATTAAAACTTAGGTATCTACAAGCTAGAGTTAGCTAAAGCTAGAGTGAAACCAATGCGGTTCACCTTTAACGATTGCATAACTGCTTACCATATGGTGGGATCGCAGTCAAGCACTAGTTTATATCATTAAAAAAAAGCTTACCTAAAAGTAGTCTATTCTCTCTCAGTTTAGAGATTTTGATGAAAAAGCGATAGAAAGTAATAACAATAGGAACTTATAATTTCAACTCAATCGAAAGAAAATAATACTTCAAAGCAATCCGTTTTATAAAACGGCGATTTCATAGGTAATACCTATTAATAATAATATTCCACAACTATCACACAACGCCATCTAGTTCCAGACTAAGCAGAGCTAGTGGTATGAGTACTAGACAACTGATAAACGTACTTATATATTTCAAAATACATACATATCATAAATAATTTACACGCAGGCATAGAACAAATGTTCGTTCCCAACACACAAACATTTGTCCTAGCCAGCCTAACTATATTTAGGTAAGACAATGTAGGAACGCAACGCAAAGTAAAAAATTAAATAACATAGCGTTAACTTTTCAGGAAACATTCAGAACTGTCTGAAATGTCAAAAACATTAACATTTTTCCCTTCGTCAAACAAAGGCTAATTGGATCAAAAGGCTCCGCTGTGTTTACAAGTTTCTACATTTAATTTTAGGTGAATGCATTAAAATGCAAATTAATTTAGGAAAAGTTCTACCATTGTTAAACTTGCGCTACAATTCAAATACAGTTGGAATCGAATTTGTTGTTAGGACGGTTGATTTTGTATCGATAATTTGTAGAGGTGCACCCGATAGGACTGAAGACTACTCGATGGCTTCTATACTTTCTCGAGTTGTTACTCGATAGGGATACCAGGAAAAGCTCGTAGTGCTGGAGCTTTAATTGGATAGAATGTCATTGTTTATAGAAAATGCTGTTTTTAAACAAATTGTGTAACTGTTTCCAAGATTGATTCAGTCTTATTTTTGGGGCGAGATAAAATCCAATAACTTCTCACGCTCTAAAGTGAAGCGAGAGGAAAGTAGTCAGTCAGACTTTTACTGACTTATACAGGTCCATATTCCTTTAGTTACTCTTTGCAATAATGAATATGTATGTAATTTTTTTGTTTGTTAAATTAAATAATGTTTGGCTCTGATAAACAAATATACAAGAATTATTAAAATATCTTCATCGAAAAAGAATTTATAAAGCTTCAAAACTGTTAATAAGAAAGAAAAGTCCGACATGGACTTTTTTTTTTTTTATTGGGTGGGAAAATCATCCTTATGACATCCCCGCTCTCGGGCGGAACGGGAGATAGTGTCAGACTCTTACTGACTAAAAACCCACTCCTGTTCCTTCGTTGACTTCGTCCCAGGGCCCCGGGTTCCGCTTTCACACTACCCGTGGCCCCAGTAGGCTTCGACCCTGCTGGGCCCCTACGATTTGCTGACATCTCGTTGGGGCGCGCGTGGAACAGTACGCGCCGTCGACGACTTGGGCTCGGTCCGGACGGTTACCGGACGGTCAGACGGTGAGCCACCTATTGCTCGCCGTCTGCAAGCCCGCGCCTACGGTGGCCGGAAATCGGGATCGGAATCTCGGTGGCGGTTGGACTTGTGACGTCAAAGTCCATGACTATGTCACGCTCGTACGGCCGCAATAGAAAGCGATGCGGGTCTTAGTGAGAGAGATATTTGTTTGAAATTGTTGGAACTCATTTGCAGTATTCTGTTTTTTATTTTTTTATTGTTAGATAAGAAATATTTCTTTCATGCATATTTCCTACTAACATTCATTCAGCATTAGCATTATAATACACATTTGTAAATAAATTAAATTTTTTGATACTTTAATTATAACATCAAAATTATGACGTCAAAATGGCGACATATAATAAAATGTTATGGAAATAGTTATGAATATGGAATATGCCTATGTGAAATCAAAATATTTTGAATTTTGAATGCAATAAAATAAAAAAAATGACTACCACAATAACCATGTAATCGATTTTACCCTGGCGAAATATTAAAATTATATTGTTCAAATTTTGGATTCAATCGTATTAATTTATGTGAAAAGTCCTCGATTTTCATTGAGAATGGCTTTGTTTTATAGTGATTAATTATTTATTAAAAGTGAAAGGTCCCTTTTTTACTACTTGATTCATGAATTTAAGTTTTAGGTTTAATCGAATATGTTCAACTTATTTATAATGAAGTTATGAAACGCGTCTATGAAAATTAATGTCAAATCACTTGAAAATAATCTGATGAAACGGTTTTAGGGCGTGATTGAAGGAGATACGAATGTATAAATTGTGACTATATATATAAAAGCGAAATACCACTCACTGATTAATCGTGAAATTTCAAAAACCATTACACTTACAAACTTGAAATTTGGCAGATAGGTTTCTGATAGGGTGTAGACATCCGCTAAGAACGGATTTTTCTAAATTCAGCACCTAAGGGGATGAAATAGGAGTTCAAAGTTTGTATGAAGGAACCGACTTTCATTCACGTGGGCGAAGCCGCTGTCAGAAGCTAGTCTATACTAATATTAATAATAATAATAATTTATTTCACCATAAACCTCTCATTACAAAATTAGAGACATTATTTATACAAAGCTTATAATAATTAAGGTTACCTATGCTTTAACGCATTGACTCCCAAACTAGGTGTATGTCTCTGTGGCTTAGGAGTCAGAAATATTATAAAGCTGAAGGTTGGATAGTCCATTTATCGAGGAAAAATGCATGCTACGACTAAAGGGAGCTGAACAGGAACCAAAGACGCAGGAGAAGCCACGAGACAGTCATTAAAAAAAACAATATGTCAGAGAAAAGAATCTGTTTTGCTCGCTCTTGCATCATTCTTGTTTAGTTCACAAGTTTTTCTTGACAAGGTAGCTAAGCAGAGCAATAACCAAAGACGCAAGTGAAACCGCGGGGGACAGCTAGTTATTATTATATTTGAGGTTGACATAAAAGCTAAGCGAACAAATTATTTACAATAACTAAGATTCATTTGTTTATTCTTACATTGGACAACCTTTTAGCAATAAGCCAATAGAGAACAAATAAGGATTTGTAAATATATGAAAAGTTATGTTCATAGGTGCCGTAGAAGGGAATATTAGAATGTTGAGTATCATATTTTGTAAGTGTAAATATGCGTAATAAATTAATTATAATAATAATTTTATCCCTCTCCTAGAGAGGAGGCCTGAGTCCCAACAGTGGGAACATTATAAGGACGACTATGCTAATAATTATAAAAAAAATAATAAAAGAATGCCCAGTATCTGCCGGAGTCTGTGTTCCCTGATGGCTACAACCAAGGGGTATTTAAGTCCAGAGTGAATAGGTTACTTCTCTAGTGTAATTCAAGCGTGCTCCATCTACGGTCACATCATTGCTTATCATGCTGAGATAATGGCTAAACGCGAGTCAATCCAAAACAAAAAAAAATCATGTACTTGTAAACGCCACTCGGAGTCCATTACGTAATGTCACGACGTGAGAAAAACCCAGCGAGAATCATTTATTGACTCGATACTTTGGTCGGTCACTAACCAGTTAGTTTTAAACAGTTACATTTTCAGAAAATCATCTAACATATAAACGGACACCATGTAAAAATCCATATGTTTCAAAAAAAAAAAAAAAACTAAAGCATTTAATTTCAATTAAATCATTTACAAGCACTATTGAAACGTCAAGAAGTCAGTCAGACAAAATGATGCTAATTGCACATTCCAAAGCGTAGATCTCTATGGAGAAGAATGTGTAAGAATCTCCATGGACACTTTTTTCAATCATGTTTTGTAATTACAAATATCTCTAGTACATGTTTCTTGTCGATATCATGTGAGAAGTTAGAGTTTAGATACTGTTTTTTAGTATTCATTTCGTTTTTGTTTTATGCCTATTCTAGGGGATCTATTTTAGGGGATTCGATATTGCCGGAATTTTTATAGCCTATTTTTATCACCCCAGATTTGAATCCATTCAGAATTCAAATCTGGGGTAGAAAAGGTACTCGGAGACCTATTCTATCCCAGATTTGAATCCATACAAAACACAACTGGGTACGAGTTCTCGTGCTCACCCAGTGAAGTTAGAGCACCGTGAAGTTTCACTTTTGACGTTGATCCCTCTTTGATATTCGTACTCGTCGCACTCTAAAACTCAAGCGCTCTGAGAATAAAGCCTTTCAAAAGGATTCATGTTTTGGACTGAAACTTGACAAACTATTGAAACACATTATTTTTGGGGGTATGTGTTACTTTTGTTTTCCTATTTACTGCTTCAAAATATGCCTGTGTTCCACCAAAAATATTAATTGTGTACAATAATAAGCTCTCCTAGGTGGTTAAAAAAAAAACACAAAGGGGATGGCGGTGTCTGTGTTCGGTCGCTTCGCTTGCTCACTAGATCCCTCTATCCCCTTCTAAATTACCTGTCAGAATCCGGGTCCAAGTCTAATAATTGTAAAAATTTGTAATTATTATTTTTAAATTAATCTTTTAAATATATTGTTGCTATTTGTGTTTTTAGTAGAGAATAAGATTTTGGATGCTTATTTAAAAATATACTTTTTTATACAGCTGCATGTTTAAAAACTTTTAGCTTATATAAAAAAAATATGATATTATGTGAGACCGTATTTACTAGCGTCAGAAAATTATTACTCGTGTAGTCAAACTGATTAGAAAAAAAATAATATTAAATGTAGCTACCACCCGTAGCTTCGATCGTATGAAATAAGTACTTTTCATCTACATAAATTTTGAATGTTGTTGTAGTAGTTTATAATGTTTAGGCATAATGTTTTAGGCTTATGCGTAAAATAGGATATAAGATATAAGATTGCATCAAATTTCATCCAAATCCGTCTAGGCGTTTGAGCGTGAAGTAATACCAAATAAGTACACACACACACACGCGCGCATAAATACAAACTTTTGCCATAAAATATTAACGTGATTATACGGTCCGAAAATTCACTTTTATTTATTTTTTTGCTCAATAAACGTGACAAAAAGGACCTCCATTATGTGTAATTCGGTTTAATACGTGTCTATTTTCCTGTATTCTGCAAGGCTCACTAAAAAAGCGTCCAAATGACACGTGTTCATTCTCGGGGCCTTTTTATTATAACGTCTATATTTTACACGGCTATTTACCTGGACTTTTGGCCGCACAACAAATTGCCTGGAAGAACATAATACAGACATTATTACAGTGTGACGCGTGACACGGCGCAATTAAACTGTAAATCGTGCGCGGCCCGGTTCAAGACGTGTGTCACGTGTGTTGTGACGTTAGTGTGGCTTATATTCACGCTCTTTGAGTAAAATTGAGTCTAAAATAGACTGTTTACGTAAACGAATATAACAAAGATATTATTGTAGCAGGATACGTGATTTCCCTTCACTGGAGGCGCCCCAGCGTTTCACCGGTATCGCCCCGGGTATCGAGAGTCGTAGGACGATTTCCAGCCTCTGCAAGGGTGGACTTATAAACGGTGAACGGTGAGCAATGGGTAGCTCGCCATCCAACTGTCCTATAACGGCCTGTTCATGACTTCGGTTATAGTAGCGAGCGGCGCGGCGAGCGGGTCTGCGGCGCTATGAGCGGGATCTCATGGCGTGCTTCAAATATTTTCATAATTTTGATCCTACTGCTCGCCGCCCCGCGCTTAGCTTCCACTCACAGCGGCAAGGTCGTGAACGAGCCGTAAGGAATAAGCTCGAGTCAAACAGATGTCAGCAAGATTGACGGGGCCGGTTAGGCTCGATGCCTGACCTGACGGATCGTTTAAAAGAGTTACCGTGGCCCACGCAAAGGGTAACGCAAGGAATACCATGGGTTTTAGTCAGTAAAAGTCTGAATCTCCTGTTCCACCCAGAGAAAAGTCATTTGATAACATCCCACTGAAAAAAAAACTTCTGATTTTTTTTTTAACACAAACTCACGTACACACACTTACTGGTGATAGGAACCATACACAACACCAATAAGCATGATTGTATTATTCACGTACCTAATAAATTGCACCTTTTACTTTTAAAATAAATTCACTATAGCTGAATTTATAACCAC
Organism: Mythimna vitellina; assembly: GCA_949316375.1. Lineage (NCBI taxonomy): Eukaryota > Metazoa > Arthropoda > Insecta > Lepidoptera > Noctuidae > Mythimna > Mythimna vitellina. The sequence continues at coordinate 1,726,913 of OX438690.1, read as the reverse complement.
CTACGTTAGATACTAAATCTGTAAAATTGTGGGATTGTAGGTATATTTACACAACTTTCTCTGCACATATACTTACACTATACAACACTCACATAGTACTTCTTCCACAAATTAAGCTCGAAGTACGTATGCCACCACAGGGACCCAGCAGAATACCAGTGTCAGGTATATTTGCCTGACAAATCCTGAGTTGGGCTCCCATTTGATGCAGCCTTGAAGCACACACCGCACTATGCTGTTTCTAATTTGTTGGTCTCATGAAACTTACTAAGTGTCTACCTTTATTTTTGTATTTAATTTTTTAATGTGTTTTTTTTTATGTTCATAATTCAATGTACTCGTAACATTGATGTCTGTGATTGTACACATTTTTTTTGTAACTTTATTGTGCTTTTGTGTACTGTCTGTTAATTTTCTGTGTTGCATCAAATAAATGCTTTATCATCATCATCATTTCAGCCGAAAGACGTCCACTGTTGGATACAGGCCTCCCCCAAGTGTCTCCACAACGATCGATCCTGCGATTCACTCTCTCGCGTCTCGCATTCACCGCAGTCTCGCAACTCTCACCAGGTCGTCGGTCCACCTTGTGGGAGGCCTTCCAACGCAGCGTTTTCCATCGACCATCCATTCTACGTGGCAGTGGGCAGGGCACATTGCTCGCAGAACAGATGGTCGATGGGGATGAAAGGTTCTGGAATGGCGACCACGTACCGGAAGACGCAGCGTTTGAAGGCCTCCCACAAGGTGGACCGATGGCCTGGTGACGGTCGCGGGAATCTGATGGATGCGAGACGCACAGGACCGGTCATTGTGGCGACATTCGGGGGAGGCCTATGTCCAACAGTGGACGTCTTTCGACTGAAATGATGATGATGATGATGATCCATTCTACGAGCAATCACTTAAAAAAAGGAACATGATATTGTGACACGTTGCAATTAAACCGGTAAAATAAATAATTGTGCTTGGTTTTAGAGAAATTTCGTACATCATAACATAATGTAGATTATTGTCACGCTCTCTGAGTAACACGGAGTCAAAAATAGATAGGTCACATAAAGAACTTGATACAGACATTATTACAGCGTGATGACAACTGACATGAGGCAATTAAACTGAAAAATAATCGTGCTTGACTTTTCACAAGATTTATTTATTGTGACTTAGTGTGGTTTATTGTCACGCTCTTTGAGATAAGCTGAGTCTAAAATGAATTGGTCACGTAAAAGAACTTAATATAGATATTATTACAGTGAGATACGTGACATTATGACACGATGCTATAAAACTGTAAATAGGTATTAGCGAGTTCAGCCAGGATTGCGACATGTTTTTAGGGTTCCGTGCCTCAAAAGGAAAAAACGGAACCCTTAAAAGATCACTTTATTATCTATTTATTTATTTACTTATTTATTTATTATATACTTCATGCACATAAAGATACAGAGGCGGACTTAACGCCTTAGGCATTTTCTACCAGTCAACCTTTGGGTGATGCAGAGAAGAATAGTGGTAGGTGCAATAAAAGAGAGAGAGAAAAAAAAAGTTAATATAAAAAAGATATACAAATGAACTTTGTTGTCCGTCTGTTTGTCTGCCTGTCTGTCTGTCAAGAACCTTTATCCCGAGAACACGTAAAGGTATCAAGTTGAAATCGAAACAATGTACTTAGACCTGCGATCCCTTGAAGTTGTTAAAATAATAAACTTCTAAGTTAACGAATAAAAAAGATACGACCGTTTATATGGCAAAAAAGTATATTTCGATACTCTCAAAGGAATCAAAATTCATTGGGTACTTCCTGTTAACCCCGAATCCTGAAATTTGGCATAAAGCAAGGTATTATAACGTAGATATAGGAATAAATCTGAAAACAGCAAAATTTATTGTTACGTCTTGAAAAAAAAAAACGATTTTTTACGTAGGTAAGTTTATACGGAACACTCAGTGCGCGAGTCCGACTTACCCTTGCTCAGTTTTTTTTCTTTTTGGTTTGGTAAATTATCCAACGCCTACGGTTTGGTGACATCTCCTTGAGGCGCACATGGATCACTACGCACCGTCAACGACTCGGGCTCGGTCCGGGCGGTTAGTGGACAGCTGGACGGCGAGCTACCCATTGTTCGTCGTCCGCAAGCGTAAACACGAAGATTACGACATGTGCGTGTTACTGTTTACTGACGAAAACTACTTTTCGTCGGTAATTATCACGCTATTAGAGGAACTTCAAACGTAAAAAGTATTTTTTTTAAGTTTCGATAGCCACAACTTTTAAATCATCATTCATCAACGTTGTTTTTCTAGTATATTTCTTGCTCAGTAAATCTTTTCACACATTACATTTCAGTACCTTACACTATCAATTTCAATCACGCTGCAGAAAATGAAAGGATTCGACTAAAATGTCTAGAACCATTACCAAAGTAACTTGCACGCTGAGAATACTTCCCCGAACACGTCGATATGCCGATGTTGAGCATCGCTTCGTCGACTTCCAACGTTGTTAGAGCTTTTGCAAAAAGAGATGTTAGATGCTTTCGTTGCATTAAGGTGTATAGTCCCTTGAACAGCATCTTAATTTAAATCATCATCTCATCTTAAATTTAATTCCGGCCAGATGCGCCCGAGGCCCTGCTGACCTTTAAATCCATTTTCTCTGCGAAATATTAATTGATTTACATATGCTATGTACATTCTGAAGAACACTTAACCAGTGTTTTTTTTGTGTAAACATGTTTCTAAAGATCAAAGCCTTTTGAAAGAAGTAGGGAAAATAAGTAAAAAAATAAAAATACCAATTTTTTTTTTTGAAAAATTTTTGGTCATACGAAAAAATCATATGTTGATAATATTATTATTTATTTATCTTTATTCCAAAAAGATAAGTAACTTAAAAGATAAGCCCCACAAAACAGTTGCAATGGTTTGACTATGGGGTCAGCGAGTTTCTAGACATACTTAAATGTACTGAAAACATTTCTAAATAATATAATTTTAATTTGCGTCTAAATCTATTTGTGTTTGTTTCACTCCTTATGTCTGCCGACAGACTGTTCAACAGGTTTGGTATTCTCTTTTATAGTGTTCTGTCACCAAAGTAATTGGTGACTCTGGGTACATTGAATCTACCAGCAGCCATAGATCGTGTATTATGATTATTGTATACGCGAGTTAAGCTATGCTCTTGGGTACTGTAGTGGTTAACCAATAAAAGATATTTATGTATGAAAGTGATCGGTAGTATTGTACAGGAGTTTATAATAAAGATGTATTTTCTTTTTAAACTAGTTGTTACCGAGACGTAGGCTTCAGAAAGTCACTGTTTAATGGCACTGTTCGGGCGGAAGGGCCTTAACTTTTGGTGTCTAGGCAAGGTACTCGGATTTCCTTTAGGTTTTTACCAAAAATAAAATAGGAATGGATCGTTTGACAGTTATTTAATGTAGCAAGTGATTATATCATGCCAAACATTCATTGTTTTATGTTGTGGTGGCACATATGTCTGTTATCTTTTCGTCAATACAGATTGAATCTAATATTATATAAAAATCTGGTGTCACAGTGTTTGTTATCGAACTCCTCTGAAACGGCTAGACCAGATTTTACGATTTTTTTTGAGTATATTTGTTAGGTCTGAGAATAGGTCGTAGGCTCTTTTTAACCGACTTAAAAAGAAGGAAGTTTTATATTCGGCTGTATGTATTTTTTTTTATGTTTCTTCACAGATTTCTCGGCCTATTGTGGACCGATTTTAAAAATTATTATTTTTTTACCCTCTTATTTCCTCCTCCAATTTTATCTTGATATAGGTCAGCTATAACGTTATAAATATCGATGGTCACAAGTCTACACCCCATAACCAGATCTATTCTATACATAATCATATAATAAATCTTTAGATGTTTTTAGTTGTGCGCGCATCACAAAAAATGTTTGAAATTGAAGTAAATAACTTTTATTTATTAAAATTGTGTGTAACTTATTTATTTAACAATTTATGTACACACAATAATAAAAAAGAAGAACTTAACTTGATGTATAACTTAAGCTTTGTTTTATCGTAATCGGTTGACAATCATCATCATCATCTTCCTGCCCTTGGCCCATCTTATTTGGGGTCGGTGCAACACGTTTTTTTCTTCCATTCTATCCTGTCAACCGTCATACTATCACTAACTTCCTTTTCTTTCATATCACTGTTCACACAATCCATCCATCTTTTCTTTGGCCTCCCTCTCCCTCTCCACCCATCCACATGTATGCTCATAACTTTTTTAGTAACATGTGTGACAATATCGAAAGATATATTACATTCATTGACTGTTAGGCGGTATGAAATTCGCCGGGTCAGCTAGTTTTTAATAAACTCTCATCTCGAAACTGATTGCTTTGATACTTTTATTTGAAATCTTAGTAGTAGCCATATTATGTTCTATAAATAATTCGAGTTTTTGTCTATTACCTACAATTTTATTTTCTAAAGTCCCACCTGGGTGATGCAAGTGGGGCTGGGAAAACCCAAGTTTTGTCATGATAGGCATCGTGACGGTTGCCTCCTCAATATCTTCCTTTATGAGTAGGATGGAATCTCTCTCAATCCCGCTCAGCAGCCTCTGCTATCGGCAGCCTGCTAAACCATCACGGTCTCACAGAAGGAGGCAACCTCCCCACAATTTTCTAGCTTCACCAACTACTGCTGACAGTGACAGATCTTGCCTGATCCTGGCGACCAGGACTTGTCGCTCAGAGGCCCACGCTGTACACTGTTCTAGCAGGTGCTATGCAAAGTGTAACCACAACTGGGTACATTAATCTCTGACACACTACAAAAGGTTAGGGATCGTCAAAAAGTAGTTAAAACGGCTGAAAGAAGACTGATTCATGACGACTAATTATCACCACTACATTAGAATAATAATCACTAAATAAATTCTCAAGACAACCTTCATAAAGAGAATGTGGTCTTTAATCCGAGACCACTTCACGTAAGGATGCTTAACTAAGTTAAAACCTTCTCAATATTCTGCTCAGCCCTTCATCTCACGTGTACACCAGGCCTAACAATAATAAATTCAACGTCATTACGGCAAACGAGGTTAATACAAAGGTAGCTACTCATTGTCGGGAATGGCGGCATTTACACGCGGGACGCGGGACGAACGGGTGGCGTATGAAGTAACAATGTTTAACTTATGTGTGTGAGAAATGGCCTTATTTTGGCTCGTCATTCTTGGCGGTAGGTGTAAATTGTTTCATATTATGACGTAGTGTGGGAAAGTGAATATCTTGTTTCTATTTTTTTGTTAGGTATGTTAGTGAGGTGAGTTGAGTTTTAATTCTACTTCTTGATGAATTCTTTTTTTACTTGACATGCTGTTTCGTCTTAAAACTTTTTGTAAGTACAGGGTGCAGAAGAACCAAGTGAAATGAAATTGAAATGATGCAGTTAGTAGTAGTAAATTTTCCAATAAAATCATAAACAAAGCGATTATTTACTGTTTTTTGTAAACAAAAAAATATATTTTTTGTTTTCGATTATTCATTGCAATAGGGTATTTTACTCCATATGAGAAAAATCTAAAAATATGTCGTGGAGAACGAGATTTAACTATAGAGTGTTTGTTTTGTTATTATTATGGTACCTACCAAAGGGTGTAACGCCGTGACGTCATGTGTTTTGGCGTCACGTGGGCAGAGTCATATTAAAGGGGCTGGTTCCCGTGAAGCGAAGGCAGTATCGGTTGCACAGCTTCAAGGGCCGAACCTTTGATACGAAACTGTCGGTTAACCCGTATGTTCGTAATTATCTAGTATAGGTACTTACAACACTATTGTGAACTGTAAAATTGACATTATAATTAATTGTGAATTGTGAAACTGACATTATAATCAACTGAAAAACTCAGGTGCATAGTTATTGAAAATCCCTTCGAAATGAACCCAGTACCACTGAATCAAAATGATGACGGTCATATCGCTCAGCCACTCCTGACGCCGTCAAATATATTATTAAGATAGCTTAGGTAAAATGCAGTCGGTAAGTGTTAGTTTTAGTTCATAAAATAACAAAATAAACTTTAAAACACAATTCAAGTTTTTCAGTTTTTATTATCCGTTCTTTATCGCCATGAAATAGTAGCCACCATGTTATTACGTCATTCGGCTGTGTAAACTAAAGTGACAGCTGTCAACTGTCAACTAATTGGCCATACTTTACACAGCTAACTGACGTCACGACCACATAGTAAATATGGCGTCCACTGCTTTCTACATTTTCAAATTTGTAAATTTTAAATGCATTTTTAGGGTACTTAGCGACTGAATAAAAAATTCGTGTTTTTTTAGTGGTTTATTAGCACTATAGAATCTAATTGAGACAGTTTTCAAAAATAAGTGTAATACCCTATTGAATTGTTGTGCTGACAAAACCGAAACGTATATTGTGATTATCTGCTGTAAAGCTAAAAAAAAAAAAGCTGTTGATGGCGAGTGTCAGCAGATATTACTAATACACGGTATGATTCAGAAGAGAGTCCATTTAGTTTCTTGTATATTCTTGTCCATAGAGTTCTAAGCTTTAGATACTGTAATTTTTTTTATTTTTTTCTGAATATCTGACTTCTTGACAATTCAAAGGTTTGGATTGAGTAACAAAATGCATGTCGGTGAAGTGAAGTACGGAAGCTTGAGAACGAATGAACGAGCAAGATGAAAAGTGACACATGTCACTTTGACAGAATTCAGAGGAGATAAAAGTGCCGACCGCAGAGTTGCGGCGCACTTTCTTCTGTTGGCACCATGCAAACAACGTCTAGTCTCGGGGGCTGTCTCACGGCTCGTTGTGTGAAGTGAATACCTAAAGCTTGCATCTTAATAAATCAGTTGTGGGATCTGGAATAGTCTGTTAATGCTCCTTACCCAGTCATCGCCCACAAAACAGAATCCCTGGACAGAACAAAAATCAAAATCAAAATCAAAAAATCAAAAATAGCATTTATTCCAAATAAACCATTTACAGGCACTTTTGAAATGTCAAGAAGTCAGTTAGTCAGAAAAATAAAAATAAATGATGCTAATTGCACATTCCAAAGCGTAGATCTCTATGGAGAAGAATGTGCAAGAAACTCCATGGACACTCTTTTCAATCATATTTTGTAGTTACAAATATCTCTGTTACATGTTTCTTGTCGCTATCATGTGAGAACAATGTAAATAAAAATAAAAACTAAATATAGATATTAAAAAAGCAACTGGCAGCTAAGAGATGACCAGCCTCAACTGACAGCGCCCGTTCACGGACATGACGCTAATATTAGCACCACTCAGCTCAACCATTTTGAAGGGAACCGAATGATCCAACACCCGCGCCACCATCAGTGAGACATTTGAGTGAGCATGACAAACTCTCAACTGCCGATACTCCCAACCTCCCGACTTCTCTACTGCCGAACTTCGATAGTGATCGGCATCCCGCACCGACATGTATATTATTTTAGACTGAAGTGAGCAGTTTTATTACAATTGCAATCATTAATAATAATTGGTCCAGCAAATCCGAACGCGTTCTCTAGGGTAGATAAAATTGAATTCGAATTCACCGAAAAAGTAATTGCAATGGACATACCTACTATGTTCGCACGACGATCGCTTCGTACCGACACACTTATAGCCAGATAAATTGAGAACAGAGTACATTGACCTTTTCCTTATAATTATATCTGAGTAGCTAGAGTAACCCGAAAAACTAACAATGAACTTTTTTTCATTATTGCAAAACGTTAAGGATTTTATTTTTGGGTGAGATAGTTATCTAATAACGTCCCTCGCTCTTGGGCGGACCGAGAGGACGTGTTAGACTTTTACTGACTAAAAACCTACTCCTGTTCCTTGAGGAAACGGTGGAGCTGTGCCCCGCTTGAGCTTTGATCTTGTGGAGGCGATCGGCGGCGGTGATCTCTTGCGCCGGGCCTTGGTACAGGCCATGGTCCTGAGCAAGAAGGAGCGGCAGGCGGTCGCCTCCGTTTGCGAAGCAGTAATGCTAGCGAAGTAGGCGACCGACCGCCTAAGGAAACGGTACTCACGCCCCATATACCGACGGGATTCCGATCCCGATTTCCGGCCACCGTAGGCGCGGGCTTGCGAACGGCGAGCAATGGGTAGCTCGCCGTCCGACCGGATGGTAACCGTCCGGACCGAGCCCATGTAGTACGCTCGCCTCAAGGAGATGTCAGCAACTGTAGGAGCCCAGCAGGGTCGAAGCCTACTGGGGCCAAGAGCCTGATTCTGAAAGGAAAACTCGGCCCTGGTACGAAAGGCAACGAAGGAACAGGAGTGAGTTTTTAGTCAGTAAAAGTTTGACACGACCTCGCAAGAGAGAAGTCATTGAATGATCGCCACCTTAAAAAATATTGTCGATCACATCATCGCTTTCCAGTATTTGAGATAGTGGTCAAGCGCGAACCTATCAGCTTTTAAAAAAACCTATAAGTACACAAAATCTTTACAAGCTGATCTTAAAAGGGTCCTTCTCCACTCGCCTATCGTCAACATCGAGCATGGTTTAAAAGCTTTTTACTTCATCACACGCAATCCAACGCGATGTTTGATGAATGAGCAATGCAAAATAAGAGATATTACGCCTGAAAACTCTGTTCGCATTCGATAATTCCGTGATTTACTTGAATATTTCACAAAACGTGTTCCAGGAAAAACGTGATTTTAAGTTTTTCAGAGAAATTGTCTTCATTCAGAATCTCGATTAAATGTGCAAGGTTTTATTGATGTAGTTTTTTATATCTAATATATAAAATTCTCGTGTCGCGGTGTTTGTGGTTAATATCCTCCGAAACGGCTTTCCCGATTCTCATGAAATTTTGTGTGCATATTGGGTAGGTCTGAGAATCGGACAAAATCTATTTCTTATCCCTCTAAATGGTTTCCTAAAAAAATATACATAGCAAAAAAACGTTTGCCGGGTCAACTAGTTTTTAATATATGAGTATATTATGGAGAGCCAAAGTTCACGTAAAATAGCCGATTTTCAGAGGTCTTCACTAGATAAAAAGAAGAAGATTTATAGATGCCTGGATATAAGCATATCCACAAGATAGCTGTGTATCCAAAATATCTAGAGAAAGATGTGTAATAACATCATAATCACGTTAGAGCGTTTGTAGGAAAATGTACCTCGAAAAGGACTTAGCACTTGACAACTTATTTCTTTCAATCCCGCCCCAACAACACAATATAAATTCCTCTCCCCTTAAATTACAGTACCTTGGCTTCCCATTCCTCAGCGGAATTAAGCGATCGTATTGCAAGTCGTAACGTGGTAACACCGGTCTATAGCAGCCAGTAATACCAGCCTAAACCATGACTCGAGGAGGCTAGAACCGCAAAAGTAACAAAAACCAGCCAAGTGCGAGTCAGACTCGCAAACAAAGGGTTCCGTACAACAATACTACAACACAATCTATACAACATAGTGAGTTATACATACACTACTTACTTAAACCTAACTTTAGGGAGGATTATTAGTAAAAAAACTTTGTGTATTTGACATTGGACACTATGTTATAATCTATTCTTTGTCATATCGAAAAAAAAACATAAAAAAATCACGTTAGTTGTATGGGAGCCCCACTTTAATATTTGTTTTATTCTATTTTTAGTACTTGTTTTTATAGCATTAATAACAAGTACTAAAAATACATCATCTGTGAACATTTCAACTCTAGTCTAGGTATCATGAGATAACAGCTTGGTGACAGACAGACGGATAGTGGAGTCTTGGTAATAGGGTCCCGTTTTTACTATTTGGGTAAGAAACCCTAAAAAAGAAATCCAAAGCATTCTCGTAAATGTTCGCTATTATGGTAAGGTTGGCAAGAAAAATGTCGCCGTTATTTTCTCTTGTGTTGTATGTGCGTGTCTTTTTTCCTCGTGTGGTGATTAAATCTTTGTGGCGTTAAGTTGGTGTGTTTATGGCTTTTGTGGTAAAGGGAAGTGTAGACTGATGTTTGACGTTGGGGCCGAAAGGGTCTGAATGGCGACTACGTACCGGAAGACGTTGCGTTGGAAGGCGTCCAACAAGGTGTACCGATTACCTGGCAAGGATTGCGGGAATCCGATGGATGCGAAACGCACAGAATTGTTCATTGTGGCGACACTTAGGGAGGCCTTTGTTCAACAGTGGACGTCTTTCGGCTGAAATGATGATGATGATGAGACTGACGTTTGAGGAAAAATTGTGAATCAACATGTGAACTAAATTTTCCCTGTTATAAATTAAACCTTTATGTTATTCTGGTGTGTTAGTTACGTAGCTCTAGTACTGTTAAGTTTCATCAAAATCCATTCAGTAGTTTTAGCTCGCAGAAGTAAAAAACATACACATGCACTTATAATATTAGTGTGATCGAGTTACAAGGTCAATTTTACGGACTGCATAGCGATGCGAAAATCTATGACCAGTGCGTGTTGCTAGTGATGACATATGGCACTGAAACATGTAAGCGACCTACAATGGGCCTCATCAGGGTTACAGCCACCCAAAGAGCAATGGAAAGGGCTATGCTCGGAGTTTCCTTATGAGATCGCATAAAGAATGAAGATATCCGCAGGTGAACTAAGGTCGCTGACATAGCCCGAAGAATCGCCAAACTAAAGTGGCAGTGGGCAGGGCACATTGCTCGTAGAACGGATGGTCGATGGGGCTGAAATGTTCTAGAATGGTGACCGCGCATCGGAAAACGCAGCGTTGGAAGGCTTCCCATAGGGTGGACCGATGACCTGGTGAGAGACGCGGGAGTGCGGTGGATGCGAGACGCACAGGATCGGCTGTTGTGGCATCGCTTGGGGGAGGCCTATGTCCAACAGTGGACGTCTTTCGGCTGAAATGATGATGATAATAGCGATGTGATATCTAGTTCATAGAATAGACCTTTAATTTCATAATTTAAAAAATATTTCAGATGACATCTAATGAAAGAATCGTATAATATTGAATGAATATCCCGCGGACCCCCATTCGTAACTGGAAAATGAAACAATCACTGGTAAAATTTATTACGACCTAAAAGTTAGCGTTATTCCAATCAGCACTTTTGTTAAGAATCGTGCTTTTAATAGTCCTTGAAAGGGTTTTTGGAATTGTGGAACACGTTTCTTCAAATTATCCGTCTATTATTATCTTAAACTTTTTATGGAAGAGACAGAAAGGAACCATGAAACGTGGTCGCCGCAGCCAAAAGATACAAAAGCAAATATATATCAAGCCTATTTATCTTGTTTCAAACAAGAGTATGACGTACAAAGAGAAGAAAAAAGTTATTTTTACAAAAAAAAAAAACTAACTGATAATAATTGCTAAATAACTTTCAAGTTTTCGTTTCGAGCAGTGATGGCCGAATGGTAACGGCCCCGACTTATGGGTTGCAGGCGCCTAACTTTGTGTTTTTATTTTCATCACCATTGCTCTCAAAAGAGTGAGCCGTTTTTATAGAAAAACGAATTGCTTAAATTGTGCTACAGGCGCGTCGTGGTGTTGCCACTTTATATAAATATATTTGTCACCTTATATTTTTGTTTATTTAATTAAATTTTCCTTTTTTATTAAATTTATTATTCATATGTATTTTTATTTCCTTTTTCTATCCAAATCTTTATGTAAACTGCACCATTCGGGCCGGTGTCTTTAAGTCGACACCGCCACTGGCCCACGCTGAAAACCAGCGCTGTGAGCTCATCGCATTATGCGTTCGGTCGTTTTATACGCGTTTATTATAATTATAAGGTATTTCGGACGCATATCTTCCCTGTCAATTGATTATGTTTGTTAGCTGGTTTTAAAATACCGTCATTTCGCTTGAATAAACTGTTTTTCTTTCTTTTTCTTTTTCTTAAAGTTTTTTTTATTCATACTTTTTTTAAGTTTATTTAATATAAAAAAACCTAAAATATAATCGTTGCTATTTTAGTTTTTTTTTTTTTTATCATCAATTATGTTTAGTCTGTATTCCATGAGTGTGTCAGCACAGAGCTTATCAGAATAGGACCAGGACTCGTTATTTGTTTTAAATGTTCGCTGCATTTGCTGAGATATGCTTTTTGGCCCTGTTAAATGTCTATTATTTTTTCTTTTTAAATATTTTTGTAAATTACATTTTTATTTTAAGTTGCTTGTTATAGATTAGTTAATATTTTTTTCTTTTTTTTTATTACCTAATATTTTTATTTATTTTATTCTATTGTTTGGCATATTGTGGGTCTCAAATAAATATTTTACATTATTTACTTTTTTCTTTTAAGTAAAGAAAGTAACAAATATTTAGTTACTTTAAATATTTAACAAAGATTTTGTTTCTGTCAACACTCGTCATATTTTGAAAGTTAAAGTATTTATACACTGAGTTGCCTATGTATTATATTTAAGTTAGAAGTGTTTAAAAGTCCAAGTTTCACCCGATAGTATTGAAGTTACGAAGAATTTCGACATTAAGTAGCTATTGTTGAGTGTTGAAATGTTTCAGAACTTTGACGTTTTATTTTAATTTTATGAAACGCTTTTAAGTGAACAGAATTTTATGTGTATTATTTCCAGACGAAAATGAAGAAAAGAGCATAAGGAATCCTTGTGTACAGTTAAATATTCTCTTGTATAATAAAAGGTTATTTTTTAATCTTTTGTTTTTTTTCTACCGGTTGCATTTCGGAGAGTGTGCTTCGGAATTGCATTATAAATTAAATCCACTAAGTCCATTCCATTATGGGACTACTAGACTTATTGCGATGCGCCACCGGTGCACACAAAACACCAGCACAGCCACATGCACAAAATGATAAAGTAACTCAAACATCGTGCCCACAGTGAGCTTTACGGCTAAGGAGTGGAGTTCCCAGCCGGACTCTGTGTGATACCTAAAACCTAGGGGTCTTAAAGTCAAGAGTGATAAGTTACGTTTAGACTGCGCTAGTCTAGCTCCATCGTTGATCACATCATCGTTTGCCATTAAATGAGATAGTCGTAAAGCTCAAGCCAATTAAAATAAAAAATTATTTTACAACATCTGGTTTACCTAGACTGCACAGGCGTAACTGAAATACGTACACGAACCTTAGGATCCCCGAACTCCCTTATTGATTGATGCCCTGAAAAATCTAAGAGGCCTAATCTGTTTTAGGAGAGAGGTGGGCTGGTTGGAATGAGCCCACCTAAGGTTATGGCCGCCATGGCCCACGTGCAATGGTCCACATAGGAATAAGTGCGGAAACCATGCCTAAATAGAATAGAATAGAGAACATCTGATTAGGTTAGTTTTGGAAACGTACGCCTCTCTAAAATTGGGGAAAATATTTTTAAGGTTTCACATATTTTACTTATATTATGACAAAAATAAAACGAAAATTACTACTTACTTCTCTTATAAAAAAGGTTTCTTTTACATTTAGTTTGAACAAATAAAATGTAAAAAAAAGCTTTTTTTCCATAATGTTTAATTTTAAAAGTACATCTACAAAATTGAAAACCTAACCATTCCAGATTTCAACCTCCGTCTTCTAAAACCACACATTCTAAAGCTTCAAAAGAGGCAATACTTTAGTCCTGGACAGTTGAAAGCGAAGTGCTTCAGTAATTCAGAGGACCACCAACTGTCTGAACGCAACACCTGCAATATTCAGTGGTCCGTGGGTGCAGTGTTAAATATTCAATGAGGGACGTTTTGTGTGTCCAGCTGATGCATTTAGTCACTTCGTCTGGGAGTGGATGAGGTCTTGGTTTCTTTACTATCTGCTTTTTTATATAGTTCTAAGTGGATTTTTAATAGGGCTTCAGATTTGTTATTTATTTTAACTTCATGTACAGTTAGTGGTACATAGGCGGAGTTAATGCAACAAGGCATTCTTTACAACCAATCTTTGGGTTAAAATGACAACACTGTCGTAGGTGTGAACAATAAATAAATAACAGTTATATCAAGTAGAATGTAGTATCATTATTAAGTTTCTTACAATAATAAAATACTTATATTTGCTAATATTATAAACTAATAAATACATTGAAGTACTATATTAATACTTTAATGTTTTTTATTGTTATTATTTTCGAATGCATTTTCTTTTCTCAGCTCTTTAGCTGGTTTCGACTACATTTACGGGCCAGGCCAAGTAAATGAAGCGTGTAAAGTTATAATGTGTCTGTAATGAGATCCTACGTCATTTTTTTCTATTTGCATGAACTTCCTGACAATTCTGCAGGTATTTAAAATCGCAGCCTTTTGCAGTGTTATGTAGCGGGCTTCTTTTAGATCTAATAATCTTAAATTTGAAGAAGGAATTCAGGATACTTTTTCTTTACGCCAGATTCCAAAAATTTCATCTTTGAGTATCTTTTTTTTAATTGATATAAACTAGTGCTTGACTGCGATCCCACCTGATGGTAAGTAGTAATGTAATCGTTGATGGTGAGGTGCACTAATTTATTTAGAGCTAGACAGATGTGCACTCTAGCCTTGAAGACACCTAAATTATAATCGGGCGGGAAGACCGCAGCCGGCAAATTGTTCCAGTTCTTCGATGTACGCGTATATCTTTTTTATTATTATTATTACTTTTACTGACTAAAACGCTCCTACGTTTCTTTTGATACCCTCAGCGTTCCAGGGCCATAGTGACTGTTTCGAACTGTCCCGCAGTCCTGATATTTTCTTGACCAATCTTCCAGATGACCGTTGGTAATGGTTAAAATCAGTTTTAACCGGGCTCAGAAATAACACTCTGATTACAAGTTAATGCGATCAATATCGTAGCAGAATCTATCTCAGATATTATATCTGAAGTAAGTGCATTTTTGGTTTCGCACAGATTTTTGATCAATTGTTTTTTTTTTGTTGGTGATATTGTTTTTCAAACGAATGTGAGGTCCAGTTTTTTCTTCTTTTTTTCTTTCAATTTTTTTTGGAAATAATATTGCAAAGGACAGAGACAAAGACCTATATTATGGTAAGAATGTTTAATTGTTTTTTTTAACACTTTTAACTGTTCAACCTTACCTCACCTCTGTACCTATTTTTATGTTTCCTTCTTCTTATCTTTTGTTTTATGTGTGCGTACTTTAAATAATAGTTAAATAAATACATAAATTCTACACTGGAATAATAACTAAGAAATAAGGCACAACAAAATTTGCACAATAATAGGCAAAGTCAAAGTTGAACGTTCTGTTTATTGTTAGTTTAACATTGCGTAACTCCCTAACAAAATAGTTCTTGGCAACAGCCTCAAGTATATAGCTGATATCTATCTCAGTGTACTCAGGCGCCTACAGGATCCAATAACCTTAAGATTACCCCAATGACTTGCACTTAAAAATGAGAATCAATCATGGTTATAACTTGGAGTAACAATTCCTAGAAGGAACATCACTCAGTACGCACTGATACAGAAGAATAATGTAAGAGTAAAGCAATGTGTCATAGTATAAGTCTCATTTATAATGGAGAGAGATAGAGAGAGTAGGTATTATTACCGGATCACAACGCCTCGAGTAGGCCACGACTCCGATTCCTTTGTTCTGACGTCATCTCAATGCAGTCACACGGTCAGAAGAAAGAAATCGGAGGCGTGGCCTACTCGAGGCATTCGACGCAAACGAAACGATCGTAACTTGGCTAGGGGTCTGGGCAGCATAGCATAGCATAGTCGGACTTATAATGTTCCCACTGTTGGGACTCAGGCCTCCTCTCTAGGAGAGGGAGTGGGCCGTAATCCACCACGCGGGCCCAGTGCGGGTTGGTGGATGTCACATGTCTTCGAATTTTTTTGGTTCTAGGACATGCCGGTTTCCTCACGATGTTTTCTTTCACCGTTTTTAAGAGCAGTGGTGATGAAATAAATTACACAAAGTAATGAATGCTCCTGGCTGGGTTTGAACCCGCGACCTACAACTCGTAAGTCGGGGCCGTTACCACTCGGCCACCACTGCTCTCTGGGTCTGGGCAGACTCACAGGAAACGCAGGGAAACTAAAAAAAGGCATACATCTTCACTAACTCTCCATCTAGCCATTATAGGTCTACGTACCATAATATTATCATGTTTTTTTTCCCGACATCTTATCCTTCAATATCGTTACTGGGGGTGTAAATAGGGTTATAAAGTATACCCATTACCATTTATCAGACGGTAATTATTGTACAACAGGGGTTGAAAGGGAGGTTATGAATTTAGCATGAGCAAACGATGTGGGTAGCAGTTATCCGTTCGGTCACCATTAACGTGAATTTGGAAGTACCTGATCCTAAATTGGACGCTGTAAGAATTAACTGTGGTTTGTGAAGCAGGGCCCATCGTTAGTCATGTTTTGAAATGTTGGGACGGAACTTTGCGTAATATTTAAGGGCATCCTAGCTTGAGATGACTTGAATTCCGGTATAAGATAGTGTATATAGAATGAAGTGTGTGTGTAGTTTGGAGACTGTGCGTGGCAATTGCATGACTTGATTCCACCATCTCATTTCTACCATCGGTCAATACGACGTATGGCGAGTATCCACCCTTACGTTGTTGAAACCTCTACGGTCCGGACCAAGCGTTTTGCCTCGCCGTTTATACCACAAACATTGAGGGACTGGAACAACTTGCCTGCTACGGTCTTCCCGTCCGATTATAATTTAGGTGTCTTCAAGGCTAGAGTGAATAAGCTCTAAATAAACTATTGCGTCTCCACATCAACGATTGCATCACTGCTTACTAGCAGGTGGGATCGCACTTGACAGTACTAGTTTATACCAAATAAATAAAAAAGCTCAAATAAACAGGTGTTTTTTTTTCGAAATTAGGTAAATATTGGTTTCTTTGTGTTTTGTATTTTCTGTGTAGAGTAGTATTTATAACCATTTTTGTATGAAATCTAAGAAAACCGCATCATTTTCTAATATGAGTTCCACCGTAGAAACAATGCGTCTCAAGCGGTATGCAATATTGATGATGTATACGGACTTAAAACTGCTAATGAATGGGATGTCTATTTTTGTTTCAATCACTTTCACGTGGGAAATTTTATCTCATACAAAGTTGAGCACATTAAAATGTTAAATTTAATAACATCAGAATCTTTTGTTTAGTTGCATAGGTATAGCAAGTATGTATTAGTCTGTTGATTAAAACTTGCTTTTATGTGGTCTAAGCCACAAAAGAGTGGGTTTTAGTCAGTAAAAGTCTGACACGCCTACCAGCTCCGGTATAGAGCAGGAGAAGTCATTGGATAATTTCCCACCTCAAAAAAAAATGTGGTCAAAGCTACTTCAACATCATGATTTATTTTGTAAAATCTAGTAGATATCTTTTTCTTTACATGATATAAACTAGTGCTTGCCTGCGATCCCTACTGATGGTAAGCAGTGATGCAGTCGTTGATGGCGAAGCGCACTAGTTTATTGAAAGCCTATTCACTTTAGCCTTGAAGACACCTGAATTATAATCGTACGGGAAAACCGGAGGAGCCTGTGACGAAGGCAAAGAAGCAACAGGAGTGAGTTTTTAGTCAGTAAAAGTCTGACACTATCTCCTGCTCCGCCCAAGAGCGGGATTTGTCATTAGATGATTTTCCCAACAAAAAAAAAACAGCTAAATTTAAATGTCAATTTCCAGTGTGCAGTACAAAACCGTACCTACCTTAGCTATATTTTCCCTTCAAATATCGCATCAAATAGTGAGTTTAATGATCTAATGATTTAAGCGTTGATTTTAACATGGATTCTTTAATCTTAAGGAGACGTAGCATGTTCCAAAAATAACAAAATATGTTGATACTTAACGTGGTAAAAGTATTTGGGATGAAGCAAATCTCATACATATATATGTAGACATAGTACATTGTGAGTTTGGGTACATAGACGGCCATGATATATTTGAACGAGATCTTTTGTTGGGAAGTGTATCAAAAAGTTTCATCTCATGTATTGTTTTTGGCGGCAGTATTCATTACTCGACAACCTTGAAACTTTTTCTGTGTTTTGGCCTTTTCCTGAAATATTTCGCTTTTATTAGCCATATTTCTTTATACAACATTTTTTTGAATAAAAGAATCTTTTGAACAAACTTCTCAATGGAAAATTGTAGAAGGTACAAATGTTTTGTTCTTTTATTTTCTTCTTCAATTTTGCGGTTTGTTTGTGTTTCTGTTTGTGAGTTTTTAGGGTTCCGTTCCGAAAAAAACTGAACCCTTATAGGATCACTTTGTTGTCCGTCCGTCCGTCTGTCTGTCTGTCTGTCAAGACCCTTTATCTCAGAAACACGTAGAGGTATCGAGTTGACATTAAAACCATATACTCAAATCTGCGGTCCCTTGGATCTGTTAAAAAATCAAACTTCTAATTTAACGAGACGGCCGTTTATGACACAAAAAACGTACATTTCGACACTCTCAAAGGAATTAAAATTCATAGGGTACTTCCCGCTGACCCAGAATCCTGAAATTTGGCATAAAGCAAGATCTTATAGTATAGAGGCAGGAATAAATCTAAAAACAAAAAAATTGTTGTTACGTCACAAAAACAAAAAAAAAGTGGTGATTCGGAAAAATCTTTAGGAAACGAACTATTTATTTTTTGAGTAAGCTTGTACGGAACCCGCAGTGCGCGTGTCCGACTCGCACTTGTCCAGTTTTTTTTTTAATACTGTTTAATTGAATTCAAATGTTTGTTGTCTTGAATCGTGTCTGATTTATGGTTTCAGCATTACAAAAAACCTAACATACCCGGTATATTTCAAATGAGATGGTGCTATTCATCTTTCTAATATAATATATCAATCGTTGTTTCGGATTAGCCAGACAATAGCGGTCATTGCCCTTTCTCTGACGTCTCCTCATCATTATTTCTAGAACCAAAGATCGTAATAATCGTGTACTATTCGTATACAACATTAATTTCAGTATATGCCAAACCCGAAACACGTGATGTCTAGTAATTTTATGTAAAGAATCTATGTACAAAATTTCATAACTGTGTCATGAAAAATCACAAAGCTTGTTACGTTACCCAATTGTCCGCAGAAATACATGGTCAACGGGCCACCTAAGTGACTTAGGGGTAGTTTTGCTAACGCACCCAGCTGTGCGCTAGCGCTTCACAGCAGCGCTTTCTAAGCGCTGCGTCACTTTCAAACTTCCTCTATTAATTTCTCATTTTATCCACGCTCGTCATTCCACGCATCGATCTCAATATTCTCATCTCCACAACATGCAATATTTTTCCACCGTATTTTTTACGGTTTAATCCGGTTTCGGAAGTCAGACAGCATTATTTGATTTTTGTATTTTTAATATTGGTGCCACATGCCGATCAAGGGGTGAGTCGGTAAAACACAAAATTGGTGCCCTGAAATCGCACGACGGGATCGCGGCAGATCGTGATGAGATGGTGAGAAGATTTAGATGTATTCCTTGAAGAATTGGCAAAAAGAGGTTCATAGCTGGGAACAATGGAAGGAATGGAGGCAGCCATTTGCCTAGCTGTGGGACAGGCTATATATAATAATAATATAACACTAGCAGAAGCAGTGGCTTCGTCTGCTTGAATGTTGGTTATTGCGGACACGAAGTCGAAGTCAAAGATGGACAAAAAGTAGCCTATGTCCATCCTTGGAGTTCAAGCTTTCTCCATACCAAATTTCAAGAAAATCGGTTCAGCGGTATAACCATGAAAGCGCAATAGACAGCCAGCCAGAGATAGTATAGATTTAAAAATCAAGAATGTAAATAACCCTAGGCTGTTATAGAACATCTAATGTCATGATAAAATACAACAGCTACTCATAGCATTACTGAAAGAGATTGGTACAATAAACGTCAGGCAGTGTCTAGCTATCAAGCATCAAGTCAGTTAGCTATCTGAGAGACGTCACTCAGTTCCGAGATACAAGGGATGTCTGAGAAATTTGCATCTGCACCTAACATTCAGATCTTAATTAATTCGCATAGATTAGAAATAAAATAATTCGACTATTGCAAGAGGAAAACACACGTATACAATAAAACAAACTAGCTTCTACCAGCGGGTTCACTTGCGCGAAAGTAGAAAATATATAAGACAATGTCACTCAGTGATAAAGAATAAAAAAATGGTTTTTAGTTTTTTTTTAATAATGTAAACTAGTGCTAGGAATTCAGCGTGTTCTTTTTCAAAATTAGTATAAACTAGTGCTTGACTGCGATCCCACCTGATGGTAAGTAGTGATGCTAGAAACAAAAACTCAAAGGCGTGACATACACAGTTCCGCATTCCTTCTCCTAGGGAGGAGACTTGAGTCCTTAAGTGGAGGCTGCCAGGACTCAAGCTTTATAAGGCTGATTATGCTATTCTATGCTAAACTAGTGCTTGACTGTAATCCCACCTGATAGCATTTCGTTGTTGAGGTTATTCGTTACAAACAAAAATATAAATCTTACCTCTTTATTACGGTATCCGTCCGGACCGAGACCAAGTCGTCGACGGTGCGTACACGCGCCTCAAGGAGATGTCAGCAAACGGTAGGGGCCCACCAGGGTCGAAGCCTAGTGGGGCCAAGGGTCTGCCTCTGAAAGGAAGACTCAGCCCTGTTACGAAAGGTAACGAAGGAGCAGGAGTGGGTATTTAATCAGTAAAGTCGGTCACATCCTCTCGCTCCGTCCAAGAGCGGGGGATGTCATTAGATGATTTTCACACCTCTTTATAATATTAGTATAAATATACATAACACAGTTGTGTCATTATGAAACAAAATCGATTTCGATACATAACATTACCATTATTTTTCCACTCGCCGCGCTTCAAGTAGTTAAAATAAATCTAAATACATTTCCTATCAGGGTCAGTGCCTACTCCAAAACAATATTATTTTGTACAAAATAATATTCTGCCATTGTGTTGTGAAGTTCTCAAGAGATTATCGTATAAAATGGGCAACACTCCAGGTACAAAAAGCAACGAAAAAAAAAAGAATACATAAGGTTTTTATTTTTTATTTCTGAAAAGAACAAAAGCCGAGCGAAGCCTAAATGATCCTCGGCAAAGTATGAAGTATTGCAAGTATTTAACCACGCCTGGGGGCAAATAAATTTTCAAAGTAACCCCGGGAAAGTGCTTCAAGACTGGACGTGGTTTATTTGGCCCCCACTGTATGTTGTTGTGTTTATGTGTGTGTATGTAAGCGTGTGTGGGGGTGTACTTGTGTCTGTGTTTACTCAAGTTCAGACATTTATTTATTTTATGTGCGTCAGTCAATAAATTTATATGTACATATGTTCAGATGGCTAAGGGCTTTAATCTGTTTTAACAAAAATTAAGGTCGTTTAAAGGTTATATGGTTAACACATGCTCGAACTTGAGAGCATGTTGGTCGCGGGTTCAAACCCGTCCAGGTGCATTACTTTGTTTAATTTATTTCATCACCTCTGCTCTCAAAACGGTGAAGGAAAACATCGTGAGGAAAACGGGTTGTACTAGAACCAAAAATTCGAAGACGTGTGACATTCACCAATCCGCACTGAGCCCGCGTGTTGGATTAAAGCCCATTCCCTCGGCTAAAGAGGAGGCCTGAGTCCCAACAGTGACTATGCTAAATGCTATGCTCAAACTTGGTACGACGGATTTGGTCCATCCATGCCAAGGTAAAACATGACTCAGCGTAAGTTTGAACTGTCGTTCCAAGTTCAAGCGTATTTAAATACTAATTACTCTGTCGCTACACTCAACTTTGGTACGGACGGAACAAATCCATCATCATATATCAAGTTCAAGTGTGTAAAAACATTATTATGAAGTTCGTTTATGAAGGCTAAAATAAGTCTGAAGTCTAAATGGAATTTTTCTAGACACATCTCTAAAGTTATGAATCTACTACGCAAATACCTATATAAATTCGTCACTAAACTTTAATAATTTGCTAATTTAATACATAAAATGGTAAGATACAGTGGCGTAACTAATCTTTTTTATGCCCGGTGCGAGTTTGTATAACTGCACTCCTTGAAAAAGTTTTAATGTCACCCAGCTTTAAATTCCTACACTAGTACAAGAGCGAGTGAAGCAAGCTCGAAAATTTTAACATACTGCCTAGTACTAATAACTA
Organism: Mythimna vitellina; assembly: GCA_949316375.1. Classification (NCBI taxonomy): domain Eukaryota; kingdom Metazoa; phylum Arthropoda; class Insecta; order Lepidoptera; family Noctuidae; genus Mythimna; species Mythimna vitellina. Next base: position 1,704,801 of record OX438690.1, on the reverse strand, counting down.
CCAAGCATGATACAAAACTTTGATTAATATACCTACTTTTGTACGAAAGTCGTATCATCGAAATTCGTTTCTTTGAAAACCTTTTGACATCTCTATACTGCGACGCCTTATTAAATCGACTTTTTGTTGAACTGTACTGCGAATAATATCATATTTTGCTTTAAAGTCATTTGCAGTACAGTTTTTCGATGTAACAAAACATCGCAGTGATCACTTGAGTGTGAAGCCTTTAAAGTGAACGACTTTAAAGCGAAAATATGATACTTCAAAGCCTTGTTCAATCAACGTCTTGTTACTGCGATGTTAATGTTATTTAAGAACTACGCAAAAAAGACACTATACCGAATTGTAAATACGGCTTTCGCACTTAAGTAGCCAAGTAACCACCCAAAACTTTGGCCCTGGTTTGATCATACCTGAGCCCCTCCAGGGTTTGCGGGCTGGGTTTGGGCACCGCTGACACTGCCCTAGTTACGGTCCTAGTAAGATAAGATATAGCAAGGCAATTTTGACAAAAACTATTTTTTTATAACTAGGTAATTGAAGTACGTTCCTGGAATTGAAATTAATATCTATTCATAGAAGAATATTACACTGATAACGAGCCGCTCCTGTCTTTGAGAGCCTTTAGGTATGCTAACGATTTCTGGCAAATTCAGCTACAAGATGATCTTAGAATCGTAATTGAAATGTTACATGCCTGTAACATCATCAAAGACCTTACAAGGAGCTGTTGAACGTGATCTATTTGACGACCTAAGCTGAACTGTTAAAGGGATGAAGCTATATAGGGTGTATAGCTCGATCCCTCTTTCTCCTGATAATCTAACACGTCATTGTAAGGCCCCAGCTCTTCATATTAGAACACAGTTCCAGGACAAAGTCATCCGCAAGGGTTTCTGTATTTAATCTTGATAAAGAGCTCTTACTCAGATCAAGAGAGCTGGCTTTTAAAAAACCTCTTGGGTGCTCATGCTCATTTGATGACTCTAAAAAGTGGCGAAGTGTGAGAAGAGAAATGCACACTGATCGACCGACAAATAAGTAAATGCCCCACTTACATACTGCGTACTTAATAACTAATTATGTTTGATAAAAATGTGAAATGAAACTAGTTTTTATTATCAAGAAATATTAGAATTTATACGTAACCTAAAAGTTTGAAAGTGGCGCCAGTGACTGAAAAGTTGAAGGAGAACCGTTTGTCTTGGTATGGTCATGTAAAGAGGAGAGATGAAACACATGTTACTAAAAGAGTTATGAGTATACATGTGGATGGGTGGAGAGGGAGAGGGAGGCCAAAGAAAAGATGGATGGATTGTATGAACAGTGATATGAAAGAAAAGGAAGTTAGTGATAGTATGACGGTTGACAGGATAGAATGGAAGAAAAAAACGTATTGCGCCGACCCCAAATAAGATGGGACAAGGGCAGGAAGATGATGATGATGATACGTAACCTAAAAGGTGTTAACTGTTCTGTTTCGTAATGTCTATTCTTAGGGGTGCTCGGCACCCACTGTTTATTTGTCATGGGTGCTCGAGCCCCTGAGCACTCACGTAGTTTGCGTCCCTGAATCAGATAATAGGAAAGTAGGCTTCTATGGTATCATAAACAAAGTATAATACAAATTCGTGGAAACCGCGCTGGATATTCTTTTCATTCCATGAACAAACTGTATAGCTTCCATCTCTAGAATATTATACAATTAAGAGGAGCGTAAATGTCTACGTAAATAACTGGCTACTGAAATGTAATGCGTAAAAGTTAACCGCGTTTAAAACGCAGCAATAAGCGAATAGTTCTAACATTCAACATGCTGAAATGGTTAGTCTCAAAATTATGTTAATGAATAAATTATACTTCAAACTTGTAAACATTTTAATAATAAATAAGAAATTGAAAAAAGGCAACCTTTTTAAACACACAAGAAATGTGCGAATTTAAAGTGTATGTTTGTGTGCATCGCCCCGGAAAGATCATACAAGGAGGACCCGTCTTCGGCCAACTGATGGTGAGCAGGTTAGTTGCATGTTTCTTGTCCAACTTTTCTTTTCCAAAGACATAATTTCATCGTCCGATTGTATCCGATTTGCAAGGTCACGTTCATTAACGCACATTTCAATTTCGCATCAATACAGTTCAGTTTTTATTTTTAAACTTAGTCCCTGGGATAACAACAACCAATTTTATATTTCCGCCCAAGATAATAGTGTAAGGCATCACCATATGAAAGACTGTGTTCTTTTAGCCAATTCAAATGTTGGAAAAGCCATACTATGCATGACTTCTGTATTGTGGCTGCATTCGCAAACATATATAAACATACAAGACAGTACCCGTACCCAGAACACTGTCTGTAAGAAATTCAATTTTTTTTTCCCATGCTGGATGAAACCCGCGATACGCAGTGTAGTAGCTGATCACTTAACTACTGCGCTAGCATAATTAGTATTTTTAATGTTCCCACTGCTGGGACTCAGGCCTCCTCTCTAGGAGAGGATTACTATGCTAACTGTACCATTAACAACAATAAAATTAACTTCAATTATTTTCTTTAACCGTCGTTGAAAGTTTCTCCCATCATAATACACCATCATTTCAGTTTTACCATGATGACCATCGCATTAGTTTTAAGTCCCTTCTGTATTTTTTTATAGTGCAATTTTTTTTTTAAGCCCCTCACTAGTAATTACTTCTTTAAGGTGTTTACAAACATGTAAAATTATATACACAAGACATCCAGACCTGAAACAACTATCTACAAGCCATACAAATATTTGTTCCGTATGGGAATCGAACCCGTGATAAGCAGCTAGACTACCTATCAAACCTCCACAACCCAGTAACTGGTCAACACGATGCTCCTTGGATAGATTGATGGTCCGACTTTCTTTCATTTGGCTAGTTGTAACAACTGTCATTAAAGATCTACGAATGACAACCGGGATCAAAAACTTTTACGTGCTTTCTAAGGCACAGGGTGTCAGTAATGGCCTAGATCAGGGTTAAAAAATCTATGGCATGCGTGCCAAAAGTGGCACGTGACAATGAAATTCGGGCTCACTAATACAAAATTATTTAAATAATCAAGAGAATCTGTTGACATTACAAAAACTGCTTAAAGGATTTTGGGATGCAACAAAGTTATATAAATAGTTAAATGAATAGCGTCTAGTTTTGTTTTCTTTTTTACTTTGGTTTTTAATTTTTTAGTATATAAGTTAATGGCATAGTCAGCAGTAAAGGTTCACCAACCCTGTCCTATATAAACTTAAAAAAGTTCCTACACATGAGTTGAGTTCCCACTCGGTTTCAATCCAACAACCACATGTATAAGAGGTGGGTGAACCAACCACTGAACCAGCACGATACTTGAAAGTTCCTCTCAAACCCCAACAAAAGATCACTGAATGTTTCACCCCCAAACATCTTAAACGATCAATTTACACCATAAATCGTAAACCAGATCTAAACACCGTTGCCCATAAACAAGCGAACGAATTAACCCTCCTTTACTTACAAAGCTTATTTACAGACTACCATTATTAGTTAAACAGCTATAACTCATCACAGTTACTAACTACGAAGGTAAGAAACTTCATTTGTGCTTAAGATAAGGCGCATACGATAATACATTTTATATTAATGGTTATTTTTGTTTGAATATATACAGGGTGTTTGGTGCATCGTGTGCCAAATTAAAATGGTCAAAGGGAAGGGTCATCTGCTGTCCTTTCAGACCCCTACACACTTATCATGCCTTATGGATTTTTTTTTCATCGACTTTTTATTGTTTTATGAAAATAAAATATTTTAATAATTCTTTTTTGTTTTGTTGCGCCGTTTCAACGCGTTAAACTAGTACCTGCCTAGTTTCCAACAACTGCTACAGATTTGTAAATTCGCTTGTATTTGAATGAAAAATTTAGGTCTTATATTCATAAAACAATAAAATATCGATGAAAAAAAAATCCACAGGGCATGAGAAGTGTTTACGGGTCTGAAAGGATAGCAGATAACCCCCTTCCGGCAACCATTTCAATTTGGCACACGATGGACTAAACACCCTGTATATATATATATATATATGTCGGCGTAAGATGCCGATAACCATCGAGAAACTATATTTTCTGGGCAACGACTGGGTATCGAGCAATAAACAAACTATTCCAGATCACACAACTGATTTATTATGATGCAAGCTTTAGGTATTCACTTCACACAACTAGCCGTGAGACAGTCGCCGAGTTTAGACGTTGTTCGCACGGCTGCCGGCAGAAAAAAGAGCCCTGGACCTCTGCAGTCGGTACTTTTATCTGCTCGGTTCATGCAAACGTCAGTGCAGATTCTGTCAAAGTCACATGTGTCACTTTTCACTTAGCTCGTTCTTTCGTTCTCAAGCTTCCGTACTATTGACTTCACCGACAAATATATATTTTTTTAAGTAGGGTCATTCAATGACTTCTCTCGCTCACATTTTCAAGCTCTCTTCGTTCGTTCTTGTGCTGGTGAAGGTATTTAGAGCTGGGTTACATTAAATCTATTTTCAAGGAGCGCAGCTATACAAGCTCACACCGAGCATATAAAAGGCTAGTTACAGCACTGTATCTCACCATTGAATGAGTAAAGTAAATAATTAGTAAAGTTTAGCGACGAACTCATACACTGCATGGTAGGTTCATAACTTTAGAGATAAGTCGAGGAAAATTCCATTTAGAGTTCAGACTTAGGCCATTCACGAGATAATTAGTGGTAGTCTAAAACATATATAACAGAGACTTATTATAGCCTCCCTAAGCGAACATCATAATATTGTTAACACATGCTCGAACTTGGTATGACAGATTTGTTCTTGGCTTGGGAAATCATCCAATGATTTCTTTTACTCTAGAGCGGAGTGCGAGGACATGTGACATCCACCAACCCACACTGGGCCTGCGTGGTGGATTACAGCCCAATCCCTCTCCAAGAGAGGAGGCCTGAGTCCCAACAGTGGGAATATTATAAGGCCGACTATGCTATGGAGCGAGAGGGCGTGTAAGACTTTTATGGACTAAAACCTCAACCTATGTCTCTTCTTTGCCTAGCGTTCCATGACCCCAGATATCCCTTTTGGAATTCAACCTATGGCCCCAGTAGGCTTAGGCCCTGTTTGGCCCCTATGGTTTTGCTGACGTTTCTTTGAGGCGCGTATGGAACACTACGCGCAATCGACGACTCGGGCTCGGGCCGGACTCTTACTGGACGGCGAGCTACCCATTGCTCGTCATCTGCGAACCCACTATGAAAATATTGGTTTAAGTTTGCACAACAAAATCATAACAACCATACGAGTCGGTCTGAGGTTAAGCAAAAATTATTGAGGTCAATCCGTAGATGTGTGATTCGTTTTGGGAACACATTCATTGTGCGTACAGCTAAGGAGTGGAATTCCCTGCCGGAATCTGTGTTTCCTGATAGCTACAACCCGGAAATCTTTAAGTCAAGAGTGAATAGGTTACTTCTAGATAAGCGCGTTCCATCGTCGACCGCATCGTCGCTTTCCATCAGGTGAGATGGCGGTCAAGCGCGAAATATTTTTGTTTATTACGGGAATCGAACCTGCATCATGCAGCGCAGCAGTCAATCGCTACACCACACACACACACAACCGTGTCGTCAAATTTGGGTAAGTCTTTACCCAACTTAAGACTGATTATTTTTTAATTTATATAAGTCCACAGACCAAAACATTCGGTTCTATTTTAATAAAATTCGCTTCGTTTTTATTTTAATAAAATATCAGTCCTGGATTTATTTATTGAATTCTGGTTTAAAATATTCCGTTTTATATAATTATGTTCTTGATTTAATTAAAGTTGTTGTAGTGTGTATTCGTAATTTTATTTTAATAATTATTTCAAAAACTCATGAGTGTCGGTGAAAGCAAAGGAATAAAATATATATATTGTTATTAAATAAAATCTTAGCCAATAAATAGTTTTTAAGGTAAAGGATTGAAAATGAATGTATTTAATATTTTAGAAAATGATATTAAACAAAACTTTTTTTGGCGTTAAATTATATGGATGTGAAAGATGTCTGTTAATTGCATTAATCCATATTAATTATAACATTACAATTGCGAAAGTAACTCTGTTTGTCTGTCGCCTCTTCTCTTCTTCAACAAAACAGACTTGGAAGACACCGAGCTCAAGTCGTCGACAGTAGTAATAGTGATGTGCAATGTTCCACAGGCTTCTCAAAGAGAAGTCAGCAAATCGTAGGGGCCCAGCAGGGCCGATGCCCACTAGGGCCACAGGGATTTTCTGAAGGACACAGGAGTGGTTTTAGTCAGTAAAAATCTTACCATCCCTCCCACTCCACCCAGAGCGAGAGAAGTTATCAGATTATAAAACACGATCTATGAGTGCTGGTAGATTCAATGTACCCAAAGTCACCAATTACTTTGGTGACAGAACACTAAAAAAGGGAATATCATACCTATTGAACAGTCTGCCGGCAGACATAAGGAGTGAAACAAACACAAATAGATTCAGACGCAAAGTAAAAATATAGATATTATTTAGAAATGTTTTAAGTACATTTAAGTATATCTAGAGACTCACCGACCCCACAGCCAAACCATTACAACGGTTTTGTGGGGCTTATCTTATAAGTTACTTACTTTTTTGGAATAAAGATAAATAAATAATAATAATTATCTTAAAATAAGATATAGGATAAAATTTTATCCGTGGAATACTAAAATATACCTTCTACTAGAAAAAGCTAGTAACTACGGTGTTAAAAAAAACCGCCTTTATTTCAAGAATTCTGAAACACAGTCTTAAAGAAAAATTAAAACCTGCTACGACCAAGACTATTTAGTAGCAGTTGTGCGCCGTTCCTTAGAAAAACGGGTGCGTTTCATTTCGCAAGATGAGCGTCTGGTGGGACAAAGGCGAGACTCGGTACCTTGTGTATACCTTGTATGTAGCTAGGTCTTAATCACGTCCGTGAACCAACGGCTTGCCACAAAATGGATAGACACAGAAGGCTGAATACATGCAACGAGTAAAAATGCACACAGATGTGTTTATACGTGGCTTGGCGTGGCTTTTCTTTCTTTTCCTTGTTTTTTTTCTCTTCAATCTTTTATTTTTTAAAGAAGAGAGAGATAGTAATCTCTTTTTTCTTTATCACTTTTATCAAATTATTTTTCTTCTTTTTTCTTTTAGAAAATACAGGCCATGTATGTCAGAATTATCATCAAGATCAGTTTAACGGACAGATTTTTTTAGAGTATAGTAAAAGAACATAAGAAAGCCCTGAAGCGAAAGGAAACGCAAAGCTTGAAATCACTTCGCACTGCATTTCGCTCAAAGTCGAGACGGTACAGATAGGAACGGGATGGTGGCGCACTGTGGACGTCCTCTACCCCATCTAGGGGACACAGGTACTTAAGTCAAGGATTTTGAAGAAGAATACAGAATAATTTTCATCCCGGGAGTATGTTCTCTTAGAAAAATTTCTAGTTGAGCAGAACCTCTGGCAAAATTTTGTATACTATACAAATCCTATTAGGACTACAGTCGGATTTGGTTCGGGATAGCCTCAAGTATCTAAACCTAATAGATTTATGTCTCGAGTGGAGGTATTTAGATGCTAATCGTGTGGTTTAAGACTACCTCAGCTGACGTTTTCTAAATATAAACATTGTAGAATGATAACTCTACTGCTTGGCATTATTCATCAAAAATAAAGCATGACATTTTTTATTTTTCTATCTGGCATAATCGTAAATAATATGTAATTTGAATGTGCATCAAGATATCCATTTTTCAATCAAATCAATGCTTGAATAAGGTTAGGTGAGAATTTAAACACATAAAGAATATCGAAAACAAAACACAGGTTAATTTAAAATTAAATAACTATTATTATTATATTAGATACACATATATGGTAAGGAGAAAAGATTTGTATTTTTATTTGTTAATAATAAACTCAAAAACTGTTTCACCAGTAGAATGCTGGTTTATTACAAAGTTAAATATGCATATAAGTTTACGTAGGCAAAACCGCTCGCAGAAACTAGTTAGTATCAAAACAGTAAAACGAAAAACAAACTCAGGGGATTGTGTACTGTGAGTAATAGTTTTATGTTCTGATATATGTAATATGTTCGTAATAAGCTTTCAGTTACGTTGTAGTTAATGTCAGTAGGTAACTAGATCTTATCTAGGTAGGTAACCTTGTTTTTTTGTTTTGTGAACGGTAAGGAGATTTATCCTAAGAGGGCTCTTGCTCACTCTCGCCTGTCGTCAACGTCAAGCATGGTTTAAAAGTTTGCTGCTTCATTCAACGCAATCTAACGCGATATTTGATGAAGAGGCAACAGAAACAAACAAGATAACGCCTGGAAACTCTATTGGCATTCGGTAATTCCGTCATTTACTCAAATATTTCACAAAACTTGTTCCAGAAAATACGTTTTTTTTTATATCCGTGGGTACGTGTATCCATGGGCACGCCATAATTATGGCGGTAAGTACCCACTTTGAGGAGTGGCTGGAAAGACAACACGGCGCACCTTCCGCATGACGCAGGTCCTCACCAGTCATGGTAAGTTTGGAAGGTTCCTGCGGGCGTTTCTTCCGCACGAATCACCGGATTTGTGCGGAAGAAACGCCCGGGTGCCACAATTTTGCGAACCGCCCGGAGGACACGATGGAGCATACGGTAGAGGTGTGCCCCGCCTGGGCCGTGCCCGCCGTGTCCTCGTGGGGGCGATCGGCGGTAGCGATCTCTCACGCGGGGCCTTGATACAGGCCATGGTCCGGAGCGAAGAGGAATGGCAGGCGGTTGCCTCCTTCTGCAAAGCAGTAATGCTAGCAAAGGAAGAGGCCACACGTGCACGAGCGAGTCAATGGCCTTCGCGCCCCAGCCACCGGAATTCCGATCCCGATTTCCGGCCATCGTAGGCGTAGGCTTACGGAAGGCGAACAATGGGTAGCTCGCCGTCCGATCGACCGAGCCCATATCGTCGACGGCGCGTAGTGTTCCACGCTCGCCTCAAGAAGATGTCAGCAACAGTAGGGGCCCAGCAGGGTCGAAGTCTACTGGGATCATGGGTGATGCGAAAGAGATCCCCGGGCCCTGGAAAAATGGCAAAGGAGGAACAGGAGTGGTTTTTTAGTCAGTATAAGTCTGACACTATCTCCCGCACCGCCCAAGATTGGGGGATGTCATTAGTTGATATTCCCATACCAAAAAAAAAAACTGTGTATCCGAAATATCTGGAAAAAACTATGTAGTAACATCATAATCACATAAAAGCGGTTATATGAAAATGTGACTCGGGTTGACAGCTTTTAAAGATTTTTGTTAGTTACGAGGAGGCTAATTTTATTACTAGACTCGATTTTAACAACTCAACTGATGGTAAACGATGAGGTAGTCGAGTCGATGGAAGACTCAAAAATCTATCCAAACTTCGCATTTTTTTTATCTGGAGACCTTTTCTTTCATAAACTGTGACAAAATATAGTAAATTAGCATCCGAACTTGACATTCAAGTTTCAAGCAACAAAACATTTAAACAAAAACAAAGAATCATAAAATTTCTCCATGAAGTTTATAACAAATTAAAACATTGTTAAATCTTCTTAAACAAGCTCAGATTTACAACTTCTAAATAACTTAATAGCAGTAACTGTATGTTTATTATTCCCTCAACAGTAATTTAGGTTCACATTCATTATAACTAATGAAACCAGACAAAGTTTCGTCGCCAACAACCCTAACACGTCAATGATATGTGATACCACACTGTCGGTGATAATATTCTTAGTAACTTGAACTTGTGTAAGTTTATCTAAGTACAGTCAAAGAAAAGAAGTTTTCTTTTGAGTTAGGAAAATATCATCAAATGACTTCTCACGCTTTAGGGTCAAGCAAGAGGGTGTGAGTGTCAGTAGAGCAGCGGTAGCCGAGTGGTAACTGCCCCAGCTTACGAGTTGTAGGTCGCGGGTCCAAACCCAGCCAGGCGCATTACTTTGTGTAATTTATTTCATCACCACTGTTCTCAAAACGGTGAAGGACAACATCGTGATGAAACCGGCATGTCCTAGAACCAAAAATTCGAAGACATATGACATCCACCAATCCGCACTGGGCCCGCGTGGTAGATTACGGTCCATTCCCTCTCATAGAGAGGAGGCCTGAGTTCCAATAGTAGGAACATTATAAGGCCACTATGTTATTCTAAGAGGGTGTGACAGACTTTTTCTAACTAAAATCCACCTTTGTCATTTAGTTGCCTTTTGTGTTATAGGGCCACGGTCACTGGTATTTCTTTCAGACGTTCCCGCAGCCCTAGCAGGCATCGGTCCTACTAGGCCCTTTCAGTTTTGCTGATATCTCTAAAGCGCGTATTGAACATTAAGGGCCGACGCTGCGTTAAGCGGGCATCCGCGCGGTCCCATACAAAAGTGCCCCATCGTGGAAACCCGCGCAGGCATCCATCGCAGGAAACCGTGCCCCACGCCCGTTTTGCTACGTAATAATACATTAAAGTTCTCCATCGACACGACTACATGCACACCGTTAAAGTTGAAATAGCAACACTGCGCGGGTAATAATCGCGTTTCCGTTACGAGGACCGTCGCATACAAAACACGCGCGACGACATGCGACGGTTGCCCGCGCGTCCACCCGCTTAACACCGCGTTGGCCCTTAATAATCAGGTATTGCCCTGCGACACCCGACTAGGTTAAGAGATACCTTTATTTCCCATAAGAATTCACTTACAAGAAAACTTAAAAATGAATTTACAAATAGAATGAATTGGTACAATAACAGTTTGGAATCAAATTAAAATTCAACAGACACTCGCAGCCTTTAAAGAGAATATTTGACAGAATTGCGAACAGTTATCATCGCAAATCTTGCGGAAGGACATGGAAAATAGGCACAAACGTGTATCGACACTGGCGGCAGCCACTTGACGGATATCATCTGTTTTACTTAATAAAAAATACAGTCCTAATAAAGATTCCCATCACTCAAAATCTTTTTTTTTTATTTAGTAAAAAAGTTATACAAAAACAAAATTGGAAATTAGATGATTATTTTTGCGTCAGTTTGTACCTACTAATGTGCGCTTGTTTTATCAAAGATGTGTATTTTTTTTTCTATGTAAGATTTTTTTAAATATTGACATTTACGTTGCATTTTTAATGTGATTTGGTAATTTATTATATAAAGCACCAAAAAAAAAAAAACATCCTATACATCCCCCGCTCTTGAGGTTTTAAATACTCAAATATTTTTTGTAAATGAAAATAATATGATATGGCACTGAATGCATCTTTGTATGACAACAAACTAAATAATGCTACATTTATTAGCCACATAGTTAAAATAATTTATGTGATTATAAGGCCCAAATAATATTACTCTAATAGGAATAACGTTGGTATAAATTATTATTTTCCCTAAACTATATTTGCCAACATGATAATTAACATTGTTTAAATGAGTAATAATGTAGGCTTTACGTAGTTATTGCACAAATTAATTGTTTTAATGTTTATACTAACACACATTGTGTACAGTTTAAGGAAATTAGACCATAATATCTGTTAATGTATGGTGTGGCGTTGGAAGGCCACCCGCAAGGTGGACCGATGGTCTGCCCCCTAGCCAAGTTACAATCATATCGTACTCGCCGAACGCCTTGAGTAGGCCACGCTTCCGATTTCTTTGTTCTGACGTCACCTCAACACTCAGTCACGTGGTCAGAACAAAGGAATCGGAGGCGTGGCCTACTCAAGGCGTTCGGCGCGAACGAAACGATTGTAATTTGGCTAGGGGGGCTGGTGAGGGCCGCGGGAATCCGATGGATGGATAGATGATGCACAGGACTGGTCGTTATGGTGACACTTGGGGGAGGCTTACGTTGAACAGTAGCCGTCTTTCGTGATAATGACGATGATGTGGTGTTATTAAAACCCTGTTTCCGAAACGAAAATAAGTGTGGCATATTATTAGACGCAGGTTATTATTAGCTGCTGTGATTAGTCGAATGAATATTCAACAAATCATTGCATCATATGCTGTTGTTAATGTATTTTAAAGGCATGCGAAACAAGGAGTAAAGTCCTATAAGCCTTCGTCGAAAAGGTAGGATCCTTTGACCAGAAGAGTGTTATATCTGGTCAAGACAACTATCCGATAATTGATTTCGGACTATTGTGTTTGTTTTAATTGTGCGGAGAACTCTACTACCGCGATGTAGGATTCTGAGTTTTAGTTCCGATTTTGCGTCATAGAGTCACTACAGTATTCTCAAGACTTGAGCAAATTTTATATATACCGGTAGAAATCTCGAAAGTTTTCTTAAAAGATTTAGGAGTCTTTTTTATAGAGCAGCATTAATGGTGGTGTATAATCAATTCAGATCTACAGAAACTTTAACTGCGGTGAAGACAATTACAGGTAAAAGTCAGTCAATCATCACATGCATGAAAGTGATTCCAGGTAGACGAAGCGAGTAGCAAAAAATTTGATAATATCTTCACAGTTTTATATAAGTTAATCTTTGCAGTTGTATATAAGTTTATCTTCGTAGTTTTATGTAAGTTTATCTTCGCAGTTTTATATTAGTTTATCTTCATAGTTTTTTATAAGATAATAACCTATCCATCTTATACTCAGTGACCAGTAAGAGTATTTGTGGTCCAGTTGTAACAGTCCCGACTTATGAGTTGTAGGTTGTGAGTTCAAACCCAGCCAGGCACATTGCTTTGTGCAATTTATTTCATCACCACTGCTCTCAAAACGGTAAAGGTCAAATATCGTGAGGAAACCAGCACCTGTCCTGAAACCGTACATTCAAAGACACGTGAAATCCACTAACCCACACTGGGCCTGCATGGAGGATTATGGCCCATTCCCTCTCCTAGAGAGGAGGCCTGAGACCCAGCAGCATCAGCTTTATACAGCTGATGATTATGCTATACTGCTTTTGTTATCTTGTATTCAAAGACAGTTTGACACTTTCGATGCCAAGGACCATTATATTGGGTCAAGAGCTAAACCACTAAGCAAGTACACTTGTAAACAACAGCTATGTATAACAACGATTCGAGATGCTGGTTGTGGGCACACAATCGAATTAAGTTAAAGACAAACTAAGCCCACGAATGCAACGTATGGCACTACGAATTATGATACTGAATTTACTTAAAAACAGATGCGTCCCACGCAACATCAGGTCTGTCGGTCCAGACTGCTGTGGGAAGGTGCACACCAACTCTTCGACCTTGCATCGCGTACGTGGCTTACGTGGGCTCAGTTTGTTTTTACCTTTATGTATGTTTTTGGTACTGATATTGTTGAAAAAGAAATAATTTTTCAAGGTTCCATACCTCAAAAGGAAAAAAACTGTTTTTTTATAGGATCATTTTGTTGTCCGTTTGTTGGTCTGTCTGTTAAGACCCTTTATCTCAGGAACGCGTAGAGGTATCAAATTGAAATTGAAACCATATACTCAAGTCTGCAGTCCCTTGAAGCTGTGAAAAAAATCAAACTTCAGAGTTAACGAAAAAAAAAAACGGCTGTTTATGTCGCAAAAAAACGTATGTTTCGACACTCTCAAGGATATCAAAATTCAGAGGGTTTCCCTTTGACTTAGAATTTGAAATTTGGAATGAAGCAAGGTCTTATAACACATATACAGGAACAAATCTGATACAGTTTTCAGATTTGTAGTTATGTCACAAATAAAACTTTTTTTGGCATTCAGAAAAATCTTCGTAACTTAGGTTTAGCTTAGGTTTTCATAGGTAAGTTTGTACGAAACCCTCAGTGCGCGAGTCCAACTCGCACTTGCCCAGTTTTTTATAGTGTAAATTCATAAATATCTCGTACTGCTCTGGGTGGAGCGATAGGGAGTGTACCCATTGCGTTCCAGGCCGAGGTAACTTTTTCGACTAATAATGCCCCAGCTCTGGCAGGCATCGGCCCTAGTGGACCCCGACAATTTTGCTGACGTCTCTTTGAGGCGCGTGAAGAGCACAATGCGATATCGATGAGGGCTTGGTTCTGATATTGGACGGCGAATTGCCCATTGCTAGCCGCCCGTCCTTTTATCTCAGGAACGCGTGGACATATCGAGTTGAAATTAAAACCAAATCCATAGGTCTGCGGTCCCTTGAAGCTGTGAAAAATAAAACTTTTAAGTTAACGGAAAAAAAATGTGTATATTTCGATACTCAAGAGAACTAAAATTTTAAAGTACTTCCCGTTGACCCAGAATCCTGACATTTTGCATAAAGCAAGGTCTTATATCACAAGTATAGGATTAATCTAAAAACTGTAATATTTTTATTACGTCACATTTTTTTTTGCCATTTGGAAAAAACTTCGAGACTCAAATCAAAAATTGAACTCTTTACATAGGTAAGTTCGTACGGATCCCTCAGGGCGCGAGTCCAACTCGTACTTGCCCAGTTTTTTTTAATATTCGTCTCGAATATTATTTCTATTTATCATTTTTGTTTCATATCTATCACTAAATACATTCTATTATTTCTTTCTTTCATAACCTTTTCACCGGAATCATCTAAATATAGCACAAATATCAAAATAGGACCTTAATATGAAGTCCATCACAGATATACATAGTACCTTTTGTTATTACGAAGATATTAAATAATCAATACTTATAATGTACACAGTACATTAGATATACATATATACACTATTTACTTAGGCCTACGAGTACATCGGTCGGGCAAGATGAAAGGCATTTACGGGTAACGAATTAATGAGAGATCTAAACTAATATTATTATAAACAGACCTTTTGTTTCAAAATCATACCGTATTAATGTTTCGAGTCTTTGATGTATTAGGAGATTTCTCTTTTATCTCAATCGTAGATACATGCATGGAACTGACGTTGAAACGAGGAATATAAGGCTCACACACTACTTATAATCTATCACACGCTTGCGTTAAATTAACCTTACTAAACTTTATTTTTATTGGGTAGGAA
The DNA here is from genome assembly GCA_949316375.1 of Mythimna vitellina. Lineage (NCBI taxonomy): Eukaryota > Metazoa > Arthropoda > Insecta > Lepidoptera > Noctuidae > Mythimna > Mythimna vitellina. Next base: position 1,689,752 of record OX438690.1, on the reverse strand, counting down.
AATCATCTTATGATAAATACTGCTCTTGGGCGGAGCGGGAGATAGTGTCAGACTTTTACTGACTATAAACCAACTCCTGTTCCTTCTTTGCCTTCGTTCCAGGGCCCCGGGTTTCACTTTCACACTACCTGTGGCCCTAGTAGGCTTCGACCCAGCTGGGCCCCTACGATTTGCTGACATCTCTTTGAGGCGCGCGTAGAACAGTACTCGCCGTCGACGACTTGGGCTCAACGTTTGGGCAAGCCAAACGTTACTCGCCGTCCGCGATCCCGCGCCCACGATGGCCGAAATCGGGATCGGAATCCCTACGGCGGTCAGGGCATGAGGACCGTTGCCTCACGCAATCGGCCGCCTCCTTTGCTAGCATTACTGCTTCGTGGAAGGAGGCGACGGCCTGCCACTCCTCGCTTCGGACCATGGCCTGAACCAAGGCTTGGCGCGAGAGATCTACTTTTACGATACTTGCCGAAAACTTAAAATAAAATTTCGTAGTAAAAGTTCAAGTAAAAATATATTAAATTATAGTTTCTAAAACGAATAAATATCGTAAACAAGTGATAGACCAATTATCCTCAGTTTACCGATCAATTACTGAGTAAGATTCTTTTGTAATAAGGCTTTGGAAAATAGGAAGATTTTTGTAGGAATTTACAAAATGTAAGCAAAAATAATTATTTTCTTTGGCCAAACCAAAAGTCATGCACGCACATTCAAGCACTAGTTTATATCATTAAAAAAAAACTGAAATATAACTTCATAAAATATAGTTATCATCATCATCATCATCATCTTCCTGCCCTTATCCCGTATTATTTGGGGTCGGCGCAACACGTTTTTTTCTTCCACTATGCCCTGTTACTCGTCACATAAAAAAAAAATGGTATAATACTCCTCAAATCAAATTTATTTAGGTTTAACGAATTTATTGCTCAGTAAACAAAATACATAGATCACTTAATAATGCGCTGAACTAAAAATAATAAATATAATAGGTATAATACTTTAATGCGGTTGCGGTCGGTTTGTATGGAGAACGGTTTCTCCATACAAACTTTGAACTCCCGTTTCATGCTTTTAGAGTGAATTTTGTAAAATCCTTTCTTGTTTTTTGTTTACATAGTGAATAGGTTACTTCTAGGCAAGCGTGCTTCATCGTTGACCACATCATCGCTTCATCATCTCTTCTATCAGGTGAAATAGTAGTCAAACTCGAGCCTATCAGTAATAAAAAATAAAAAACATCATAAAAATCACCTCTGTGCAAAATTCTAGGGCTAAGGGTTAGGACTGGACGTTTTTGAGTCAGTGAGTGAATTCGGACTTTACCTTTTATATTATACTAGTTTCTGCCAACGACCTGGCCTGCTTAAAATAAGGTTTCTCCATATGAATTTTAAATCCCCGTTTCATCCTCTGAGAGGCTACATTTTGAAAAATCCCTTCTTAGTGCTCGCTTACCTCATAAAAGGAAATCTTGTGATTAATTTACCCCTTCTAGTCCCAGTAGTTTCGGCTACGTATTGATCTGTCAGCCAGTCAGTTTTTCCTTTTATATACATATGTAGATATAGACAGACAGACCAATGACAACTACACGCTAGCTGACAGTTCTAACAATAAATCGAAAAACAACAGGAACAAACATGAAACTAACAATGGAGTGCAAAACACCGAAAAAAACATTCGGAAACTGGACGAATACCGTGATGCCTCAATGTTTAAGGCACCCGGCTCTCATGCATGCAGGTTCCAAAAAGGACCAATGTAATTTTTTCAATTTATAAGTATTTTTCTAAGTTTATCTAAGACATTTCTGACACCCCGTTCCTCGGAAAGCACGTAAAACCGTTGGCCCCGGCTGCCATTCGTAGATCTTTGACATTCGTTACAGGTAGTCAGACGCCAGAAAGACTGTCAATCGGTTTATCCAAAGAGTATCGTGTTGTCCATAAATTGGGTTGTGGAGGTTCAATAGGCAGTCATCATCATTTCAGCCGGGCTTAATAAAAAATTTCATTAAAATTTTATAAAACTTCTAATGGGACATGTTTTGTATTCGCTAAATGAATTTAAAAAAAAAAAAATTGAACAATATGGCTGCTTGACATTAACCTAAAGTTAAAAACTTCCTTTATCTACGAGTTATTTAAAGAAACTAAACTCAAACATGGAAACATTTATTGTTACATTACAGAATCATGCAGTAGCACAACTTTTTTTTTATTTTTTTTTATTTATTTATTATGGCACTCCAACGAATAGTTCGCCGATACGTTTACAATAAAAAAGTCTTATTAATATGCAATTAACCCAGCGAATTTTTCACTTAAAGGTGTGCACAGCACTTACAAGGTTTGGTAAGTTAATAATAATAATTAAATTTTAAATTAATTGTTCTACATTATATGTTCATGCAATTATTAATAAAAAGGTACAGATAAAAATAAATACAAGGCAATAAAAACTTATAAAAATAATACAGAATTAGGAATTATTAATAATCAATTGCAAATAGAAAAAATCAATTAATTAAATTAAATAATGTCAAATATTGTCAAAATAAGTTAAATTAAATTTAGTTAACTTAAAGTTTTGTAGCATACAACGTACCCACTTACACCTAAGTTTTACGTGTCCACTTTTCTATCAGATTGAACAAGCCAAAATACAGCACCATTTATTTTCAGAGAACACAGCAGAAGTTTACAAATAAACTACCCAACAGCGCAGCATCTACATCGAGTCTAGCTTCTAATATATTCAGATCCCGTAACAAATTACCCCGGGTAAGGGATATCGCAGTATCATCATAATAGCTTGGCACCAAACACATCAGGATGGCTTTCGATACAATTGGCCAGAACTCATATTTACAGACACAAACGTGTTTATGACAGGGATAGGAGACGGTGTAAAAATGCATTTGGGAGTCAGTGAATTGAATTCTTTACGGAAAATTGTTGAATTCAATTTTGTAAGGTTGAAACGGAAATCAGATGGTCATATTTTGAATGTCGCTTTTGCCCATATTAATGAAAAAAATCTTGAAAAAAAGAGGCATTGTCAATTATGAAAAAAAAAGAATGTCTCATACAAAATAATATTTTATTAATTGATGTACAGAATGTACAGTAAAATCATTTTTTTTTTAATTTTCTCGTAAGGTTTCAGAAAACTAATATATAGGTACTGTACTCGTCCATTGAAAAGTTTTACTGTTTTTTTTTTTCATCACCATCTCACAACGATGAACAAAAACATGGTGAGGAAACCGACATGTCCTTAAACCTAAAATTCAGAGACATGTAACATCCACCACCCCAGACTGGTCCCGTGTGGTGGCAACCAGCCACCTGATTAGACCTGATTCTCAGCAGTGGAAACATTATATGACTGATTTGACACTGTACAACTTGAATTACCTTGAAAGACGCTTTATTGACGTTTTACACTCACGGGTATAGTAGCATAGTCGGCCTCATAATGTTCCCACTGTTGGGACTCTGGCCTCTTCTCTAGGAGAGGGAATGTCATAATCAACCACGCGGGCCCAGTGCAGGTTGGTTGATGTCACATGTCTTCGAATTTTTGGTTCTAGGACATGCCGGTTTCCTCACGATGTCTTCCTTCACCGTTTTGAGAGCAGTGGTGATGAAATAAATTACACAAAGTTGTAATGGCTGGGTTTGAACCCGCAACCTACAACTCGTAAGTCGGGGCCGTTACCACTCGGCCACCACTGTTCTTAGAACACACACGGATGAACGAAATGTATTCGGTCGACCATTTTGGTCTCTATGTCTTCGTTATTCCTAGAAACAATCCAGAAAAAAATATTTATTTTTTTTGCCGATTTTACGTAAAAACGTGTACTTACGTAATAATAATACCCCTATACGCGTGAGGGGTTAAAGACAGAAAATACTATTTTAACCCCTCGAGCGCCGATTGTACATACGTTTTAAACCATTCCTATTTTTATTTTTTTATTTTAGTTAAACCATTCCTATATGGATCATTCGACATTGGTCACATATTTTCTCTATGACTTTTGGTACTTTGTAGTTTTAAACATATAACCACGAGCTTCAACCTAGAAACCACATGTCATATATTACAAGAAAAAGCTCAAAAACATCCAGCTCGTAAGATAAGCTGCATATTTCCTCAAGCGTGTCTATTTCCTACATCATGGTAACAGATGGCATATTACGTTTTATCAAGATGAGGGTACGATACAATGGGGGCTAAGAATATCTCTATATTGTGTTTTTTTTTTGTATTGCAATCTTTCTTTATTGGACGGATTGTATCGATCATGGGAGTTTGATTTTGAGTAAATTTGTGTCATGTGGGGTCAGTAGATTGTCTCTGAACTGTGCAGGTGTTACGTTTACTATGATATGACGTTTCACATACTGATTGAAATAGTTATTTAGATTGGTTCTTTGTCTCTGACTATGTAATAATTTTACTTAACTTTCTATTTTGGGAATTTAAAATGTTAGTAAAAAGACTAACCATGGACACTCAATAATAATAATAACAATAATATTCCACAACTATCACACATCGCCGTTTAGTACCAAGCTAAGGAGAGCTTCTGTTATGTGTACTAGACAACTGACAAACATACTTATATATTTCTAAATACATAATATTATAGATAAATTACACCCGGATACAGAAGAAATGATCGTGCTCATCACACAAACATTTGTCCTGGCTGGGAATCGAACCCACGACCTCCGGGTGCTGCTCGACGAGGTGGGACAGCTCTTTGAAAGAGTAATTGCAGACCGCCTCGTCGCACACCTAACACGGGTGGGGCCGGATCTGGCGGACGGCCAGTTCGGCTTTCGCAGGAGGCGCTCCACGGTGGACGCCATCATGTGCGTGCAAGCTCTCACGACGGGGGATGCAGTGGCCCAGGGCAGGTGTGTCGTGGCGGTGTCTTTGGACATCGCCAACGCCTTCAACTCCCTGCCTTGGAGTAGCATTGGGAGGGCACTCCGGTATCACCGGATGCCCGACTACCTCTGTCGTGTGGTCGAGGCGTACCTGTCAGACAGGTACATAACCTACCCTGGTCACCAGGGGGAGTGGGAACGCCGAGAGATGTCGTGCGGTGTTCCGCAGGGATCGGTACTAGGGCCGCCCTTGTGGAACATCGGTTACGACTACGTGCTGCGCGGCGACCTCCCTGGCGGGGTCAGCGTGGTCTGCTACGCGGACGACACGCTGGTCCTGGCGCAGGGAGAGTCGTACCAGGCGGCGGTCGAACTGGTGACACGCGGGGTTGCGACAGTCGTTGGCAGGATCCAGGAGCTGGGACTCGAGGTGGCATTGCACAAGTCCGAGGCCATGTGCTTTCACGGCCCTCGGAACGCGCCACCACCGGGTTCCCAGCTAACGGTGGGAGGAGTCCACATCGGCGTCGGGTCAACGATGAAGTACCTGGGACTCGTTCTCGACAGCCGATGGGATTTCGACGAGCACTTCCGACGTCTGGCTCCCAAACTAAATCGGACTGGGGCTGCCCTCGGGCGGCTCCTGCCCAACCTTGGGGGTCCAGACGCCTCCTGCCGGAGGCTCTACGCGGGGATCGTTCGGTCCATGGCCCTTTATGGCGCGCCGGTGTGGGCGCCGGGGCTGCGGAAGCAGCCGGCGGCCCGGCTGAACGCGTGCCAGAGGGTCATGGTCATACGGATGGTGCGAGGATACCGGACGATTTCCCGAGAAGCGGCCAGCCTCCTTGCTGGCCAGCAACCATGGGATCTGGAGGCAACAGTCCTTGCACTCATGCACGAACGGCGCATGGAGATGCAACGCCGGGGCGAAACTCCGCTGCCGCGACAAGTCGCAGCATGGCGGACAGAGCTCCGGCGAGTTCTCATGGAGAAATGGCGACAGCGACTGTCGCGACCCCGTGCTAGGCACGCCACAATTATGGCGGTAAGTCCCCTCTTTGAGGCGTGGTTGGAAAGACCTCACGGCGTCCTCACATTCCGCATGACGCAGGTTCTCACCGGACACGGTAAGTTCGGGAGGTTCCTGCACCGGATTCGTGCGGAAACGACGCCCGGGTGTCGCCACTGTGTGGCCCACCCGGAGGACACGGTAGAGCACACGGTGGAGGTGTGCCCCGCTTGGGCAGAGCAACGCCGTGTCCTCGTGGGGGCAATCGGCGGCGGTGATCTCTCGCGCCGGGCCTTGGTTCAGGCCATGCTCCGGAGCGAGGAGGAGTGGCAGGCGGTCGCCTCCTTCTGCGAAGCAGTAATGCTAGCTAAGGAGGCGGCCGATCGCGTGAGGCAACGGTCCTTACGCTCCAACCGCCGCCGGGATTCCGATCCCGATTTCCGGCCACCGTAGGCGCGGGCTTGTAGACGGCGAGCAATGGGTGGCTCGCCGTCTGACCGTCCGGTAACCGTCCGGACCGAGTCCAAGTCGTCGACGGCGCGTATTGTTCCACGCGCGCCTCAAGGAGATGTCAGCAAATCGTAGGGGCCCAGCAGGGTCGAAGCCTACTGGGGCCACGGGTAGTGTGAAAGCGGAACCCGGGGCCCTGGGACGAAGGCAACGAAGGAACAGGAGTGGGTTTTTAGTCAGTAAGAGTCTGACACTATCTCCTGCTCCGCCCAAGAGCGGGGATGTCATTAGGATGATTTTCCCACCCAATAAAAAAAAAAAAACCCACGACCTCCGGCATAACAGTCAAAGCCACTGACCACTAGGCCAACAGGCCAATCAATGGCAGCAACAAGCAATCCACCCATGAATAGGAGTACCATTACCTTTACATGTATATGTAGACGGATGGAGAGGGAGGCCAAAGAAAAGATGGATGAAATGTGTGAGGAGTGATATGAAATAAAAGGGAGTCAGTGATAGTGTGACGGGTAACAGGACAGAATGGAAGAAAAATGTGTTGAGCCGACCCCAAGTAAGATAGGATACGGGCAGGAAGAAGATGAAGAATTGCGAAACTATAACTACGCTACACAAAACGTTTTAAAGTATAAAAGGAACGCTGCTATACTGCAGTTATGAACTGAGTACATTTCATCATCATCATCATCAATATTTCAGCCGAAAGACGTCCTCTGTTGGACATAGGCCTCCTCCAAACGTCGCCACAACGACCGGTCCTGTGCGTCTTACATCCATCGGATCCCTGCGACCGTCACCAGGACATAGGTCCACCTTATGGGAGGCCTTCCTACGCTGCGTCTTCCGGTACGCGGTCGCCACTTCAGAATCTTTCGTCTCCATCGACAATCTATGGTACATTACACATACAAGAGAGCAAATTAAATAAAGGGAAAAGAAAAGCGATTCTACTAAGAGGATCAGATCGCTGTAAATGAATCTTCTATATACATACATTATATAAAAGCGAAACACCACTCACTGATTAATTATGAAATCTCAGAAACTATAACACCTACAAAATATGGCAGGTAGGTTCTTTATAGGGTGCAGACATCCACTAAGAACGAATTTAATGAAACTCCACCCCTAAGTGGGTAAAACGGGGGTTGAAAGTTTGTATGGAGAAACTTATTTTCACGCGGGCAAAGCCGCTGGCAGAAGCTAGTAATTAAATAAATCACAATTCTAACAATAACAAACTCAACTAGAAACTAGAGCTAAACGCGGACATTTTGAAACAACTCAGCGAGTTCGGAATTGAATTCCCAACCGTTCAATCGTAAATTCAAACACGCGTGGCGGTATCGCCGCTGTTAATTCGATTAAATTGCAGTCATGCTATCATAGGCACAACAGAGCGATGAAAAGTCGATCTAGTCCATTCAACCTATGGAATTGTCGATGAAATTCGTAGCTATTTCTGACTTCTAAATTAGCAAAAAAAAACAAATCAGAACTCAAAATTGTGCAGTACTAAAATTCTTGAAACCATTTTGTTAACGCCTTCAAAAAGAAGGAGGTTTTTAATTCTTCTCAATCTTTTTTTTTTTTTTCGATTACTCATACACATCATCATCATCATCATCATTTCAGCCGAAAGACGTCCACTGTTGGACATAGGCGTCCCCCAAATGTCGCTACAATGACCGGTCCTCTGCGTCTCGTATCCATCGGATTCCCGCGACCCTCACCAGGTCATCGGTCCACCTTGTGGGAGGCCTTCCAACGCTGCATCTTCCGGTACGTGGTCGCCATTCCAGAACCTTTCGTCCCCATCGACCATCTGTTCTGCGAGCAATGTGCCCTGCCCACTGCCACTTAAGTTTGGCGATTCTTCGGGCTATGTCCGTAACCTTGGTGCTCCTGCGGATATTTTCATTTCTGACGCGATCACGCAAGGAAACTCCGAGCATAGCCTTTTCCATTGCTTTTTGAGTGTTCATACACGCCTGGACCAATTTAGAATATTCTTCTTTTGCTTCAAAGGGATACTAGCCAGGTGGTACCATTGTCCCAAGGTCAGGTTCTGATGATAGAATCTTGAAGAATTTAAAGGAAATTTTCAATGTTATAAGCACTGTAATGTGTAGTTATATTTTATAGGTAACTTAATATAGAACTAGCACACTGTTTAAGGTTAACTAAAAGGTACAAATCAAATGTGTAAAATAAAACCTTTTTACAAAACATTAAAGCTGACTTCAAATTAAAAAATTTACAACAATAAAATGCATAAAATTCTGGTCAAAGACATGGTCAGGAGTAGACGTCTTGTTTTATATGGTCGGTACACTCATTGCGCGATCAAACAAACTTCGATAAATATCGCAAGTAGGGTAGAATGCGCAACACTTCTTCGCTTTGTTTACTTATTACGACGGGTCATAGAATCTACCTATGTGTATAAAAAGAACCAATACTATCTCCACTATAGCTTATCTAACCAGTATCACATAAAAAATACATCCCCACAAAGCAACATCATCGATCTACCCTCTCTAATAAAATATAGAGCAATACACCTGTGCCACACTATTTAGGGAAAAGGTCTCGGTGAAACAATGACCCTGCTTCTAAAGAAGCATGCTCACTGTCCGGGGCAAAGTGACAATATAATGGCTAAGACTTTTATCAAATCTATCGGCTAAGACTTTTTAGAACTCTATCGGCTAAGACTTTTCCCAACTCTGTCGGTTAAGACTGTGGGTATGCGGAACAGAGAGTAAAGTCCCGCAAACCTCCGTTGAAAAGGGAGGATCCTCTGACCAGGCCGGTGTTATGTCTGGTAGGCAACTGCCCGATGGATGATTTCAGGCTGTTCTATATGTTCTAATCGCGCGGAGAACTTTGATTGCGCGATGCAGGATTAGTTCTTATGTGACGCCATAGATGTCGCTACAAGACTTTTCTTAAAAAAAAAAAAAAAAAACTCTATCGGATAAAACTCTCCCCAATCCTATTGGCTAAAATTTTTCCCAACTCTACAGGCTAAGACATTTCTTAACTCTATAGGCTAAGATATTTCTCTACTCTATTGGGTAAGACTTTTCTCAACTATGTCAACTAAGACTTTTCCCAACTATATCGAATGAGACTTTTCCCAACTCTATCGGCTAAGACTTTTCCCAACTCTGTCGCATAAGACTTTTCTCAATTATATCGACTTAGACTTTTCCCAACTCTATCGGGTAAGACTTTTTCCAACTCTATCGGGTAAGACTTTTCTCAACTCTATCGGGTAAGACTTTTCTGAACTATATCGACTAAGACTTCCCAACTCTGTCGGCTAAGACTTTTCACAACCCTATTGCTAAGTTTCCAACTCTATTGGCCTAAGATTTTTCTCAACTCTATCGGTTAAGACTTTTGCCAACTCTTGTATCGCTCCACCCTTGGGCAGAAAAATTCATTGGATGATTTCCCACCTCAAAAAAAACCTATCCACAGGCCAACCAAGCGTTGTTTATGAGCTTCTTGAAGTACCTACGGAAAGAGACAATATCCCATTGCCCTCGACGACAGTCAATTTAATTTTAACACGGCATATGGGTTAGTGTAAAATCAATTCAGTGTCTTCTGTCTAAAGTCAAGGTTTTAATAAAACTGGATAAGATTGTTCCAGCTGTAAATTGGATTCAATAGAAGATGTTTTCTCGCAGTATCGGTTTTCTCTAATAAATTTGTTGTGGTCTGCGACGAGGAAATTCACACAATGCAAAACATCTTGTGGACTGAGAAATGTTGTTGGTTTGTTCTGATCCATTGTTAAGATTACGGCTTAAACCTTTATAATTGATAGTCGAATTTGATTAGTTTCAGATAAAACTAATCGTAACGTAATTTTTCTCATAGAATATATTTTTTAATTCAGCAGTATCATACAACCTGTAAGTCGAAATTTATTTCATCACTAACACTAAAAAAAATCAAAATGATGTAGGAAAACATCGTAAAGAAACCGGCATGTCCTATGACCAAAAATTCGAATACATACGACATCCATCAATCTGCACTGGGCCTGTGTGGTGGAATATGGTCCAGTCCCTCTCCTAGAAACCTTAGTCCCAGCAGTGGGAACATTACAAGGTTGATTTTACCATGCTGTGCTATTATGAAACGAAGCAAGATATTATTCTTAATAAAAATGAAATCCAATATTTATTACCAAGTCAAAATAGAGTACCATATTAATCATACCCATGTAAACAAAAATAACATTGATATCGAATACTCAGAATGACTAAACACAAACAAGTAATCCATAACACGAAATTCAAAGACCTAACTATTCCTAGACTTGGATTCATAGTACATTTATTTATTTTTAAAGAAAGTTTACAGACTAATAACAGAATTGATTTTTTTAGATAGGTAGGGAAAATTGATAATAAGAAACTTCCATATACTACTCTGTCAAGAAAGTACCGGGAAAAGATCAATAATACACAAAATGTCTGTTATTCATCCAAATTTATTTTATCACCTTCAAAGTATGCTCCTTTAGAAACGATACACTTGCGCCAACGAATAACCCATTCATCAAAACATTTTTTAAACGCTGCTTCCGGAATTGAGTTCAGTTCTCGCCGCGAATTCTCCTTTATGTCTTCTATCGATTGAAAACGTGTGCCACGAAGTGGTAATTTGAGTTTAGGAAAAAGAAAAAAGTCAGCAGGAGCCATATCTGGTGAATATGGTGGTTGCTGGATGGTATTTGTTGAGTGTTTGGTCAAAAATTCGTTCACAATGATAGCCTTGTGCGAAGGCGCATTGTCGTGGTGCAAAATCCAAGAATTTTCTTTCCACAAATCTGGCCTTTTTCGTCGAATTCGCTCTCTTAAACGCCGCATAACGCTCAAATAATATTCTTTATTTACCGTTAGACCTTCCGGTAAGAATTCAGAGTGCACAACACCGCGATAGTCAAAGAAAACAGTCAACATGACTTTGACTTTTGATCGACTTTGGCGTGGTTTTTTCGGTTTCGGTTCAGTTGGAAGGCGCCACTCCGAAGCTTGTTGACTAGTTTGCATGTCAAACTCGTAAACCCACGTCTCGTCACCAGTAACAATGCGTTTCATGAATGTTGGGTCCGAACTGACTCGTTCTAGCATGTCCTCAGCGACTTTCATGCGATTGAGTTTTTGGAGAAAATTCAGATCTTTTGGGACTAGCCGAGCAGCAACATGTTTCATACCCAAAAGATTAGTTAAAATGGTACGGATCGACTCGTGAGATACAGAAAGTTCGGCGGCTATCTGTCTCAGAGTTGAATGGGGATTTTCAGTCACTATTTTCTTCACTTTTGCGATGTTAACTTCAGTTGCAGACGTTGACGGCCTACCAGAGCGAGGCAAATCTTCCATCACATCTTGACCGCTTTTGAACGCTTTAAACTACTCATAAGCACGAGTTTTTGATAAAGTCGATTCACCGTAAGCCTTCTGTAACATTTTCAGTGACTCCGAACACGAAATTACATTGGCGATGCAAAATTTAAGACAAACTCTTTGTTCGATATTTTTGTCCATTATGAAATTCGCAATACACACTGTATATGATATTACTAAAACCAGCACTGTATTTAATATAAATAACAGATGCAACTCAAACTCCGCGCCAAAATGGAAAACAGTTGTGCCAATCTAACAACTACAAAAAAACAAAAATTTGAATTTGGAACCATAAACAAATCATCCATTCCCGATAGTTTTTTGACTGAATGTATATGTACTACTTAATTCCGACCCTTGGTCATTACAGATGGTCAGGAGCCATGGTTTGCTGACATCTCCTTGAGGCGCGCGTGAAACAGTACGCGCCGTCGATGACTTGGGCTCGGTCCGGACGGTTACTGGATGATCGGACGGCGAGCTATCCATTGCTCACCGTCCTCAAGCCCACGCCTACGGTGGCCGAAAATTGAGATCGGGATCCCGTCGGCTAGTTAATAGTCTTTATCTATGATATTGCATCATTCGGCATAATCTTTTTGTGAGTACATACTTAAATTAATTTATGTCTTTAATTAAAAAGTCCACGCAGTATATGTAACACTAGCTTTTGCCCGTGGCTTCGCCCGCAAACATAAAATAAAGCTTATGTCACTCAGGAATAAAGCAGTTTTATCAGTGAAAAGTTTTTGCAGTTGGACCAGTACTTTCAGAGATTACCTCCTACAAACCAAAAAAAACTAAATGTTTCAACTTTGTGAATTTAGAATTCGAAATTATCTTCAAATTTTAGAACAAAAAAATTTATGTAGTTTAGTAAAAATTAAAATTGCATTGCAACTGCTTTTTTTAGCGCCTTTTTTAACAACATTATTCAAAGATTCAAAGCATTTTATTTCAAATAAACCATTTACAGGCACTTTTGAAATGTCAAGAAGTCAGTAAATCAGAAAAAAAAATTATGCTAATTTCACATTCCAAAGCGTAGATCTCCATGGAGACGAAAGTGCAAGAAACACCATGGATACTCTTTTCAATCATGTTATGTATTACAAATATCTCGGTTACATGTTTCTGTCGCTACTATCATGTGAGAAAAATATAAATAAAGTAAAAATAAAAACTAAGTATAGATATTAAAATAGCGACTGCCAGCTAAGAGATGAAATACAAAAACTAAAATAAATACTTGAGTTGATGGAGATAAATTCTAGTTACTCTCAAATTAAAACTTCAAGCATGGGGGTCCTACTAATCCTCACGTAAAGTCGAAAAGGTCCCTAAATAAAAATGTATCGCTAGTCAGGTGGGCACTCAGAAACTTTCAGATGGATAATAAAGCATTCTTAAAGAGGTGGCCGTAACAGAGGCGTAATGAGGGTCAACACGATTATTATAGACATTAATTACCTTCCAACGAGCGGTTCTCACATACAGAAAAATTGGGGTTCGAGTCAGAAGAAATTTGCTGTAAGTGACTGAGGAAGAAGGGTGGGCTAATGCAAGGAAACGTCTGGACTGACTTTGGGTGAGTAAAGAAAGATGGGACATATGCATCGTCTAGGAATGTTTTATTTTTATGAAAGTGGAGGATGTGTGGTGAGTGTGATGTTCTTTACAATATGAAAGTGAAAATACTGTAGAATTCACAAACTCTGATTATTTTCTATTTCGAATCAGGATTTTTTATTTCATTTTATTTATATAGGAAATGCTGGTAGGTCTACGCTATCCTCTCATACCTATTAAAATTGTAATATGGAATATAGTAAAACTCAATCATTTTGGACCAAACTATGGAGTTTCTTTCTGATTTTTCTCCATAGGAAATGACCAATTGGAATCGTGTATTAGCTTCTGACTTTTAATAATTGCCCATGTAGGCCTATGTGAAATAAAATATTTTGCATTGAATTGAGCTTGTCTGGCAGCTACTTTAGTTTTGTTCATCAGACCCACAAGTGCTTTTTAATTTGTAATTTGCGTTCAAAAACCATGGTAACTCTCTCAAACGCTCCCGCAGGCCGTCTTTGAATTAATTTAAGGGTATGCAATTCGACATACATTCTCGCTGTTTTTCATACACGGTTGTAGTTTTCATATGCAGTCTCTTACGCGACTATGACGTTATTACACATATTAAATATTTTGAAAACACAGTATCTTGTGGATATTATCTAGGCTTCTATTGAAATAAATTTGTAATTTTGTGTAAAACTAATCCTTACTGGATTCTAGACCTCTGAAAATCTGCTATTTTGCATGAACTTTGACTTTTCTTAATAAACTCAAAATTTAAATATTCAAAAAAATATAACAATAGAAGCCTTGCAAATTTAATTAAGATTCTGAATGACAACTCTTAAAAGTTTTTCATAAAAATGAAAAACTTTTAAGAGTTAAAAAAAAAACGCGTATTTACTGGAACAATTTTTGGAAAATATTCGAGTAAATCTCGGAATTACCGAAAGCTGTGACGTAACTACAAATTTACGAATTTCAGATTTTTTCCTATACTATTGCTATGAGACCCTGCTTCATACCAAATTTCAGGATTCTAGGTCAACTTGAAAGTACCCTATGACTTTTAATTGAAAGTGTCGGAATATACGTTTTTTTGTGACACAACGACCGTATCTTTTTTTCGTTAGCTCAGAAGTTTGATTTTCACAGCTTCAAGGGACCGTAGATTTAAGTATATGGTTTTAATTTCAACTCGATACCTCCACGCGTTCCCAAAATAAAGGTTCTTAGCAGACAGACGGACAACAAAGTGATCCTATAAGGGTTCCATTTTCTCCTTTTGAGGTAACCCTAAAAAATGGACGTAAAAGTGTCTATAATAGAATCAACAATCTGTTGTCAGCGCCTGTGTGAAAGCAGAAAATTGTCCCAAGGGACCATACTCCTGGGGTATAAAGTATCCTAAGCGCTAGATCAAGACACCGTCTACTGTTAAATGCCTTCAGTAGTTTCAACGTGAAGGACTAACAAACATGTACACACAGAATATACACTCAAAAACATCTCTATAATATTATTGTGATTTATGGTTTGCAAAATACATATTATTTACTAGCTGTTGCCCGCGACTTCGTCCGCGTTAACTTCGTAAAACTGTACAATCACTCTGTGCTTGCAATTCATTCCGAAAGCATCGCAATTATTTATTGTACTTTAACATAAAACGGTTAAAGGTAAAAAAGCAAATTACCTTCAGGAAACATGTTATGTACTCGTCCAGATCCAGATGTATGAACGTCAATAAATAGAATGAGTATGTATGGGTCATAGCAGTTGGCATTTCTGCCTACCCCAAGGAACAAACATACATAAACTAATGCCTTTTGCATTAGTTTATGTATGTTTCTGGTTTATGTTCTGGTAAAACAACATTGTATGATTTTAAACCCTCGCCACAGTGAGCACGCCACAATCGCAGCGGTAATGCCTGTCTTTGAGGAGTGACTACAGAGGCGTCACGGCATCCTTTTTTCATGCAGGACTCACCTGATGTGGGTGTTCCGGAAGGTATCTGTATTGAATTCTGCGGGAAGAAACACTCAGGTCTCACCATTGTGCGGATCGCCCGGAGAATACGATGGAGTATACGGTGGAAGTCAGTCCCGCTTGGTCGGAACGCCGTCGCAGCCATGTCCTCGTGGGGGCAATTGGTGGAGAAAATGATAACCAGTCTTCCTTAAGTGAAGCACTACGATCAAAGAAGGTGGGTTCCCAGCCATCGCATACACAGGACTGCGGTGGTGTCGTCCGGCCGTCACGTCGTCGTTAGACAGCTTTGCACCTCGTTTACCTCTAGTAAGCGAAGGAGCATAATCGGGACACCAACCTTCAGCTGGGTAATGTGCACTGATAGTGCAAAGCCTTAAGTGAATTCAAAAACTACCATCATCTATCAACTATCTTTCTCCACAAAAGTACTTATGAAAAATTTGGGAGAGAATGCTTGCATTGATTGTTGCAGTTTGATCATTTTGGGAGTTACTTGTTCATTCACCTATGATTTTTTTGGCGTGTATTTAACTGACGTCCCCGTATATCACACAAATGTTTTCTTGATAGTGGGAACTACCCTATAAAGAGTCTCCAACTTTTGAATGAATTTCGGCGACATCTTGTGCGTGTGTGTCTCCGTCCAATCGAACTCGCATATTGATGGCCAAACCGAGAAATTACTGACGCCAATTGGCTCTATGAGGACACGGCGGTTCACCCAAGCTGAATAGACCTCCACCGCATACTACACCAGATCCTCCGGGCGATTCGCAAAATTGTAATATCAGGGTACTTCCAACCAAATCCGGAAAAGCAACCGTTTGAAACATTCACAACAATCCTGAGCTTGAGCATCCATAAAACAATGAAATTACGGTAAACAAATGTAGCAGCCGATTAGTATTATCCCTGAGATTGGCCTCCCTCAGGGGTTTGTTCCAGTGTTGGTCACCATTCACTGCAAGAAGGTAACGTCCAGATGTCGACGCAAGGCTGCAAGGAATCTGAGATACATCATGCGTTGTCGAACTATGATCAGAAAAACACATTTGATCCCGTTTTATATGAAGCAGTGACTGCAAATAATAAAACACGCCATTATTAGGCCGCAAGGTGCCATCATCCCGGAGGACACAGTGGCGCATTCAGTGGAGGTGTGCCCCGCAAGGGCGGAGTACAACTTTGTCCTCGTGGAGGCAATCGGCGTCAGTGACCACTCGCGCCGGGCTCTGGTTTGGGTGAGATCCAGAGCGAGGAGTAATGGCAGGCGGTCGCCTCCTTCTGCAAAGCCGTAATGCTAGCGAAGGTGGAGGCCGCAAGCGTAAGGGAACGAACGTCCTCACGCCAATCCGAGATTCCGACCCCGACTACCAGCCACGGTAGATGCGGGCTTGCGGACGTCGAGCGATGGGTAGCTAGCCGTCCGGCCGTCCGGTATCTAGTTGATCGGACTGAGCTCAGTCGTCAACAGCGCGTAGTGATCCACGCACTCCTAAAAGAGATGTTGCAAAGAGCAACTGAAGGACACAGGTGTGGTTTTAGTCAGTAAAGATTGACACGCCATCCCGCTCCTACCAGAGCGGGAAAAGTCATTAGATGATTGCCAACATTTAAAAAAAAAGGTGCCATCATCATCATTATCATTTCAGCCGAAAGACGTCCACTGTTGGGCATAGGTCTCCCCAAGTGTCGCCATAATGACCGGTTCATGCATCGGATTACGCGACCCTCACCAAGTTATCGGTCCACCTGGGGGCCTTCCAATGCAAGATGCCATGTAACCCCTTCCGAAAATTTGGCCGTGTTATTTTAAAGTCAATAATTAAATACATATAGGTATTTACTTTTATCGCCTTTGGTTACAGTAAAAGTTGTTAAAAATGCCTCCGTCTAACACCAGTAGTTTTAAAATACACAATGCCATCTATCAAATTTAATATGAAGGTCAACTTTCATTGTCATCATTTTTTCTACTTTGAGTCTTTAGATGGCGTTGCGAGTTGCGTGTGGTGTCATATTTAACTTCTTGAAAACTTTAAATTCATGCCGTTAATATTTCATATGCTTTGTTTCATTGCGATGAAACAAAGCCTAAGTAATATATCAAGTTACACAGAATTTTAATGTATAAAAGCCATCTACATCGACTTCTAACATTTTGCGTGATACGCACACAACTAAAAACTTCTACAGATATATTATGTGTAGATATATAAAAAAAATGTAAGCATGCAAAAATACATAAAAAAATCTTATTTACCGTGAAAAAATAAAACCAAAAATTTCGCAAGAGAGCCACATGGGATTCGAACAACCTATAAATTATACGCAAGTCTAGATACGAAACCACTGCGCTACGGTCTTCGATGATTAAAATTTAAAATAGACGTTCTTATATAAACGTCATAATTGACTGGTTGGCTCCTTATCGATGATAGCGTGATGATTTTCGTTTCAGAAGTAATATTTGCAGCTAAATGGAATAATGTAATATTATTGTACGTGATTTTACTCGCCGCTTTGATTTTATTATGTGCTTTGATTAGTTTTTACAAAATATTAAGAAGATATCGAATAGAAATATCAATTTTGTTTCGTTAAAATGGTAAAAGTTAGTTTTATTACAAAAAAAAAGGATAAAATAATGACAAAATTTTTAACTGTAACTGGGGATCGAACTCGCGGCAATTGTCGTTCAATACCTACATTTTCGATTATTGCTCACCCCCCATAGGAAATAGCGTGATAATTTATAGCCTATAAGTTGCCCTGACCTAAAAGGATTATGTATGCAAAATTTGAACAGGATCGGTTCAGTAGTTTTTGCGCCAATTAATACCACCGCAAAATAATTTTACTGTTTTATTATATGTATAGATTACTAGCTTTTGCCCGCAGCTTCGCTCGCGTACTTAAAATTTAGCCTATGTCAATTAGGAATCAAGCAGCTTTCGATCGGTGAAAAAATTTTGCAATCAGACCAGTACTTTCAGAGATTCTCTCCTACAAAAAAAAATCTTTATCTCTGTATAATATTAGTGTGGATGGAAGTGGAATTTTTTTTCGCCCATTTTTTCGCTGTTCTATCCACGTTACGTATACTCCTCTTTATAGAACTTTCCTTAATTATAGTGGTAATTATATAAATATGTGGGATCTAAATGATTCAAACTTTTATTTTTATACATTAATCATCACAGTAATACTGATGTGATTTATTAATTTATTACAGCTTGGAGGACACACAAATTATTAAAAAAAAAACAATTACATGTCTTCAAGTATAGTGACGTCACGTGATATAGTATTTTTTTTTTAATTTCTTATAAATAACAATTTAATATCAGCACTAAAAAAAAACGACAACTATAATCAATTCAAAATTAATTTCTTTAATTTCACATAAAAAACACTAAAAAAAGCACTTAAGCACTTATAAAATGTCAGAACCTAGTGCATGGTTCCACTTAGTCGTTTTTTATGTAGAAGAACCGGAAACTCCATGCTTACTCAATAATTTTCACCGTCAATGTAATTCACATAAGATCACAGTTTCTGAGCTGACTTATCAGAGAAAAGGCGCCGCAAGCAACTCAGAGGTCAAATCTCGATCAGAGTCACTTTACAATAAAATTGTTTTAATATTTACCCACTAAGTAACGAAATTAATTTCTTAAACTTATTCAGGTACTAAACTATGGTCGTAATTTGGTCTTTGAAATTGTCCAAAGCAAATATTATTTAACTAGCTTTTGCCCGCGACTTCGTCCGCGTAGAAGTCGAAAATGGTTTTATTAGGTATTTTGAGATACGAAAATATGAAATATTATTTATTATCTTCGTCGTGTGTGATAGTCCACTGAATTGTAGGACGAGCGATATTGTATCTTAAGATAAAATATTATAATATCTTAGCCGTGTGCAGCGCCCCTTAGTGAACTCCACTGCGGGTGACGTAAGCTACGACAAACTTATTATTTGCGGTTGGTACAGTAATTGGGTCTAGGGATCGAACCGCAAATTTAAGTTTGTTTTTCATTGTATATATTTTTGCGGTATAAAATTACCCAGTATGGTGCCCCAGATATTAAAGAATAATTATACCAAGTTTCATCGTAATCGAACCGGTAGTTTTTGCGTGATGCCTGAACAAACAGACAGACGGACAAAAAAAATTTAATCACATTTCTGGGTTCGGTGTCGGTCTAGTAACACCCTCTGCCGTTTCATTTTTTGGATTTTTCAACGCACAGAATTTTCACTCCTACAGATTTATTATAAGTATAGTTAAATTGAGAAACTTAATTTAATATTGCTTTATTAAATTTAATTGTGTGGTTAAACAGTAATATGCTTATAACTATCACTTAGCCAGTGACTTCGTTTATAAGAACATTCTCATAAAAACTTTAACGCCCTTAAAACTCTATTTTTAGGGTAATTTAGAAAAAATAATAATGATAGTCTTTCTAGTTTATTTACCAGAAAAATAAAATTCTCCGATACAACCTTTAACACTACCCAAACCGTTTCATAGGGGTTTTGAAAAACCAATAATGACAACCCAAGAAATAAAAATATTTTGCATACAAGTGAACTTCCCCCTTTTCATCCCTTAAACGTTGAATTTTCAAAAACCCTTTCCTAGTGCATCACAAAAGGAAACCTTGTGTAAAATTTTATATTACTTGTCTGAGTAGTTTCGATTGTGCGTTAATATGTAAGTCAGTCAGTTTCTCATTATATATGAATATAGATACATAATCATCATCATCATCCTCCTCCAAGCGTCGCCACAACGACCGATCCTGTGCGTCCCGCATCCACCGCACTCCCGCGACTCTCACCAGATCGTTGGTCCACCTTGTGGGAGGCCGTCCAACGCTACGTTTATCGGTGCGCGTTCGCCACTCTAGAACCTTTCGGTCCCATCGACCATCCGTTCTACGAGCAATGTGCCCTGCCCACTGCCACTTTAGTTTGACGATTCTTCAAATATAGATTATAGATATAATTATTATTACATAATATATGAATTCAAGTATCAAGCGTAAAATTTAAAGTGTTTCATATAACTGCAGAAATTAACAAATTCTCTCGAATATTCTGTTAAAAAGCTTAAGATTTCTTCTTTATTATCTCCGCCTTTTTCCGCTATGTTAGGCGAAAGCTATTTAAAACAAAACTATAACAGTTACAAACAGTGTAAGCAATAAGAGAAATCTTGTCGCAATATTAGAAATGGTAGCAGTTAAGAATTTCTCATTTAATTTATCATGAAAAACTATCGGACACAATTCAAGTTGCTTTCTTAAGAACATTGTTGAAAAAATTGTACCCTTTTGATTTGCTAGGAATTGCATATGAAATGCAGCAAATCCATACTTAAATTATTATTATACTCCTAAAATCAATTTAAGCCTGATCTCATTTGGAACTTTTGATCACTAAAAGACAACATTTTATCATTCAAAAATCAAAAAAAAACTTTTTTTTCGTTAAGTAAAGTCGTCTCCTTATAACTCATGAATGTAACTTATTTCAAATCTTCCTTTTTTCTAGCAAACCTACTTTTATAACTGGCCATCTCAATTAGGTGTTTACTAAAAAACTACTTCTGATTGTTTTACAAAAGTAAAGTCCCGCCAGACACGCATAGGACCGGTCATTATGGTGACTCTTGGGGGAGGCCTGTGTCTAACAGTAGACGTCTTTCGGCTGAAATGATGATGATTATGATGAATGGCCTTAGTACAGGCCATGGTCCGATGCGAGGAGGAGTGGCAGGCGTTCGCCTACTTCTGCGAAGCAGTAATGCTAGCAAAGGAGGAGGCCGCACGTGCGAGGCGATGGCCCTCGCACCCCAGCTGCCAGGATTCTGATCCCGGTTTCCGACCACCTTAGGCGCGGGCTAGCGGACGGCGAAAAATGGGTGGCTTGCCGTCCGATCGTCCGGTATCCGTCCGGCCAGAGCCCTAGAAAAATGGCAGAAGTGGGTTTTTAGTCAGTAAAAGTCTGAAACTATCTCCCGCCTCGCCCAAGAACGGGGGATGTCATTAGATGATTTTCCCACCCGAAAAAAACCTCCATTCAAAAAGAAGGATCCTCTGACTTCACTTGTGTTGTGTGGCTTGGGTAGTAAAGTTGTTTCGGACTGTTGTATGAGTATATGTGCTAATTGGTGAAGAATTTTGATATCGTGATGTAGGCTTTGCGTGACTTTAAATCTTTAGTTGTTATGGGTTTTCATAGATGCCGTTACAACTAAATCCATAGAAAAATCACATCAATCAAACACATGTTATTTGAATTCAGTCCAAATTACCCGCTAGCCGTTCATTACTTGTATCGAAACAAAAATATAAAAGGGTCGACGACTAAGCGGCATGGCAACGTGGAAAACTGTGAGCAGGCAAATAGATTTGTAGCTACAGCGATTTTCAATTGTCCTCGCACCCCGGCCATTGTTAGCAGTCTCTGTGCCTTATTTATTACTCTGTGAACCCATTGTGATACCAGCCGAATTGTAATTATTTATACTGTGGATATGTTGATTATTAATATTTCGTTGTTTGTATTATTTGAATAGGTTATTAAGATTAAAAGCAATTCTGTTGTCTTTTACTTATCATATAAAATATGCAAATTTTTACGTTTTAATAAATCCTGACAGAAGCAAGCTTTGTAAGTATTTATTTGTGTTTCTTCAATTTATATTTAAATCTTGCTCTCAGGCGTGTTTGCCAATGAACATTGAAATCTTGTTTTCATTTTATTAATCAAAATTATATGGATTCTGAATGGTCCTGTCAAAGTTTTGATAAAAATAAACAAAACATTTGTAGTACATTGAAGTGACTGTACTGTACAGGTTGTTTTAAAACGTAATAAGTTTTAATAGGAATCACACTTCAGAAGAAACGGCCTATACCGTTGGCTGGTAGTTTTACGGCTATCCTTACCGAATTTCTAAGAATAATGTGCTTAATTTTGAGAATAGGTAGTCATTTACAATAATTGGCTTTAAACTGGTAATTATAAGTTAAAAACATCAGGAAACATTTTTATATTCCACGTCATTACTGTGAAGAGTGTCATAGGCATCTTTTTTCATTTCATAATAATCTCACAACTTGCTCGAGCTCTGTAACTGACTCCAAACCAAATAACGTAGTTCCACGTCCAAATCTGGCGAGCTAGAAAATATCCAGCCTGTACATAGCACAATCTAAACGATTTTCCACGTCTGTCTTTGACACCGTTCCTAATAAATTGTCCGAGAAATATTACTTTCTGATTTTTCTTTTCGCTCTTAGATAAAATTTTAACTATATATTTTCGTATCGATATCGGAATAGAAATAAAACACCAGGTCTCTTTTACTTTGTTCGCCATTTTGAGTTTTAGTAATTGTGTTGTTTGTTTAGTAAGTGTTGCCGTGTAGCAAAGTGAAGAAGTCTGAGAAGTTGTGGCCGAGTGGTAATGGCCACGACTTACGATTTGTAGGTCGCGGGTTCGAACCCAGCGCATTACTTTGTGTAATTTATTTCATCACCACTGCTCTAAAAACGGTGAAGGAAAACATCGTCAGGAAACTGGCATGTCCTAGATCCAGTTTCATTCGAGCACTAAAATGTTACTTAAATGTAAATTTTACTTAGATAGGGTTTTAATTATCCTTATTGTAAGCAAATAATATGAGATTCTACACACTATGTTGGTAACATATATAGACACACACACACAGAGAGATCTGATGTTTCATTTCTATTCCGATATTGATACGAAAAAATAAAGTTAAAATTTTATCTAAGAGCAAACACAAATACTAATAATAATACAGATTTTATCAAAATAAGTAAAAAACAGCAATAATCAATTCTAAACATACAACTTTTAGAGTAACATGTATATCAATGTAAACCAAAAGATTTGTAAAAAAAATATACATTTATAGCATGAATAATAGAATTCGAAAATAATTAACTGTCGTGTCGATTGCCATTCTGATTTATAATTTATAACTCTTTATAATGTAATTTAAAAACCTATTTAACTCGGAGATATGAACATTCATTTTCTTTGTTTCAAACCAAATTAAAAATTTGTAATTAAATTATGTTAATGAGTTCAATTCGGTGGTGGTAGGTATATAAAACTATGTTAAACTACAGCGCTGCTTTCAACATTACAATATTAATTTCAATTACAAAGTAACTGTTAAACAAAAATCTACACAGTAAGTTTGTTTGCCAAAAACAAAATACAATTTTGTTTGAAAAATTTCCTATACAAAATTAGCATACAAAAGTATCCAAAAACTTGTACCGTCAATCGTGCCTATGTGGGTAGTTGTAAGTTGTGGCGAACAGCTGGAACAGGGGTGGCGAACCGTTAAGTTTTTAGTGATCGCAATTTTTTATAAAAAGGTTTGCATATAGGCATACAACACATAACATATTATTATTAAAAGCATATCCTGAAAGTAGTCAAATACTTGCCTCATACAAATTGTTGACCTTGCCTCATGCAAATTTTCAGGATTATAGGTCAATGGAAAGTGCCCTATAAATTTTGATTCTCTTGAGAGAGTCGAAATATACGTTTTTTGCGACATAAACGGCCGTATATTTTTTTCTGTTAACTCAGAAGTTTGACTTTTTCACAGCTTCAAGGGAGTCCTGAGTATATGGTTTTAATTTCAACTCGATATCTTTAAACAATCCCAAGATAAACAGACAGACACACGGACGGACAACAAAGTGATCCTATAAGGATTCCGTTTTTTCGTTTTGAGGTACGAAACTCAAAAAATGATTGGTTTTACAATATTTCCATAGAATATTAAAAAAATGATATTTTATGATCTCCCATCTCAAAATAAAGGAAATAAGAAAGAAAAAAGAAAAATAACAGATAACAAACAAAAAAAAAAACAATAAAACATATATGCATGTTGCCATCCCTGATCTAGAATGTTTTTCGAGGCGTTTCCTTAGAGTTCCCAACAAACTTGGAGTTGCCAGTGAAAATATTTACAATGGCAGGAATATTTTATACTGCTGTTTAACTAGTTTCGAGAGTCTTTCATGAAACTCTTTTCAGGCATTAATAAAAGACTTCCTGGTTTATTAAGGGCTGAAAAAAAAATGTGTGGTTTGTATACTATTACGGTAAATGAGTGGACATCAAAGGAAAGACTGTTTTAGGAATTTCAATAATAACAGATTATCCATCTACACTAACATCATGGAACCTGGGTTGCGAACCCAGGTAGGCCGCTGCAAACACAACTTGGCAAAATGGGGTTTTATAGACCCATCGAATACTCAATGTGAGTGCGGAGCTCCTGTTCAAAACATGAGCCACATGTTGGAATGCCCCAGGTGTCCGTATACCTGCACTTTGGAGGATTTGATGAGTGCTACCGATGCTACTATTAGTGTGGCCGCCTATTGGGCCCAAAAGGTTTGACGAGTTTACCATCGAATCGAAAAGAAGAAGAAGAAGAAGAACATCATGAAAAGAAAATATTTGTGTTTTTGTTACAAACAAAAACACAAATATTTTTAGTTATATATAAAAGACTTCCTGGTTTTTTATGGGCTGAACAAAATGCGTGGTTTGTATAGACTGTTAAGGTAAATGAGTGGAAATCAAAGGAAAGTTTGTTTTAGGGATTTCAATAGTAACAGATTATCCATCTACACTAACACCATGAAAAGAAAATATTTGTATTTTTGTTTATAATGAAAAACTCAAGAACTACTGAACTAATTTTTAAAATGCTTTCACCAGTGACATGGGCTATAATTATATTTTTTATTTCCACATGGACGAAGCCGCTGTCAGAAGCTAGTATCGTTATGGTCATTGCTCATTAGAGTCACTCGACATCCAACCAGCATCACATCGCCTCGAGCGGTTAGGTTAGGTTACTACAACCGCTCCGGAACGCCTCGCCCGCGGGCAGATCACGCGCGGACAGCGAGTGGACCACTCAGTGGTCACCCGTTGCTCGCACGCTTGCCTTGAGCTGCCCACGCGCTGGTCCCGAATGAATCGTGTGCTGTCTGCGAGTGGTTCACGAACACACTAACCCATGGACCACTTGGTGTTAACTGGTTGACACGCTGCATCCAGCCGTGGACCACCTATCGACAACGAGTGGACACTGAGCGATGAGGTGATACTGATCGGTTGTCGGGTGGGCCTAATAGCCTTTAAACTGGAAGGTGTGTTTCACTAATATTACGTTATTTTTGTCATTAGTGTTATGTTACTAAGTGACATGGTAAACGTTGTTCTGCCATACAAATTATAAAAGAAAAAATGGAGGTTGGGGGCAGGAGGGTAAAATCACCCACGACTTATTCTCACACCTACCATTATACATAAAAAAAAATCATAAATTATCGGTCAAGCCGTTTCGGAGGTGTTTGATTACAAACACTTTTCTCCTACAAAATATATATAAAGACCACTTTACCTCTTTATAATATAAAATATTATAAAGAGTACAAAGTTTATTTTCCTGGACTATTAAGGAGATGGCTATACACCACAAATTTTTAATTAGTACAAATATTTAAGGGCTTATTACAAAAGGTCTCGTTATTATTTAAGCAGTCTCAATAAATAATATTAATAAACAGCAAAATTATTAGAGTTTGTTTAAATCCCAAAATGTCACTCAATTTATGGAAACATTGTACAACCTGTACAATATTTCCATAATTGATTATGAATGAAAAACAATGGAAAAACACTGTGCGTAGTATTTTCTAGTAGCAATTGTTATGAATAATTGATTTAATTATGAATTTAACAATTATGACAAATTTTCGTGGTCAATTTTGGGACTTCGTTTTTTATTTTATTTTTGACTACACAAATATGATTAGTAATGAGTACGAACAGAGCCCCATTTGTTTTTGTATTAATTAAAAATAGGAGTGTTTATATATATATATATAAGTACAGATAATTATTTTTATTATTATGCCGGGGAGTGTGGGTTGGAATTGCGTATTTAAATCCCGCCGAGCCCGTTCCATCATCGGATCACTAAACGAACGGCGTTGCGCCATCCGTACATGGTGGACATTCCACCCATACGTACAAAACATTTTTGGGAACACGTTTATTGTACGGACAGTTAAACAGGAAAATTCCTGTCGGAGTCTGTGTATCCTGATAGCTATAACTTAGTGGTCTTTAAGTCAAGAGTGAATGGGCTACTTATAGGCAAGCGTGCTCCATTGTCGGCTACATCATTGCCTACATCAAGTGAGATAGTTTTCAAATGCGAGTCCATAAATATATATAAAAAAATCACATCGAAACAAAACACTGTCAATATTAAGTATGTATAGCCACGATAGTAGAGATTAAAAATACTAAACATTAACCTCATGACCTCACGTTATTTTGAAATATGTTAATCGTAAATATTTTGCATTTAAATTCCCTCTGTACTCTAAAAAAAATTGAACCAAATACAAAAATATACAATGAAAACGAGCATCAGAATATTTGAATTGGTAAACAACACTAAACTTTTATGTTTGCAGGTAATATTTCAATTACAGTAACATAACTCCGAATTATTTGAACGCAAAACTATTTAATTAAAGTTCGTTCCAGAAACACTCGGTTCTATTTAGCAAACATGCAAATACGCGGGTAAAGTATTGTATGTAACTTTGTTCGAGAACCTGTTTGGGATTTTTGTAGGTTGTCGAGCTTATTCCAATATATTATTATTATTGAAATTATTTGTTTATTTATAGTATAAGGTATATATAGTTATAGAAGTATTTATTAGCTTAAGATTTCACAAACTCTTCTTGTCTTATTTCTACATACTTATTGTCTACATTTCTTTTTATCTCTCCTTTCTTTTAGAAATAAGCTGTACCTTTGTACTTTTTTTTATAATACTGTATCTTCTTCCAATATAATGTGTATAAAAAATTTATAAAATAAATGATAATCCTTATATCAGCAAACATCCCTTGCGTGCTTGAGCCTCCAGGTCTTAGCAGGTCTGATGGTAAGAGGCCGGATGGGCTGACTCTGGTGCCATGGAAAAACGGAAAGTGCTTGATCTGGGACGCAACTTACGTCAGCACTGTTGCCGCCAGTCACCTAGGTCACACCATGCACACTGCCTCCGCCGCCGCTGAAAACACGTGCTCTAAAAAAAACTGAAGTACGCTTCCTTGAATCAGCTTTATCATTTTGTGCCTGTTGGTGTGGAGTCTCTGGGCAGTTGGAGCATGGAGGCAAAGTGTTTTGTAGGGGATTTGGGCAGTAGACTCCGGGAGGCAACGGGTGACTCCCGGTCAAGATCGTTCTCGGTGCAAAGGATGACCACGGCTATTCAGCGAGGTAATGCGGCCACTGTTATGGGTACTTTTGCACCGGGAACGATCAGGGGCGGGTTATTTATTGACGTTTAACATTTAATTGTAAAATGATATTTATTTTGTATTGTATTTTTTTGTGATTATTTGTTGTATATTCCTGTTTTAATAAACGTAATAAATAAGTTCTTTTTATTTTTTATTACGAAATGTGGATAAATGGCGATGGGCATGGTTACAAACATCAAATACAAAGACACGTTGTTACCACTGCAAAAAAAAAATCTCAACCACACTTAGGTATAAAAAAGTCAAAAATTGACAGTATAATCACTTAGACAAAGTTATTCAAACGAAATGATCTCAAAAATATAACATTCAATAATAATAGAGCTTCTGTCAGTGGCTTCATCTGCATGATAGTAAAAAATAATTCTAAAGGAATATTATACTCCCGGGATAAAAGTTTCTATTATATTATGTGCTATTGTCTACCCGTGAGCAAAATTTCATACGAATCCGCTTAGCCGTTCGATCGTGGAGAAATAACAAACGTACAAATATCCTTACAAACTTTCAACTTTATACTGTTAGTGCAATTGCTACGACTATACTCTGTTTTTTTTCAATAAACTTCCGCGTAATCAACATAAAGCCCCTACCACACAAACGCAGTTTCTAGTTTGTGCGTGAGTCATGGCGGACATATCTCCTGTAGTTAAACGTACTAAGCGCCCTTTGCAATCTACAAAAAAAAACAAATAATATACAATTTGTTTAAATCGTTTCATGAGTCTGATACAAGATTATTATACAAGAATTGTATAGTAATTATTTGATTTATGTGTTCTAGTGCATAATATATACATATATACTATTACTATTATTATTTATTTATGAAAATATATAATAAACGCGAATAGAAAATTTTGTTAATGTTATAAATCATAAAATAAATAATTTAATTTTCTCTACAGTAAATTTTAGAAGTATTCAATATGAACCGGCCTCAACAATTTCAAAACAAGAACAAAGACGTTGGCCTCGCCCCGACCCGACCAATGACCCACCTCATTTTGTTAATATCAGAAATGTGTGAGAGACATACTTAGTTCTAGTTTGTTAAAAAAAAACGGAGTATAGTGGACATCAAACGCATCTATAGCATCGTAGCATAACTCATCTCTGGTGAGACAGCACCCTAATCTTCGCAACAAGTCCGTTTTCGCAACGTTCCTTTGGCTATATTAACCACTATTTAAATGTAGGTACCAAAGTCAAAGTGTTTATTGCGAACTAAGTGTTTACAATGTTGTTATAATATCATGTCAGTACTTTTGACTTAGCAGCCTTTTACAAGCATTGCAATTTTAATTTATCCTAAATAACATACAATATACATTATTATTATTTAATCATTTTATTATGAATTTATTTGAATAATTACAGTTATGTCAAAAAATAAATAAAAATTAAAACATGTTAATAATAATGAATTTAATATAATTATGATGTCAAATACTATCAATTCAATTGAGAAATTAAAGTTATGTCAAAAAATTAAATGTCAATAATAACAGTTTAATTGAGAAATTAGTGCTATGTCAAAAAGTATAGACACCAATACCAGACACCAGACATGCAATATAAAATAAGTGTCTAAAATTTTACCAATACGTTCTGAAGTAACGGTGTCAAACGTATTAAGCGGGCTCGCTCTCACATAATCAGTTTTCTGAATATTAACTCGATTAAGTGCAACGTGAGTAATTACGAGACTGTGCCTGTCTCTAAATAATTCAGTTTTGTGTTACATTAATAGCATTTTACACAATGTTACGTCAGTTAATGTCCATATTTTAGCACATTGACTGTTTTTTTAATGATATAAACTTGTGCTTAACTGTGATCCCGCCTGACGGTAAGCAGTAATGCAGTTGTTGGTGATGAAGCGCACTAGATTATTAAGAGCCAAGAATAGAGTGAATAACTCTATTCTTGAAGACACCTTTTTAGTCCTTCGGAAAGACTCCAGCAGGCAAACTGTTCCACTCCTTCGATGAACGTGGTATTTAAAACGACGAGGCGAAACGCTTAGTCTGGTCCGTCGTCCGGTAGAAAGTTGATGGCGGAATCAAGTTATGTAACTCCTGCGCAAAAGCCTAAATGCCGAAAAGATGATGGCTGTTCAATGATCAAAAGTCACTGATATCATTAGGTACTGGTCCCTTCTAATTATACTTCGCGACAATAAAGACAGGATGCTATGTGTTAATATTTGTTTTTTTGTCAATTGCAAAAGGCGCTTAGTACGTTTAACCACAGGAGATATGTCCACCATGACTCACGCACAAATACAAACTGCGTTTGTGTGGAACGGACTTTATGTTGATTACGCGGAGCGTTTCCCTCGCCTAGAGAGGAGGCCTGAGTCCCATCAGTGGGAACATTATAAGGCCGATTGTTTGGGATTTTTGTAGCTTGTTGAGCTTATTGCAATATATTATTATTATTATTTGTTTATTTATAGTATAAGGTATATATAGTTATATAAGTATTTATTAGCTTAAAATTTCACAAACTCTTCTTTTTTATTTCTACACATTATTGTCTACATTTGTTTTTATCTCTGCTTTCGCAGATCTGCTGGGAGAATTTTTTTTTTTAAATAAGGAGTACCTTTGTAAAAATACATTTTCTTTTTAATAATCTTCTTCTAATGTTATGTGTGTACAAAAAATTATAAAATAAATAAATAAAATATTTTATTACGAAATGTGGATAAATGGCGATGGGCATGGTTACAAACATCAAATGCAAAGAAACGATGTGACCACTGCAAAGAAACCCTCAACCACACTTAGGTATAATGTTTAAGCCAATAGTGAATAGGTTACTTCTAGGTAAGCGCACTCCATCGTCGACCACATCGTCGTTTTCCATTAGGTGAGATAGCGGTCAAGCGCGAACCTATCAAGAATAAAAAAGGTACAAAAAAAAAGTAAAAAATTGACAGTATAAAGTCACTTAAAGTTATTCGAACGAAATGATCTCAAAAATATAACATCAAATAATAATAATATATGTAACTTCTGCTGATTTCTAAGGGAACATACTCCCGGAATGTAAAAGTATCCTATGTGCTATTGTCTACCCGTGAGCAAAATTTCATGCAAATCCGTTTAGCCGTTCGATCGTGGAGAAATAACAAACGTACAAATATACTCACAAACTTTCAACTTTATACTGTTAGTGCAGACTATACTCTGTTTTTTAATAAACGAGTACTGAAAATTTTGACGGCGTTTCTATTGGTCCGCGTAATCAACATAAAGTCCGTTCCACACAAACGCAGTTTGTAGTTGGTGCGTGAGTCAAGGCGGACATATCTCCTGTAGTATACGTACTAAGCGCCCTTTGCAATCTACAGAAAAACAAATAATATACAGTTTTTTTTAAATCGTTTCATGAGTCTGATATAAGAAATTAGTATATTAGAGGAAGTTTGAAAGTAACGCCAGTGACTGAAAAGTTGAAGGGGAATCGTTTGTCTTGGTATGGTCATGTAAAGAGGAGAGATGAAACGCATGTTACTAAAAGAGTTATGAGTATACATGTGGATGGGTGAAGAGGGAGAGGGAGGCCATAGAAAACATGGATAGATTTTATGAGGATTATATGAAAGAAAAAAACTTTTTACAAAAAAAGAAAACCGACTTCACAAAAAAAATACTAAAAGGATCAAAATAACTTTAATTTCGGAAGTCGGTGTTTCTCGGTAAGTATTGTTTGTTTTTTATTTAACACCGACTTCCGAAATTAAAGTTATTTTGATCCTTTTAGTATTTTTTTTGTGAAGTCGGTTTTCTTTTTTTGTAAAAAGTTTTTTATTTCACACTTTTTAGTTCACCCTAACACTAGGTTTTTTTTTTTATTGGGTGGGAAAATTATCTTATGACAAAACTCGCTCTTGGGCGGAGCGGGAGATAGTGTCAGACTTTTACTGAGTAAAAACCCACTCCTGTTCCTTCGTTGCCTTCGTCCCAGGGCCCCGGGTTTCGCTTTCACACTACCCGTGGCCCCAGTAGGCTTCGACCCTGCTGGGCCCCTACGATTTGCTGACATCTCTTTGAGGCGCGCGTGGAACAGTACGCGCCGTCGACGACTTGGGCTCGGTCCGATTACCGGACGGTCGGACGGCGAGCCACCCATTGCTCGCCGTCCGCAAGCCCGCGCCTACGGTGGCCGGAAATTGGGATCGGAATCCCGGCGGCGGCGGTTGGAGCGTAAGGACCGTTGCCTCACGCGATCGGCCGCCTCCTTCGCTGGCATTACGGCTTCGCAGAAGGAGGCGACCGCCTGCCACTCATCCTCGCTCTGGAGCATGGCCTGAACCAAGGCCCGGCGCGAGAGATCGCCGCCGCCGATTGCCCCCACGAGGACATGGCGTTGCTCTGACCAAGCGGGGCACACCTCCACCGTGTCCTCCGGGCGGTCCACACAGTGGCGACACCCGGGCGTCGTTTCCGCACGAATCCGGTGCAGGAACCTCCCGAACTTACCGTGTCCGGTGAGAACCTGCGTCATGCGGAAGGTGAGGACGCCGTGAGGTCTTTCCAACCACGCCTCAAAGAGGGGACTTACCGCCGTAATTGTGGCGTGCCCAGCACGGGGTCGCGACAGTCGCTGTCACCATTTCTCCATGAGAACTCACCGGAGCTCTGTCCGCCATGCTGCCACTTGTCGCGGCAGCGGAGTTTCGCCCCGGCGTTGCATCTCCATGCGCAGATCGTGCATGAGTGCAAGGACTGTTGCCTCCAGCTCCCATGGTGACTGGCCAGCAAGGAGGCTCGCCGCTTCGCGGGAAATCGTCCGGTATCTTCGCACCATCCGTATGGCCATGATCCTCTGGCACGCGTTCAGCCGGGCTGCCGGCTGCTTCCGCAGCGCCAGCGCCCACACCGGTGCGCCATAAAGGGCCATGGACCGAACGATCCCCGCGTAGAGCCTCCGGCAGGAGGCGTCTGGACCCCCAAGGTTGGGCAGGAGCCGCCCGAGGGCAGCCCCAGTCCGATTTAGTTTGGGAGCCAGACGTCGGAAGTGCTCCTCGAAATCCCATCGGCTGTCGAGAACGAGTCCCAGGTACTTCATCGTTGACCCGACGCCGATGTGGACTCCTCCCACCGTTAGCTGGGAACCCGGTGGTGGCGCGTTCCGAGGGCCGTGAAAGCACATGGCCTCTCACGGACTTGTGCAATGCCACCTCGAGTCCCAGCTCCTGGATCCTGCCAACGATTGTCGCAACCCCGCGTGTCGCCAGTTCGACCGCCGCCTGGTACGACTCTCCCTGCGCCAGGACCATCGTGTCGTCCGCGTAGCAGACCACGCTGACCCCACCAGGGAGGTCGCCGCGCAGCACGTAGTCGTAACCGATGTTCCACAAGGGTGGCCCGATCCCTGTGGAACACCGCACGACATCTCTCGACGTTCCTACTCCCCCTGGTGACCAGGGTAGGTGATGTACCTGTCTGACCCTAACGCTAGGTTACATTATTTTATTATGAAGTTCCTGTGTCTACCTTCCACCTTCATCAGATCAGTTCGATAGTATTTTATAGTCAAAGTACATTTCATGACAATTCTAATAAGCCCAAACACGGCTAGGTTACATTGATTAATTACTGAGTTCCAATGCCTACCTTCCGGCTCCATCATCATCATCAGATCACTTCAATGCATAACTATTCAGAACCATTCATTTATTTGTATTCTCATAGTCGCTTAACTATCTTCATTGGGATATCTATGTGAGTATGAAGTTCCGTGACCATTTCTGGTCTTCTTCATCAGTTCCATTTCATCAAATGTTACTTTTTGACTGTAAATGCTTAAGTTCTTGATGAAAATACCAAAATTACTACATAGTTGCCTATAATTTTTGAGGAGTTCCCTCGAATTCGCCAAGATTCCATCATCAGATCCTGATTTGGTGACTATGGGACCATTTGGGAAGTATACTCTTTCCAACAAAAAAAGAATTTTTCAAATCGGTTGGCAAGCGACGAAGTTATGCGCGAACAAACATAAAAAAAAAAATACAAACATCCGAATTGAGAACCTCCTCCTTTTTTAGAAGTCGGTTAAAAAGGAAGGTAGTGATAGCATGACGGTTGACAGGATAGAATGGAAGAAAAAAACGTGTTGCGGCGACCCCAAATAAGATGGGACAAGGGCAGGAAGATGATGATAAGTCGGATACAAGAATTGTGTAATAATTATTTTGTTTATGTGTTTTAGTGCATAATATATACATATATACTATTATAATAATATTTTGTTATTATTTATTTATGAAAATATCATATAACGCGAACAGAAAATTTTGTATATAATATTTAATATTCTCAACAGTAAATTTTAGAAGTATTCAATATGAACCGGCCTCAACAATTTCAAAACAAGAACAAAGATGTTGGCCTCGCCCGACCCGACCAATGACCCATCTCATTTTTGCCAATACCAGAAATGTGCGAGAGACATACTTAGTACTATTTTGTTTAAAAAAAAAATAGAGTATAGTGGACATCAAACGCATCTATAGCTTCGTAGCATAGCTCATCTCTGGTGAGATAGTACCCTAATCTTCGCAACAAGTCCGTTTTCGCAACGTTCCTTTGGCTATACTAACCACTATTTAAGTGTAGGTACCAAAGTCAAAGTCAAAGCGTTTATTGCGAACTAAGTATTTACAATGTTGTTATAATATCATGTCAGTACTTTTGACTTAGCAGCCTTTTACAAGCATTGCAATTTTAATTTATCCTAAATAACATACAATATACATTATTAATTTTTAATCATTTTATTATGAATTTATTTGAGTAATTACAGTTATGTCAAAAAATAAATAAAAATAAAAACATGTTAATAATAATGAATTTAATATAATTATGATGTCAAATACTATCAATTCAATTGAGAAATTAAAGTTATGTCAAAAAATTAAATGTCAATAATAACGAATTACATACATTTATAATGTCAATAATAACAGTTTAATTGAGAAATTAGAGCTATGTCAAAAAGTACAGACACCAATACCAGACACCAGACATGCAATATAAAATCAGTGTCTAAAATTTTACCAATACGTTTTGAAGTAATGGTGTCAAACGTATTAAGCGGGCTCGCTCTCACATAATCAGTTTTCTGAATATTAACTCGATTAAGTGCAACGTGAGTAATTACGAGACTGTGCCTGTCTCTAAATAATTCAGTTTTGTGTTACATTAATAGAATTTTACACAATGTTACGTCCATATTTTGTGTACATTGACTGTTTTTTTTAATATAAACTAGATATAAACTAGAGCTTGACTGCGATCCCATCTGATGGTAAGCAGTAATGCAATTGTTGATGATGAAGCGCACTAGTTTATTAAGAGCCTATTCACTCTATTCTTGAAGACACCTTTTTAATCGTTCGGAAAGACCGCAGCAGGCAAACTGTTCCACCCCTTCGATGTACGTGGTATAAAGGGCGAGGACGAGGCGAAACGCTTAGCTTGGTATGTTGTCCGATGGTAGAAAGTTGATGGCGAAATCAAGTCATGTAACTCCCGAGCATAATCCTAAATGCCGAAAGGCTGATGGCTGTTCAATGATCAAAAGTCACCGATATCATTACGTACTCTACCCTTCTAATTATTATAATTCACGAAAATAAAGACAGGATGCTATGTGTTAATATCTGTTTTTCTATAAATTGAAAAGGGCGCTTAGTACGTTTAACCACAGGAGATATGTCCTCCATGACTCAAGCACAAATACAAACTGCGTTTGTGTGGAACGGACTTTATGTTGATTACACGGACCTATAGAAACGTAGTCAAAGTTTTCAGTACTCGTTTCTTAAAAAAAACAGAGTATAATCATAGCCATTGCACTAACAGTGGATCGATCCGTTAAATTGGCACATTTTGTTTTATCTATACATATAATAAAACAGTAAAATTCTTTTGTGATGGTATTAATTGGCGCAAAAACTACTGAACCGATCCTGTTCAAATTTTGCAGACATAATCCTTATAGGTCAGGGCAACTGATAGGCTATAAACTATCACGCTATTTGCTATGGGGGGTGAGCAATAATCCAAAATGTAGGTATTGAACGACATTTGCCGCGAGTTCAATTCCCAGCTACAGTTAAAAATTTTGACATTATTTTGTCTTATTTTTTTGTATTAAAATAACTTTTACCATTTTTTCAAAATAAAATTGACATTTCTATTCGATATCTTCTAAATATTTTGTAAAAACTAATCAAAACACATAATAAAATCAAAGCGACGAGTAAAATCACGTACTATAGTGTTACATTATTCCATTTAGCTGCAAATTTAACTTCTAAAACGAAAATCATCACGCTATCATCGTTAGGGAGCCAACCAGTCAATTATGACGTTTATATAAGAACGTCTATTTTATAGTTTATTCATCGAAGATCGCAGCGCACTGGTTTCGTATCTAGACTTTCGTGTAATGTGAAGGTGGTTCAAATCCCATACGGCTCTCTCAGGAATTTTTGTTCTATTTTGTCATCGTGAATAAGATTTTTTTATATATTTTTGCAAGCTTACAATTTTTTTTTATATATCTACGTATATAATATATCTGTAGAAATTTTTAGTGAAGTGCGTATTATTAATTTTAGAAATCGATGTAGATAACTTTTATACATTTAAATTGTGTGGAACTTGATAATTATCTTACTCAAGCTTTATTTCATCGCAATGAAACAAAGCATATGAAAGGCAAACGGTATGAAATCAAAGTTTTCGAGAAGTAAAATATGACACCATAAGCAATTCAGATACTCGCAACGCCATCTAAAGACTCAAAGTAGAAATAATGATGACAATGACGGTTGAACTTCATATTAAATTTGATAGATGGCATTGCGTATTTTACGTAATTGTGGCAAAAGAATGGCCATCGCCCACGTTTACAGTTATGTTTAAACTGGTGTAAGACGGAGGCATTTTTAACAATCCTACTGCTTATTTTTATTATTTTTTTCCCATTATTGTAGCAAGCTAATTGACCGTGATTATTCAAGGGATACCATCCAAAGACGATAAAAGTAAATACCTATATGTACTTAATTATTCGCTTTAAAATAACACGGCCACATTTTCGGAAGGGGTTGGTTACAGGGTACCTTGCATTGGATGGTCCACAGGTGGACCGATGACCTGGTGAGGGTCGCGGGAGTCCGATAGATGAGAGACTCACAGGACCGGTCATTATAGCGACACCTGGGGAGGTCTATGTCCAGCAGTGGACGTCTTTCGGCTGAAATAAAAATGATGATGATGGCACCTTTTTTTTCTTTTTTTAAGGGTGGAAATCATCCAATGACTCAATCTTTTAATGACTAAAACTACACCTGTGTCTATCACTACGCGCTGTTGAGGATTGGGCTCGATCCGGTCAACTACAGGACGGCGAGCAATGGGTAGCTCGACGTCCGGAAGCCCGCGTCTACCGTGATTGGTAGTCGAGGTGGGAATCTCGGCTCGGCGTGAGGCCGTTCGTTCCCTAACGCGTGCGGCCTCCGCCTTCGCTAGCATTAAGGCTTTGCAGAAGGAGGCGACCGCCTGCCATTACTCCTCGCTCTGGATCAGAGCCCGGCGCGAGAGGTCACTGACGCCGATTACCTCCACGAGCACACGGCGGTGCTCCGCCCTTGCAGGGCACATCTCCACTGTGTCCTCCGGCATGATGGCACCTTGCGGATTAATAATGGTGTGTTTTATTATTTGCAGTCACTGCTTCATATAAAACGGAATCGAATGTGTTTTTCTGATCACAGTTCGACAACGTTTAATTTATCTCAGATTCCTTGCAGCCTTACGTCGATATCTGGACGTTACCTCTTTGCAATGAGTGGTGACCAACACTGGAACAACCCTCTAAGGGAGGCCAGTCTCAGGGATAACACTTATCGGCTGCTACATTTGTTAACCGTAATTTCATTATTTTATGGATAAGCTCAGGACTGTTGTGGGTGTTTCGAACGGTTTCTGTTCTGGGTTTGGTTGAAAATACCCTGATATTACCATTTTGTGAATCGCCTGGAGGACTCGGTGTAGCATGCGGTGGAGGTCTATCCATCTTGAGTGAACCGCCGTGTCCTTATAGAGGCAATCGGTGTCAGTAATTTCTCGGTTTGGCCATCAATATGCGAGTTCGATTGAACGGGGATACACGCGCACAAGGTTTCGTCGTAGTTCATTCATAAGTTGGAGACTCTTCATAAGGTAGTTCCCACTATGGAAAAAAACATTTGTCTTATATATGGGGATGTCAATTAAATACACACTAAAATATCTTAGGTAAATGAACAAGTAATTCTAACGCCTAAAATGATCAAACTGCAACAATCAATGCAAGCATGCTCTCGCAAATTCTTCATAAGTACTGTTGTGGAAGAAGATAGTTGATGATTTATTTATTTATTTAATCCTTTATGCACAAATGTACAGCGGCGGACTTAATGCCTGCCGGATGATGATGGTAGTTTTTGGATTCACTTAAGGCTTTTCACTATCAGTGCACGTTATCCAGCTGAAGGTCGGTGTCCCGATTATGCTCCTTCGTTTACCTCTATCAAAGCTGTCTAACTGCTTAAACTCTTCAGTGAAAAGTTATTGAGGCGAAAATTGTTATGGGAGATAACTCTTTCGATCAATTTTGCAGCTAGAGGGCCCTATCCATTTGCTGAAATCTCTTTGAGTCGCGCGTAGGATACTACGCGCCGTCGATTCAGGACTGCTTTGACCAGACGGCCGGAGAGCACCACCGCAATCCCATGTTTGCGATGGCTGGGAATTGCCTTGCGGCTTTCAACACCCGGAGCGTCCCTTGCAGCGACCGCTGAGGAGTCAGGATGTCCTATCCCTCATAGTTTCAGCCACCTTCTTTGATCGTAGTGCTTCACTGAAGGAGGCTACTGGTTGTCATTTTCTCCACCAATCGCCCCCATAAGGACAAGGCGGCGCCGGCGCTCCGACCAAGCGGGACTGACTTCCACCGTATGCTCCATCGTATTCTCCGGGCGATTCGTACAATGGTGAGACCCGAGTGTTTCTTCCCGCTGAATTCGACACAGATACCTTCCGAAACACCCACAGCCGGTGAGTCCTGCACAAAAAGAGGATGCCGTGACGCCTCTGTAGACACTTCTCAAAGACAGGCATTACCGCTGCGATTTGATTGTGGCGTGCTCACTGTAGCGAGGGGTTAAAATCATACAATGTTGTTTTAACAGAACATAAACCAGAAACATACATATGCCCATGCAAACATATGCCTTTTCCCTTGGGGTAGGCCGAAATGACAACTGCTACGACCCATACATGCTCTTTCTATTCAGTGACGGTCATACATCTGGATCTGGACGAGTACATAACATGTTTCCTGAAGGTAATTTGCGTTTTTAACCGACTTCTAAAAAAGGAGGAGGTTCTCAATTCGGATATTTTTACCTTTAACCGTTTTATGTTACAATAAATTATTGCGATGCTTTCGGAATGAATTGCAAGCACAGAGTGATTGTACAGTTTTACGAACTTAACGCGGACGAAGTCGCGGGCAACAGCTAGTTTAGTATAAATCAACGCGATGGTATGAACATGTACATTTTTTACCGTTCTCTGAATCACTGTATTAAGATTTTTTGTAATTTTTTGACCCTCATGTATGTTTTAAATAAAGTCTCACATACTGAGCTCAGTTTTTTCATTTCACTATAACAATATTTATAATCTTAATTACACAATTTGACCGCTGATTTTAATCTAACCTCTCAAAGACCGTCTGTCTCAGTCAAAATTTGAAGTAGCTAACACGGAGTGTCCTTTGGTCGAGGCAAAATATTCTCCCTATAGCTAAGCACAAAATTGAGACGTTAAACATCCTTTATTTACACCAAACTAGCCCTTAAAACTATCTACACAGGTCAACAAACTGCTCATTCAGTCCTCACCCAATTCATTCACCGCAAACATAGTAGAATATTCTATCTCTTGAGACTTTGCGAAGGCTGCAGGCTTTCACGTGAAGACTCGAGTCTTTCATCAGGTCCCAGACAAAGACAGAGTAATCCTGCCAGTCCTGTCTCTGAAAGGAACGTGAATGGCGTGGCGTTGATTGTGGGAGGCCTTGCTTTAGTGCCCGCGTGCTTGTGATCCTATGAAAGGGGAAAATGGAAAGTTAAGAAAATGTTTTGGCTTTTTTTTTGGAATTTGTTTTTAGTCATCCATTGTTTATTAAACATGTAACTGAAATAATGCAGCCCTTATACGCAGTACGCACCGCACATATATAGCAAAAAAATTAACTGATTTGCATTCGTACACTCTCGGTAAGATTTAGTTTGAAATCTAAGAATAAGAATAGAATAATCTTTATGGTTCATTGTTACAGTAAATAACGAACACCTTAAAAACTACTACATATTGATTAATATTGTCTGTAACTAATTTGTAATTATACATATATTTGGATGGTGGTCCCCAAACTAGGTAGAACCTGTATTTTGGGAACCTGAGTTGAGATAATTTTCTATAATATATAATCTAGATAATATAATCTAGATGGGTATTTTTGCTGAATTGGACTTATTTGTCGCAGCTGTAATGTTAGTGTCCTTCTTCTAATTTCAAGTTTCTACATATTGTTTCTACACTGCGTGTATCTATGTGTTTCCTTAAAATGTTTTATCTTTAGCTCTTTCTTAATAGCTATAGAAGTTTTTCTGAAAGACTGAAAATGAAGTCTACATTATTTATGTTAGAAAAACCAACTTTTAAACTAAAATATAACTTTTTAACTAAAATCTAAGCTTCAATTCTGGCAGAAAATGTGCTGAATAGCAACTACACTATGAAAATTCGAGCCATTATTAGCATATACTGCTCGGTACGAGGTTTCCTGCTGGTAACGATAAGTGCTAGGAATAGAGTCATGCGAACAAGACGTGCCACATCGCTGCCCCTAAATGTGAACATTGTTGTAAAGAAGAGCACAAAATCGCAGATATATAATTGCAGCCGAAGCACCAACATGTGTACGTTATAAGACAGGGAGGCCAGAGTGTCTAGCAGGTATTTTATGGAGCTCCGAAACTGATATGAAAGTGGTTAAAGACAGAAGCTTAAAGTGACTATAGGTATCTAATAGTATTTAATTATATGACTATTTGTAAAAACTAAAAAAAAGCCAAAGACCTATAAAGTTCAAATTTGGCTGTTAGTATCTAATTTTTTAAATTTTAATCTGAATCTGAAACTAGTGGACAATCCGAAATCATTTCATTTCCGTATTTGTATCCGAAACCACCATAATATTATTCTTATATCCGTATAATCATCATAATATCGTGCCCTGCCCCCCTAGCCAAGTCACGATCGTTTCGTTCGCGTCGAACGTCTCGAGTAGGCCACACCTCCGATTAATTTGTTCTGACCACGTGACTGAGCGTTGCCATGACTTCAGGACAAAGGAATCGAAGGCGTGGCCTACTGGAGGCGTTCGACGCGAACGAAACGATCGTAACTTGGCTAGGGGGGCTGGCGTGTAGTTAAAAAGCTATCTACCACATGTACACCAAAATACCAACTAGAGTCTTTATGATGATGCTAGACCATCAAATAGGTGTAGAGACCCAGCAGGGTCGAAGCCTACCGGGGCCAAGAGTCTGATTCTGAAAGGAAGACTCGGCCCCGGTACGAAAGGCAATGAAGGAACAGGAGTGGGTGTTTAGCCAGTAGAAGTCTGACACTATCTCCCGCCCCGCCCAAGAGCGGGGGATGTCATAAGATAATTTTCTCACCGGAAAAAAAAGACCATCAAATAGGTACTTGTAAGTTAAGACATGTCTCAATATCCATCCTTGTCTCTTATCTTAAGTTTTTAGGACTCATCCACTAAAAACCTTAAATCGTTTTTTATCGTCAATACCCATCTCGTCTGCGAGCTTTTACTAACTAATTAATTCAAGCCTACTGACAAAGCAATTAAAACACTTGAGCTAAATGGTTTGTTATTCCTAAAATGTTACAACATTACAGACAACTTGACGTTACAATTACGTATTCAGGGCCTTACGCAAAAAGGTAGAAGCATTCACTTCAGGCTGTTTATCTAGACCGTCTCCCCCATGGGACTAGTGGTAGGTTCTACCTGACGCTCAAATGGCAAAAAGGAACAGTTGGGCTGTTTGATAATTTGATAACTGTCCTGTTAATATAATATTGAAGTTGTTGGTTTATTTATTGTATATACAATATCTATTCTATCTTATACAATATCTTTTTCTCCTAACCTCACTCCCGTGGCCTATTCAATCTCCTAACCTACAAACCAAAACGTAATGTTTTAGAAAATGACCATTTTCAACCTTGTTGGTTGGCACATGTTTCACCAAAATCCCTAAAAATTAAAGAATATTTTAATTCAGCACGGTAAACACAACAGCAAAAATTACACATTACCTACAGAAAGAAAAATGGTAAATCAAATCAGGAATTGAGATTATAACCAAATCTTATTACGGCAATCTATACCTATAATAAATCTGTAGAAGTTAAATTTCTGTACATTGAAACTATCACAAAAATAAATGACAGCGGGTATTACTAGACCGACACCGAACCCAAAAATGTGATTAAAAAATTTTTGTCTGTCTGTCTGTTTGTTCAGGCATCACGCAAAAACTACCAGTTCGATTACGATGAAACTTGGTATAATTATTTTTTAATATCCTGGGCACCACATTGGGTACTTTTTATTTCGGAAAAGTATATACAATAAAAAACAAACTTAATTTTGCGGTTCGATCCCTAGACCCGAAGGTAATCTGGTAACCGGGTTGGTACAGTAGTACCAACCGCAAATAATAAGTTTGTCGTAGGTTACGTCACTCGCAGTGGAGTTCACTAAGGGGCGCTGTACACGGCTAAGATACTAAAATATTTTATGTTAAGATACAATATCGCTCGCCATACAATTCAATGGATTATCACACTCGACGAAGATAATAAATAATATTTTATATTTTCGTATCTCAAAAAACCTAATTAAACCATTTTCGACTTCTACGCGGAAGAAGTCGCGGGCAAAAGCTAGTAAAAAATAAAATTGACAACTACTGACATTACGGCCACAAAACTGCTAAATCTCAACGTCAACGTGTTCATTATTCGCCATCTTTATTTCATCCCGCCGACTTACAAGCGTGATTTAGCATCAAAAGGATCAGCGTCTGAGCGGCAGACTCGCTGGAGTCTAGGTGAATGGCAGAAATAAGCAAAAAGGTTACAGCGACGCTCGTAATGGCCAATATCAACGTCTAGAGAACCTGCGTTTGTCACGGCTAGGGTACGATGTCGGTTAGATTCAGAAGGGCAACTTTGTAAGGCACATCGCTCGCAGAACAGACAGTCGATAGGGTTGAAGAGTTCTGGAGTGGTGACTGCGAACCGGAAGATGGAGCGTTGAAAGCCCTTTCACAAGGTGGACTGATAACCTGGTAGCTAAGGGTCGCGGGAATCCGATGTGCGGTAAGTATGCATAAGATCGTTCGTCGTTGCTGCATTGCGATTTTGTGCCGCATCGCTTCCTTTCAGGTGACTATACAATGTTCGAGGCAAATGTCTGATTTTTACATTACGACATTGCATCGCAGTTTTGTATTTGGGCTCTTACTTCATCGGTAGTCTGTTAGATTCTGGTAGTCATGACTGTCAAGTTAAGCTTTCAGGAGTTATAAGGATTGTGAATAATGTGGAAGGATAATAAAAAAGTTGACAATAAATTTTCCTAAAAGCGTAAAATTTAAAACTACTAATCTTCAACTATATCTACTATACTAGTTCTCTCAAATCAAATAAATATGGTTTTGGATGTATGCGGAACAGAGTGTAAAGTCCCACATACCTCCATTAAAAAGGGAGAACTACCGACCAGACGAATATTATGTCTCGTTTGGGTAACTACCCATTGATTCTGCCAAGTAGATGGAATCCCATAATTAAATTTACCACAGTCTAATCTTTTTTAACGCATATGTTGACTGGAAGAGAATGCTTTGCTGCTATAAGTCTTCTTATACTGTTAGAGTACATATGCTTATAATTTAATGTAAAACAAAGAAATAACACTATTACTTTCACAACTAATACTTCTGTATTCGTTGGTTACATATCAAAGGACTCAAAATAGTAGTAGAATTTATAGGAACCGTCTCACAGTCAGTTTCGCAAAGTTTGACTGAGAAATGTTTGGATCATCAAGTTTTCTTTTAGCCCGACGTATTTCAAATGATTTTATGTATTTCAGGTTTACAAATAAATATTTTCTTGTAGTAAAAGTTGAGACCAGAGATTTTTTTCTTCTTGAACATTAGTGAGCCTTATTATTTTAAAATTTATCTATATTAATTACGCTGTGGTAGCTCTGGGGCCTAGGCTGGTAATAATAGAATAGAATAAACTTTATTGTACACTAAAATAATAACAAAACTTTTAGGCTAACTTAAATCTCTGGGCACAAAGGCGGTCTTATCGCTGAC
This sequence comes from Mythimna vitellina, assembly GCA_949316375.1. NCBI lineage: Eukaryota > Metazoa > Arthropoda > Insecta > Lepidoptera > Noctuidae > Mythimna > Mythimna vitellina. The sequence goes on along the minus strand of OX438690.1, from coordinate 1,645,347 downwards.
AGCGATATCTACCAGACAACCTTAGGATGGAATGTAAGAACTTGAAATAGAAAAAGGGGGGTAGTCTGTGGTGTACTACCAATTAATAAAGTAAATATTGGATTTAAATTATATTCTAGACTATACATAGATACATTAAAGTTATTATATATAAAAGACAATATAGCATAGTCGGCCTTATAATGTTCCTACTGTTGGGACTCAGGCCTCCTCTCTAAGAGAGGGAATGGGCCGTAACCCACCACGCGGGCCCAGTGCGGGTTGTTGGATGTCAGATGTCTTCGAAGTTTTGGTTCTAGGACATGCCGGTTTACTCATGATGTTTTCCTTCACCGTTTTGAGAGCAGTGGTGATGAAATAAATAACAAAAAGTAATACGCCTGGCTGGGTTGGAACCCGCGACCCCGAGTGGTAACGGCCCCGAATTACGAGTTGTACTCGTAATTCGGGGCCGTTACCACTCGGCCACCACTGCTCTAATGTTTATATGTGTGAAGAGAAATACGGTGTATGTGTGCGCGCATAGTATAGGTATGTAGAGGTGGCTGCGCTCGCCACGTAAGCTCAGTCGCAATTAAATGCAGTTTACGAGATCACGTAATTACTCTTACTATTTTTATCTCTGTTACAGTAGGTGAACTTCATTTAACAACCCTCAACTATTTCCCTTAAGAGCTACACACCATATAGCTCAATAGTTTTATAGTTCAGGATAGGTCGTCAAATGGATCGCATTAAGAGCTCGTGGTAGGGGCTCTGTCCTTTATGTTTCGGTAATTCATTTTAGGTTATCTGTTTCTGTTTTGATGGCAAAGTCAATTGTATATCCATTTTGGTTATGATCTTGTCTTTAACCTACGAATTTTAAAAACTTCTGATGTTGCAAACGACTGATCAAGAAATAAATCTATTAGATTGTCCCACGATATTCGCATAGAGATCGTTTCTCCGATCTTCAATGATCAGTTGGGGTAGCCACACCACCATGCGCAGGGTGTGGAACTGCTCCAATATAGTTCTGGCGATGACTGTCGGCTATTTTGTCGTATATATATGTGTGTTCTGTGTGGTATGTGATTGCTATGTGTGCTACTGATTGCTTTTTAGGGTTCCAAAACTCAAAAGGAAAATACGGACCCCGTATAGGATCACTTTGTTGTCCGTCCATCTGTCTGTTTGTCTGTCTGTCTGTCAAGACGTGGGGTTACCTCGGGAACTGGTGCAGGTACGATACGATATATGAAATTAAAACCATATACTCAAATCTGTGGTCTCTTGAAGCTGTAGAAATATCAAATTTCTGAGTTAATGAAAAAAAAAGATATAGCGTGTATTTCGACACACTCAAGGGAATCAAAATTCATAGGGTACTTCTTGTTGACCTAGAATCCTGAAATTTTGCATGAAGCACTGTACTGAATGAACTGTAAATTTGTTGTGCCATCACAAAAAAAATAATATTTTGCTATTCGGAAAAATCTTCGTAACTCAATTCGGGAATCGAACTGTGTTCATAGGAATATGGAACCCTCAGTGCCCGAGTTCGACTCGCACTAGCCTTGTCTTTTTTTTAATTTATTGAGTTCATCGGGATTATGTCCGTCAAAATAATATACTGCACTCGTATATGTGTACTATATACTTAAACTGCCACAGAAAAAGGGGAGGTTATCTAATTAAACTCTAGAAAGAAAGAAAGAAATAAATAAATAGACGCACAATTCATTACAAAAATAAAGTTCCCTGACAGGCCATATGTGTATTTGGCATAACTGTGTTGCTCTATAAGACCATAGACAACACAGTTATCTAAATTATCTGTTACATTTTGACGCCGGCCATATCAGAGACAAACATAAACAAAAATAAACCAAAATATAAAAGTAATCTCTAATCTTCTTATATGAATGCAGCTGCTTAAAAAACATGTTGACCCAAAAGACTTTTTATCAGCTATCGACAGGGTCATAGTAAACACCTTATCTCCCCATTACGGAACAGACAGTGCGATGGTGTTTTTATGACCCCCGTAAAACATTCAACGGTACTAGTCGGTCGAATATCAGGTAATATGACTTTTACAGTCCCTTGAAAGTAGGTTAACGTCCGAAATAATACAGGTCGGCTGTTAAAGTGTTGACATAAATAAATAAAAAATAAAAAAAATATTCCACAACTGTCACACAACGCCGTCTACTCCCAAGCTAAACAGAGCTTGTGTTATGAGTACTAGACAACTGATAAACATACTTATATATTTCTAAATTCATACATATTATAGATAAATTACACCCAACTCATCATCAATTACACACAAACATTTGTCCTGGGTGGGAATCGAACCCACGACCTCCGGCATGGCAGTCAAATTCACTAACCACTAAACCAACAGGCCAGTCAAACACAATACTTGATTGTTTTATGGTAAAGTTCTGTATATTCTTAGAAGTTAAGATTTAAGACAAGAGTGAATAACAGTGAGTGAGTGAGTGAGTGACAATTTGCCAGCTGCGGTCTTCTCATCCAACTATAATTTAGGTGTCTTCAAGGCTAGAGTGAATAGGCTCTTAATAAACTAGTGCGCCTGACCATCAATGATTGCATCTTCGCTTACCATCAGGTGGGATCGCAGTCAAGCACTGGTTTATATCATTAAAAAAAGAAAAAAAAGAATAGGTTACTTCTAGGTAAGCGTGCTCCATCATTGGCCACATCACCGCTTACTATCAGGTGAGATAGTGGTCAAACGTGAATCTATCCATAATAAAAAAAAAGTTTCTCGATTGCACAGCGCCTTATTTGATCAATCTGATCGCGGGTGCGCGGTCAACCATTGCGCGACGTCGAGTGTGTGTCGTGTGCGCAGTGTCGCTACTTCAACTTTATTGGTGTGCATGTAGTCGTGTCGAGAACTTTAATGTATTATTATGTAGCAAAACAGGAGCGTGGCATGGCTTCCCGCGACATGTGCCCGCGCGGTTTCCGCGACGGAGCACTTTTGTATGGGACAGTGCAGGCACCCGCTTAACGCAGCGTCGGCCCTCAGGCTTCTAACCAGCCTCCCAGTTATTGGGCTATACGATACTCCTTGAATAGACTGGTGGTCAGACTTTCTCGCGTCTGACAACTTAAAACGACTGTCAAAGATCTACTCATGACAACCGGGACCAACGGCTTCACGTGCTTTCCGAGGCACGGAGTGTCAGTAATGTCCTAGATATACTTAGAAAGTACATATGAATAATTTGAATTTACATTGGTACTTGTTCGGTTTCTAACCTGCAAACTCATGGAAAACAGGCAGGTTCCTTAACCATTGGGCCATCACGACACTTTATTCAATCTGATGTATCTACTTGTGTTACGTAATTAATTTGACAAACCAATCTAGATCGGTAATAGATAAGTCGATCTGACAACTAAATTAAAATAGACCTCTGGGACAAAACGGGGTTAACCGAACACAACGTATTTGGATTATTTAAATCACCCAATTCAGAAGATAAACCATATTTTTCATATAATTCCTGTAAGGTGAAAGCGCAAAGATAACTTGATTTTCGTAAGTTTTTTTGCAAGTCACTTTCTCATTAAAATATAATTTGCGACCATAACGAATATGACTTTACTGAGTTATAATCACTAAAATTATCAAGACAACACTAGTTAGTTCAGCTAACTCTATTGAATGAGTTTTTGCTAAAACAGCCACTAGGATTAGATGAATTTAAGGCGATAACTTGACACTGATCTGTAAAATTTAAAAAACCTTCAGAAAATTTGAATTTTGCGGCCTTAAATGTAGGTTGAATTAACCAAAAATCGGACCAATAGGAACCATGTACAATTTGCCTGCAGCGGTCTTCCCGTCCAATTATAATGTATGTGTCTTCTAGTGTGATTCACCATCATTGATTGCATCACTGCTTACCTTTAGGTGGGATCAAGCAAGGTTACATAATTAAAAAATAAAAATAATACCTCCTTACAAGCATGTCTTCTTTGAGCAGCGCACCCTGGACAACCCACCCTGCTAACGGGTTACCAGTTATAAAATTGTGCCTATTTCAGAGAAGAATAAAATTAAAACAAAACTCGCTTTGCCGATATATTTTTTTGTTTTTTAGCCAGCCGCAGCGTTCATGTGAAAGTCGTAAATTGTCTCAAAGGAATCTATTTCAAGGATATTTCTTTATTATAGATTGGCTCATGCTTAACCTCTATATAATGGTAAGCGATGTTGTGGTCGACAGAAGAACGTTAGTTTAAGTAACCTATTAAAAATGGATAAAAAGAATCATGATGTTCTAATCTAGGACATGATCAACCCGACTACAAAGTTTCATCCAAACGTGTTCAGCAATTTATATATGAAAGGTAGATTTAAGGCCAGTTGAGGAAGATAGAAGTTAAGTTCTATCGCCTCTTGAAATGTCTTAAATCTAACCAGTAACTGGTTTAGGTATTTCTTATTATTTTTTTGACGTGGAAAAACAACCAATTACTTCTCGCGCTCTAGTCTTGAGTGAGAGGGCGAGTCTGGCTTTTACGGTTTCTCTTTTAGAAAATCCTCGTGGAATGTATCTACATATATGTATCTAATATTTAGTATCTACTCCTTTGCTTCACCTTTAGTAGAAAACATGCATGAAGTTCTATTTTAATAATAAACTAATTATACCTAGGTGATTTCCGGTTACCGTAAGCGCGGGCTTGCGGACGGCGAGCAATGAGTATCTTGCCGTCCGACCGTCCGGAACCGTCCGGACCGAGCCCAAGTCATCGACGGCGCTTACTGTTCCACGCGCGCCTCAAGGAGATGTCAGCAACTGTAGGGGCTCAGCAGGGTCGAAGCCTACTGGGGCCAAGGGTCTAATTCTGAAAGGAAGACTCGGCCTTGGTACAAAAAGCAACAGGAGTGGGTTTTTAGTCAGTAAAAGTCTGATACTATGATTTTCCGACCGTAAAAAAAAATCTATGTAATTGTAAAACTTACTCATTAATAAAAGAGATCATTCCCGTTTCATTGAACAACATCCCCAAACTTTTCACTACGGAACACTTTTCCCAACACCATAGCAGGATTAAGCCGAACCTAATCACTTATTTACCACCATCAGGCGTTCAATTCTATAACTTTTCGGCGGATCGTATAATTTATCAGCATTATTTCAAATGCGAAAGTCTGTTTTGTGTGTTTGTTTATCAATCATCCCTTCAAAATGGTTGAGCTAAGTGGTGCTAATATTCGCGTCATGTCCGTGAACGGGCGCTGTCAGTTGAGACTGGTCATCTCTCAGCTACCAGTTGCTATTTTAATATCTATATTTAGTTTTTACTTTATTTACATTGTTCTCACATGATAGCGACAAGAAACATGTTACAGATATATTTGTAATTACAAAACATGATTGGAAAGAGTGTCCATGGAGTTTCTTCTCACATCCTTCTCCATAGAGATCTACGCTTTGGAATGTGCAATTAGCATCATTTTTTCTGACTCACTGACTTCTTGACATTTCAAAAGTGCCTGTAAATGGTTTATTTGAAATAAAATGCTTTGACTTTGAATGATTATAAATCTTCAAGAAGAAATTGGATGAAAATTGATGCTCGGGAAGACCATAGGCTAATTTTCATCCTGACCGTGGGATTCTTTTAGGTTTTAACGCAGCCTTAACTTTTGATGGTGGCTCTAGTCGGTCATTTTCCCATACAAACGCAGTATGGCGATAGCTTTACTGTTTGATATTTTTTTTTTAGGTGGGAAAATCATCTAATGACAAATCGCGCTCTTGGGCGGAGCGGGAGATAGTGTCAGACGTTTACTGACTAAAAGCCCACTCCTGTTCGATGTTGATGATGTTTCAATCATACTTCAACAGTTAAACGAATTTCAATGAAAGTCCTCGGTAGTACGATCCCTTGAGATAATTTTCGACTATGACGCAGGCGAAACTGTTGGCAGTCACTAGTCAGCTATAAAGAAGTAGGGATTGGCCGCACCTTGTTTTATGAATAGTGTATGAGTTTTGACTGGGAGCGCACCGAAGCCATGAACGCGCAAACTCATGAAATTTAGATGGACATGGACAGAGGGAATGGTCAGTATGCGAAGAGTTATTGGTGGAACTGGAAGTATGGGGAAGGTTTTTTATGGTTATATTTATTGATGAAACATGATTGTTGTTAAAGCTTGATTTAACTAGCTAACTTTGAGAAAGAGGTCAATCGTCACGCGGTATCTTCTCGTCCAATATACCAGTGTCTCAGTGATGACATATGGTACTGAAACATGGTCCCTTACAATGGGCCTCATCAGAAGGCTTACATTCACCCAAAAGGCAATGTAAAGGACTATGCTCAGAGTTTCTTTGCGTGATCGCATAAAGAATGAAGATATCCACAAGAGAACCAAGTTCACTGATATAGCCCGAAGAATCGCCAAACTATATATATATTCCACAACTATATATTCAAGGCAATGGGCAGGGCACACTGCTCGTAGAACGGATGATCGATGGGACCGAAAGGTTCTAGAGTGGCGACCGCGCACCGGAAAACGCAGCGTTGGAAGGCCTCCCACAAGGTGGACCGACGACCTGGTGAGAGTCAAGGGTATAATAAATCAATCTAAAATATGGCGTCGAAAAAATCCTCCATCATCGCTTTGGACCACTGTTGTTATATTCTCACTCTCTGTGCAGGGTAAAGGCCAGCCCGCGGGTTAGTATGAAAAACTCAACGCGTGTCTGGAACACAAAAGGAACACGAGTAGCTGTAAAAAGTCTGCTCCTCATGCTCCATTCAGAGCGAGAGGAATTTTTTCATGATTAACCATTAAAAAAATAAATTCAAAAAATGCTCCTAAATCACACAATGTCAAACAATAAGTCTTTATATCAATTGTAAGCACTTAGATCCCACAATCCGGAAAGTAACTAAGCCCGTTTCAAGTTTAGCTGTACAAAGTATAGCTATATTCTTTCCTTAAAAATACCTACCAACCATAGCGAAATATGTCCATCCATATGCACCACCTGCTACACCCGTGAACTTGTTTGCTTTGCCCGTAACATGCAACATGCAGCATGCAATTCATACTTGAAAAACTGTGTGTCTACCGGGAGTAAACATCTGGAAAAATTGTACTTTGTTTTATACGTACGTCTTCACCTCTGCAGTATTATCACAAGAACAATTAATTATTTTGGGTAGTATACCTATCACATTCGGCGATAATGTGCAGTAGTTGACCTTTTGTCTTATTAAGTTTATTTAAGCAACCTGCACTGGGCCCTCGAGGTGGATTACGGCCCATTCACACTCTTAGGCCCTTCGCCCACGGCGACTTTTTGTAGTGATATTGTCGCGCGTTTCGTAATGGCGCGACAGCATCGCTACTAACGCGCGTTAGTCGCATTTGCAAGCGCTATAGAAAAGATGCCAACGCTCTACAGCATCGCGACTGTATCGATGCAAACGCGCGACAGCATCGCTACAAAAAGTCGCCGTGGGCGAGGGCTCTTAAAGTATTGTTATTTATGTAACAACAAACGATCCAAAATGTAGGTACTTCGAAATAATACAAGTCATCTAATAATGTACTATATTTTACAATATGGTTAGAATATGTGGGTCATTCTGAAGTTGGCTTTCCGAACTATTTCGCATACTTGGAAAAATACGCAATACGCATTCTTAAAAAGAATTACTGCGCAGGCAATTGCTCGAAGTTCGGAGCGGTTAGCAGGCAGGCGAAAGAAGCCATGCTACACTTAGATATAACCCTGACAAGTAACTTTCTGCGACTTGACAGAGGAAACCTGCCCCTTGGACCATTACCAGACACTGTCCACTGAATAAACAGTTCTTCACAACACGTATCAGTGATCTGTGCAGAGTATGCATGGAGTCGGAGAAAACAGTTGCGCACGTGCTCATTGAGTGCACAGTCGTCTTTGTAGCCGTCAGTAAAATAAGAACACGAATCTAGAAAGTTACTGTACTCATAGACACCCTGAGCAATCTGAAAGGTCTCTCGCTCTTGAAGAGAAGTGGGCTGGTTAGAACGAAGGCCGTCATAGCCCACGCATAATGGGCCACCAGACTACAAAGATAAGACAAGGGGTTTAAATATGACATTGGCCTTTTAACCCACTGACTACTGAATTAACATTAAACAAAGTTTTGAAACCCTTCAGTTTTCTAAAATACATCAAATAACTCACCAAGGTCAGCTCTGCCATAATATATAGACAACTAGCTGTTGCCCGCGACTTCGTCCGCGTTAAGTTCGTAAAACTGTACAATCACTCTGTGCTTGCAACTCATTCCGAAAGCATCGCAATAATTTATTGTACTTTAACATAAAACGGTTAAAGGTAAAAATATCCGAATTGAGAACCTCCTCCTTTTTTAGAAGTCGGTTAAAAACGCAAATTACCTTCAGAAAACATGTTATGTACTCGTCCAGATCCAGATGTATTACCGTCACTGAATAGAAAGAGCATGTATGGGTCGTAGCAGTTGTCATTTCTGCCTACCCCAAGGGAAAAGGCATATGTATGCATGGGCATATGTATGTTTCTGGTTTATGTTCTGGTAAAACAACATTGTATGATTTTAACCCCTCGCCACAGTGAGCAAGCCACAATCAAATCGCAGCGGTAATGCCTGTCTTTGAGAAGTGTCTACAGAGGCGTCAGGGCATCCTCTTTTTGTGCAAGACTCACCGGTTGTGGGTGTTTCGGAAGGTATCTGTGTCGAATACAGCGGGAAGAAACACTCGGGTCTCACCATTGTGCGAATCGCCTGGAGAATACGATGGAGTATATGGTGGAAGTCAGTCCCGCTTGGTCGGAGCGCCGGCGCCGCCTTGTCCTTATGGGGGCGATTGGTGGAGAAAATGACAACCAGTAGCCTCCTTCAGTGAAGCACTACGATCAAAGAAGGTGGCTGAAACTATGAGGGATAGGACATCCTGACTCCTCAGCGGTCGCTGCAAGGGACGCTCCGGGTGTTGAAAGCAGCAAGGCAATTCCCAGCCATTGCAAACACGGGATTGCGGTGGTGCTGTCCGGCCGTCTGGTCAAAGCAGTCCTGAATCGACGGCGCGTAGTATTCTACGCGCGAATCAAAGAGATTTCAGCAAATGGATAGGGCCCTCTAGGGCCGATGTCTGCTAGGGCTGCAAGATTGATCGAAAGAGTTATCTCCCATAACAATTTTCGCCTCAATAACTTTTCACTGAAGAGTTTAAGCAGTTAGACAGCTTTGATAGAGGTAAACGAAGGAGCATAATCGGGACACCGACCTTCAGCTGGATAACGTGCACTGATAGTGAAAAGCCTTAAGTGAATCCAAAAACTACCATCATCGTCCGGCAGGCATAAAGTCCGCCGCTGTACATTTGTGCATAAAGGATTAAATAAATAAATAAATCATCAACTATCTTCTTCCACAACAGTACTTATGAAGAATTGGCGAGAGCATGCTTGCATTGATTGTTGCAGTTTGATCATTTTAGGCGTTAGAATTACTTGTTCATTTACCTAGGATATTTTGGTGTGTATTTAATTGACATCCCCGTATATAAGACAAATGTTTTTTCCATAGTAGGAACTACCTTATGAAGAGTCTCCAACTTATGAATGAAACTACGGCAAAACCTTGTGCGCGTGTATCCCCGTTCAATCGAACTCGCATATTGATGGCCAAACCGAGAAATTACTGACGCCGATTGCCTCTATGAGGACACGGCGGTTCACTCAAGATGGATAGACCTCCACCGCATGCTACACCGAGTCCTCTAGGTGATTCACAAAATGGTAATATCAGGGTACTTTCAACCGAACCCAGAACAGAAACCGTTCGAAACACCCACAACAGTCCTGAGCTTATCCATAAAACAATGAAATTATGGTTAACAAATGTAGCAGCCGATAAGTGTTATCCCTGAGACTGGCCTCCCTTAGAGGGTTGTTCCAGTGTTGGTCACCACTCATTGCAAAGAGGTAACGTCCAGATATCGACGTAAGGCTGTAAGGAATCTGAGATACATCATACGTTGTCGAACTGTGGTCAGAAAAACACATTCGATCCCGTTTTATATGAAGCGGTGACTGCAAATAATAAAACACACCATTATTAATCCGCAAGGTGCCATCATGCCGGAGGACACAGTGGAGATGTGCCCTGCAAGGGCGGAGCACCGCCGTGTCCTCGTGGAGGTAATCGGCGTCAGTGACCTCTCGCGCCGGGCTCTGATCCAGGAGCATTCCGTCTTTTGAGGGTATCCCTTGAATAATCACGGTCAATTAGCTTGCTACAATAATGGAAAAAAAATAATAAAAATAAGCAGTAGGATTGTTAAAAATGCCTCCGTCTTACACCAGTTTAACCATAACTGTAAACGTGGGCGATGGCCATTCTTCTGCCACTCAGAAAATTACGTAAAATACGCAATGCCATCTATCAAATTTAATATGAAGTTTAACCGTGATTGTCATCATTATTTCTACTTTGAGTCTTTAGATGGCGTTGCGAGTATCTGAATTGCGTGTGGTGTCATATTTTACTTCTCGAGAACTTTGATTTCATACCGTTTGTCTTTCATATGCTTTGTTTCATTGCGATGAAACAAAGCCTAAGTAAGATAATTATCAAGTTCCACACAATTTAAATGTATAAAAGTTATCTACATCGATTTCTAAAATTAATAATACGCACTTCACTAAAAATTTCTACAGATATATTATATACGTAGAGTTATAAAAAAAAAATTGTAAGCATGCAAAAATATATAAAAAAATCTTATTCACGATGCCAAATAGAACAAAAATTTCTCCTAAGAGAGCTGTATGGGATTTGAACCACCTTCACATTACATGAAAGCCTAGTTACGAAACCACTGTGCTGCAGTCTTCGATGAATAAACTATAAAATAGACGTTCTTATATAAACGTCATAATTGACTGGTTGGCTCCCTAACGATGATAGCGTGATGATTTTCGTTTTAGAAGTTAAATTTGCAGCTAAATGGAATAATGTAATAATATGTGTACGTGATTTTACTCGTCGCTTTGATTTTATTATGTGTTTTGATTAGTTTTTACAAAATATTTAGAAGATATCGAATAGAAATGTCAATTTTATTTTGAAAAAATGGTAAAAGTTATTTTAATACAAAAAAATAAGACAATATAATGACAAAATTTTTAACTGTAGCTGGGAATTGAACTCGCGGCAAATGTCGTTCAATAACTACATTTTGGATTATTGCTCACCCCCCGTAGCAAATAGCGTGATAGTTTATAGCCTATCAGTTGCCCTGACCTATAAGGATTATGTATGCAAAATTTGAACAGGATCGGTTCAGTAGTTTTTGCGCCAATTAATACCATCACAAAAGAATTTTACTGTTTTATTATATGTATAGATAACTTCATATTTATTCTTACCAAGTTCAAGTTCGAACCAAGTCATTAAAAGTTGAGTCTGTTCAAGTTACTCACACTTTTTCTTGTTATATTTAGATTTATTACTCGATTAGAGTGAGACAAAATACACTTTGAAGATACTTTAAGCTTCGCCAAATTCCATTCAAAGTTTTGACCTGATATCAACTGTGTACTAAATTGAATATTATTAAAAATAATTCAGCATAATTGAGATTAAAATCGTTGTGGAAAAATAGGTCGGATCTTGACTAACGTTCAGTGGATTTCGAGAAAATTTTCGTTTGAAGTTGAAGTCTGAAGTCGTTTTTGGTAACGAAGCTGCGGCTACGAATGGGTACAATTCGACTTCTTGAAAAGTTTGAGCTATGATCTTAAATCTCACTTTAAAATTCAGATTAAAGCTGGCCTGCGAATTCGGAAATATTTTATTAGTCCCGTTTCTACATTTTATATTTGTTTGGCGTAGCAAGACTTGGTTTAACATTCAAAACACAGCTTTACCGCATCTTGAATAAATATGTGACGTAAATTATAATCGTGTTGTATTTCACTACGCGAATGGCAAGTGCCGGGAGGCGTCCAATCTCGCAGTAGTTTATTGACTTAGTTTTATGTGGTAGTTAGTATTATCAAATTGTACCTTAATCTGATTTCACGTTTAGTGCAGTGGCTGAGTTGTTGGCTACTGCACTGGGCATCGTGGGTTCGATCCCCATATAGAACAAATACTTGTATGTCCGTAGATAGTTGTCCCGCACCCAAGTGTGGTGGGGTCACTATACAGAAGTGATTTCTAGAGATAGACTAAGAAAGTAACAGTTTCTGAAACTCTACTTCGTAATACCATTTTGTCGTTTTTAAATTAACATTGCATTAAAAGTAAACGCTTGTCCTAAATCCCAAACCATCTAAAACAAAATGGCGTCCGTAACTGCCAACTCTACATCATCGTAGTAATAAAACCCCCACATAGGGACCATAGAGGCAGACGCTCTATCAACCGTTGTACAAATGGCAGAGCCCTAACTTTATGACCACTATTAATCCGCACTTTAGTCACGTTATGTTGGGAGAAATGAAAATAATTAGAATTTCGTTTGTTTTAGCCAAAAAATAAACAACAAGAATTTCATTTTAGAAACATTAAATCAGTTAGTACGTGACTTTGTTTCGGCGAGCAATGGGTAGCCCACCGTCCACCCGTCAGGTAACTGTTCGAACCGAGGTCAAGTCGTCGATGGCGCGTAGTGTTTCACGGGTGCCTCAAAGTGAAGTCAGAAAACCGTAGGGGCCCAGCAGGGTCGAAGCCCTAAAACGAAGGCGAAGAAGGAACAGGAATGGGTTTTAGTCAGAAAAATCTGACACTCCCTCTCGCACCGCCCAAGAGCGAGAGAAGTCATTGGGTGATTTCTCACCTAAAAAGAAAACGTGAGTTTGTTTAATTTACGATTATTTATTTATGCATATATACTTTATTGACCACGCCCGTTCTTTAGCAGCGTGTTGTTCAGGCTGCCAGACTCAAATGGGGTTGGGCGGTTCACTTTCGCCGCATACATTGGGCATGTGTCGCCACGTAGTGAGCTCCTGCAGAGGGATAGCGCCGTCGAGGCTGCCCTAGAGAGAAGTGGCGAGATGATTTGGACGCGCACCACGAGGACTGGTTCGAGACGATGCGGGAGAAGAGTGGCTTGGGGGAGGACTTGAGAAGGATTTTGCCCAGCTGTGGGACAGTCATGGCTATGAAAAAGAAATTATACATACTGATATATATTATATTATTATTAAAATATTTTTCTTTCTTTCTTTTATGGGCTTCAACCCTGTTGGGCCCCTACGGTTTTGCTGATATCTCCTTGAGGCGCGCGTGGAACACTAGCCGCCGTCGACAAATTGGGCTCGGTTCGGACGGTTACCGGACGCTGGCTGGACAATGGGATCAGGATCCAGGCGACTGGGGCGTGAGGGTCATTCTCTCGCGCGTGCGGCCGCCTCCTTTGCTAGCACTACTGCTTCGCAGAAGGAGGCAACCGCCTGCCACTCCTCCTCGCTCCTTACCATGTCCGGTGAGGACCTGCGACATGCGGAATGTAAGGTCGCCATGTTGTCTTTCCAGCCACTCCTCAAAGAAGGGACTTATCGCCATAATTGTGGCGTGCCCAGCACTAGGTTGCGACATTCGCTGTCGCCATTTCACCATGAGTTCCCGCCGGAATTCTGTCTGCCGTGCCGTGAATTGGCGCGGCAGCAGAGTTTCACCCCGGCGTTGCATCTCCACGCGCAGATCGTGCATGCGTGCATGGACTATTGCTTCCAAATCCAACGGTGGCAGGCCAGTAAGAAGGCTTGCCACTTCACGGGAAACTGTGCGGTATCCCCGCACCATAACATTTACATTTACAACAAGGAAACCTTACACTTAAAATATACAATTATTTTTTTTCTTAACGATAGGACAACTTTTGGGCAAGACAACATCGGTCGGGACCGCTAGTTTATATATACTAGCTATCATAGTTGACTGCTTGACTCCTTGTGATAGCGTGATGATTTTCATCTTACATGTTAAATTCGTAACTAAATGGAATAATAAAAAAAATAGTGAGTATTCTTTTCGCCGACTCGATTTTTCACAAAACCTTGGAAAAATATTAAATAAAAATTTAAATGTTCAGCAAACAGTGTAATAATTATTATTTATAGTCGTAACAAACAGACAGAGTTACTTTCACATTTATAATATTAGTATGGAAGTATGGATAAAATAGCGCCCCGATCGGATATATTTTAAATGATTATCTATACATATAATAAAACAGTAAAATTCTTTTGTGATGGTATTAATTGGCGCAAAAACTACTGAACCGATCCTGTTCAAATTTTGCATACATAATCCTTATAGGTCAGGGCAACTGATAGGCTATAAACTATCACGCTATTTGCTACGGGGGGTGAGCAATAATCCAAAATGTAGTTATTGAACGACATTTGCCGCGAGTTCAATTCCCAGCTACAGTTAAAAATTTTGTCATTATATTGTCTTATTTTTTTGTATTAAAATAACTTTTACCATTTTTTCAAAATAAAATTGACATTTCTATTCGATATCTTCTAAATATTTTGTGAAAACTAATCAAAACACATAATAAAATCAAAGCGACGAGTAAAATCACGTACACATATTATTACATTATTCCATTTAGCTGCAAATTTAACTTCTAAAACGAAAATCATCACGCTATCATCGTTAGGGAGCCAACCAGTCAATTATGACGTTTATATAAGAACGTCTATTTTATAGTTTATTCATCGAAGACTGCAGCACAGTGGTTTCGTAACTAGGCTTTCATGTAATGTGAAGGTGGTTCAAATCCCATACAGCTCTCTTAGGAGAAATTTTTGTTCTATTTGGCATCGTGAATAAGATTTTTTTATATATTTTTGCATGCTTACAATTTTTTTTTTATAACTCTACGTATATAATATATCTGTAGAAATTTTTAGTGAAGTGCGTATTATTAATTTTAGAAATCGATGTAGATAACTTTTATACATTTAAATTGTGTGGAACTTGATAATTATCTTACTTAGGCTTTGTTTCATCGCAATGAAACAAAGCATATGAAAGACAAACGGTATGAAATCAAAGTTCTCGAGAAGTAAAATATGACACCACACGCAATTCAGATACTCGCAACGCCATCTAAAGACTCAAAGTAGAAATAATGATGACAATCACGGTTAAACTTCATATTAAATTTGATAGATGGCATTGCGTATTTTACGTAATTTTCTGAGTGGCAGAAGAATGGCCATCGCCCACGTTTACAGTTATGGTTAAACTGGTGTAAGACGGAGGCATTTTTAACAATCCTACTGCTTATTTTTATTATTTTTTTTTCCATTATTGTAGCAAGCTAATTGACCGTGATTATTCAAGGGATACCCTCAAAAGACGGAATGCTCCTGGATCAGAGCCCGGCGCGAGAGGTCACTGACGCCGATTACCTCCACGAGGACACGGCGGTGCTCCGCCCTTGCAGGGCACATCTCCACTGTGTCCTCCGGCATGATGGCACCTTGCGGATTAATAATGGTGTGTTTTATTATTTGCAGTCACCGCTTCATATAAAACGGGATCGAATGTGTTTTTCTGACCACAGTTCGACAACGTATGATGTATCTCAGATTCCTTACAGCCTTACGTCGATATCTGGACGTTACCTCTTTGCAATGAGTGGTGACCAACACTGGAACAACCCTCTAAGGGAGGCCAGTCTCAGGGATAACACTTATCGGCTGCTACATTTGTTAACCATAATTTCATTGTTTTATGGATAAGCTCAGGACTGTTGTGGGTGTTTCGAACGGTTTCTGTTCTGGGTTCGGTTGAAAGTACCCTGATATTACCATTTTGTGAATCACCTAGAGGACTCGGTGTAGCATGCGGTGGAGGTCTATCCATCTTGAGTGAACCGCCGTGTCCTCATAGAGGCAATCGGCGTCAGTAATTTCTCGGTTTGGCCATCAATATGCGAGTTCGATTGAACGGGGATACACGCGCACAAGGTTTTGCCGTAGTTTCATTCATAAGTTGGAGACTCTTCATAAGGTAGTTCCTACTATGGAAAAAACATTTGTCTTATATACGGGGATGTCAATTAAATACACACCAAAATATCCTAGGTAAATGAACAAGTAATTCTAACGCCTAAAATGATCAAACTGCAACAATCAATGCAAGCATGCTCTCGCCAATTCTTCATAAGTACTGTTGTGGAAGAAGATAGTTGATGATTTATTTATTTATTTAATCCTTTATGCACAAATGTACAGCGGCGGACTTTATGCCTGCCGGACGATGATGGTAGTTTTTGGATTCACTTAAGGCTTTTCACTATCAGTGCACGTTATCCAGCTGAAGGTCGGTGTCCCGATTATGCTCCTTCGTTTACCTCTATCAAAGCTGTCTAACTGCTTAAACTCTTCAGTGAAAAGTTATTGAGGCGAAAATTGTTATGGGAGATAACTCTTTCGATCAATCTTGCAGCCCTAGCAGACATCGGCCCTAGAGGGCCCTATCCATTTGCTGAAATCTCTTTGATTCGCGCGTAGAATACTACGCGCCGTCGATTCAGGACTGCTTTGACCAGACGGCCGGACAGCACCACCGCAATCCCGTGTTTGCAATGGCTGGGAATTGCCTTGCTGCTTTCAACACCCGGAGCGTCCCTTGCAGCGACCGCTGAGGAGTCAGGATGTCCTATCCCTCATAGTTTCAGCCACCTTCTTTGATCGTAGTGCTTCACTGAAGGAGGCTACTGGTTGTCATTTTCTCCACCAATCGCCCCCATAAGGACAAGGCGGCGCCGGCGCTCCGACCAAGCGGGACTGACTTCCACCATATACTCCATCGTATTCTCCAGGCGATTCGCACAATGGTGAGACCCGAGTGTTTCTTCCCGCTGTATTCGACACAGATACCTTCCGAAACACCCACAACCGGTGAGTCTTGCACAAAAAGAGGATGCCCTGACGCCTCTGTAGACACTTCTCAAAGACAGGCATTACCGCTGCGATTTGATTGTGGCTTGCTCACTGTGGCGAGGGGTTAAAATCATACAATGTTGTTTTACCAGAACATAAACCAGAAACATACATATGCCCATGCATACATATGCCTTTTCCCTTGGGGTAGGCAGAAATGACAACTGCTACGACCCATACATGCTCTTTCTATTCAGTGACGGTAATACATCTGGATCTGGACGAGTACATAACATGTTTTCTGAAGGTAATTTGCGTTTTTAACCGACTTCTAAAAAAGGAGGAGGTTCTCAATTCGGATATTTTTACCTTTAACCGTTTTATGTTAAAGTACAATAAATTATTGCGATGCTTTCGGAATGAGTTGCAAGCACAGAGTGATTGTACAGTTTTACGAACTTAACGCGGACGAAGTCGCGGGCAACAGCTAGTTAGCTAATACATGACTGTAATCTCACCTAATTGTAAGCAGTGATGCAATCGTTGACGGTGGAGCGCACTAGAAGTGTTTTAAAAAAATGAATAAATATTTCAATGTGTCAAAGGGGTAGTGGTAGAATGAAAGCCTTCTGCACGCTTATTTATTAACATCTTGCAGATTTTTCGAAGGAAATCCAATGAACCAGCTGGCTTATACAAAATTCACTATTCATAAATACATTTTCTATTAGCAGCAAAAACGTCTGCCAAGACTGGTGATCGAAACATTAAAGGAAAAGAAAACTTTAAGTACTTAAGGTCTATATTTTTAACAGTGTTGTATTTTATCACTACAAGTTCTATAAAATTAAGACAGGCGTAAGAAAGAATTTAAAAAAAAACGTTTATTTGTTAGAAGGTATTTTAATTAATAAAATTCACTTTAAAGTATTTAAAGTGTGTGTGTGTGTGTGTTTTTAGTGTATTTTTTTGGCGCCGAGTTGCTAGAATGTCGGTT
Organism: Mythimna vitellina; assembly: GCA_949316375.1. Taxonomy (NCBI): domain Eukaryota; kingdom Metazoa; phylum Arthropoda; class Insecta; order Lepidoptera; family Noctuidae; genus Mythimna; species Mythimna vitellina. The sequence continues at coordinate 1,627,401 of OX438690.1, read as the reverse complement.
TTCTACCGGTTGCATTTCGGGGAGTGTGCGTCGGAATTGCATAACCTAATTCCACCTAGCCCGTTCCATCATCGGACCACCAGACGTACGGCAATGCGCCACCGGTACATGGTTGACATTCCACCTATACGCACAAAACGTTTTGGGAACACATTCATTGTGCGTACAGCTAAGGAGTGGAATTCCTTGCCGGAATGTGTGTTTCCTGATAGATTCAACCCGGAAATCTTTAAGTCAAGAGTGAATAGGTTACTTCTAGGTAAGCGCGTTCCATCGTCGACCGCATTGTCGCTTTCCATCAGGTGAGATGGCGGTCAAGCGCGAATCTATCAAGCATAAAAAAAAAAATCACGATAAGGGATAGGATAAGTATATGATAGAGTAGCTTTCATCTTATATATAGTAATTTTCCTTATTTCATTTTTTTCTGAGTTAGTCTAATCCCAAAAAAAAGAAATAAGGAAAATAAGATTTAAATCTCAAAAAATGAATGGATCCTGTGAGAGTAGGAAGCCATGGGAAAAGCATCTACACTAATATTATAAAGAGATACAGTTTTTTTTATGTTTTTTTTTTCGTAGGAGGTAATCGCTGAAAGTACTGGTCCGATTGCTAATTTTTTTTCACAGATAGAAAGCTGCTTTATTCTTGAGTGACACGGCTATATTTTATGTACGCGGGTCATGTCGCGGTCGAAAGCTAGTCAGTTACAAAGCTTTGCGTTTATTTATTTTATAATTTATGTACACAAAATTAAAATCCAAATCCAAATCCAAATCCAAATTGTCAAATCCATGTATTGTAGTTAAGTTTTGTGTGTACAATAAAGAATATAAGAATATAAGAATACACACGAATAAAGAAAGAAGATACATTCTGATAAAAATTGTACAAAGGTACTGCGTATTTCCAATAAGAAATTTCTTCCAGCAGACCTGCGAAAGGAGAAATAAAAAGAAAAGTAAACAATAGTGTGTAGAAGTAATTGAAGAAGAGAATGTGAAATCCTAAATTAAAATAATAAATACTTATATACTATACATATAGTATGTATACCTTTACTAAATATAAATACATAATGTATATACATATATAATTAATACACTAGAGAGGAAAGATAGTGCTCTTTTACTTTAGATTTGAAGAGCGAAATTGTTTGCAAATCTCGAATGCTAGGCGGAAGAGAGTTCCACAACCTTACTGCATGGACAGAGAAAGAGTAGGAGTAGTAGCTGGATTTATGAGGAGGGGATTTAAGCAGGGATCTCAGGTGTGATCTGCATGGAGCGTCGCTAGGGCGAGCGTAGGAGAAACGGTCCCGCAGGTAGGAAGGATAAGATAGGTTATGTAGGATGTTGAAAAGGAGACATAAAATCCGAGTGTTTCTGTGAAGACGGATAGGGAGCCACTTGAGTTCCTTGCGAAGATGAGAGACGTGATCATACTTTCGTAGACCAAAAATAAACCTTTAACCTTTTTTTTGTTTATGTGTGTATGCACATGTGTATGTTTGTTACTCTTTTACACTAAAACAGCTAATCGGATTAGAATGTAATTCATCATACAGGAAGAACGTAATTATTACTTTGGAATTGCACACTAAAACTGAAAAGTTGAAAGGGAGTCGTTTATCTTGGTAAGGTCATGTAAAGCGGAGAAATGAAGCGCATGGTACTAAAAAAGTTATGAGTATACATATGGAAGGAAAGTGAGAGCAAAGCCAAAAAAATTATGGATTATGTAAGGAGTGATATGAAACAAGTGTGAGTCGGACTTCCGAACTGAGGGTTCCGTACAAACTTACCTATGAAAACAGTTAATTTCCAAAATGAGTTTCGAAGATTTTTCCGAAGACGTAACTACAAATTTACAGATTTTAGATTTTTCCCTGTATGATGCTATGAGACTTTGCTTCGTGCCAAATTTCAGGATTATAGGTCAACGAAAATTACCCTCTGAATTTTGATTCCCTTGAGAGTGTCGAAATATGCATTTTTTGCGACATAAACGGCCGTAACTTTTTTTAAATTCAGAAGTTTGATTTTTTTACAGCTTCAAGGGACCGCAGAATATATGCGCTTATATAGTTTTAATTTGAACTCGATACCTCCAGGCGTTCCCGAGATAAAGGATCTTGACAGACAGACAGATAGACAGACAGACAGACGATCCTATATGGGTTCTTTTTGAGGTACAGAACCCTAAAAACAGGAAGTTAGCGATAGCGTAACGGATGATAAGACGAAATGGAAGAAAAAATGTGTTGCACCTACCCCAAGTAACATGGAACAATGGCAGGAAGATAATGATGAATGTAGCACATAGGATACATTTTACCCCAGACGTACGTTCCCTTGGGCCAATTTACTACTCTCACTTAGGCGATGCCGCTGGCAGAAACTACTATTTAATAATGCTTCTAAGCTCTCTAATTGTATAAACTATATACAATCTACAATGTGTTTCATTAAAGTGTAACCAATTAGGATGAACAAATCCATCAGGCTACATTGAGTTTAATAGCATTACATAACACAAGTAGCAACAGTTGCAAGTTCATAACGACGTGCATTATTAGATTACTTACTTATTAGTAAGTAGTGTCTATTAAACTTGAGGGATATCTTCCACACGAATGGACAATAAAAAGCACATGTGGAAAAATGCAAGCTTTGATAATAATTGGTCAGTCTTTGCTCATAAAAAATTCTGAAAAGAAGGTTCTTAATTCAAATTCTCTTATGACAATTTGGCTTAGCAGTTTTTAGAAAAGCTAAGGATATTTTCTTACCGGAGACTGTTTGTTGATAACTTCAACTTAAGTAAAGAGTGATTAGGTTACTTTTAGGCAAGTGTGATAGTCGACCGCTTCCGTCAGATGAGATAAAGGTCAAGCGCGTGCCTAGCATTAATAAAAGAAGACATTTAAACTGAATATAAATAAAAATAGGGCTACTTTGACTGAGGTGATAACTTAAAGATAGCATAGAATAGTCGGCCTTATAATGTTCCCACTGTTGGGACTCAGGCCTCCTCTCTAGGAGAGGGAATGGGCCGTAATCATGGGGCCCAGTGCGGGTTGGTGGATGTCACATGTCTTCGATATTTGGTTCTAGGACATGAAGCTTTGCTCACGATGTTTTCCTTCACCGTTTTGAGAGCAGTGGTGATGAAACAAATTACACAAGGTTATGCGCCTGGCTGGGTTCAAACCCGCAAACTACAACTCGTAAGTCGGGGCCGTTACCTCTCGGCCACCAATGCTCCAACTTATAGATAGTTAAGAAAAAGTCGTTATCCCTAATAAATAGGAATAAATACAAGAGACTGTCAATGAAAAATATGATGGATATGAGCTGTGCATAAGAAGTTATTCTCAGTTGCTGGACAAATAGCATTTTTGATGGTGACATTTTTTTTTTAAATTCAGTCCGGTTTTTCTTGAGTTCATTAATAAAATTACAGACAAAAATCCAAAAATATAAATCTTTCATTTTTACAATACTAGCTTTTGCCGGCAGATTAGCCCGCGTACATAAAATATAGCCTATGTCACTCAAGAATAAAGCAGCTTTCTATCAGTGGAAAAATTTTAGCAATCGAACCGGTACTTGCAGAGACCTCGTAGAAATGAAAAAAACAAAGTTTACATCTTTATAATATTAGTGTAGATTAGTATAGATAAAGTTCTTTTGACGAAACGTTTAAATAATAAAAAAGGTAGTCAGAAAAATGATGCTGATTACAATTTCCAAAACGAAGATCTCAATGGAGAAGAATGTGCAAGAAACTTTATGTATACTCTTTTAAATCATGTAAGGGAAACCAGGCGTACGTGCCTCGGTTGCGAAACTAAGAAACGCATTTAAAATTACATAGAATATACAATGAAAGTTAAACTTGCATTGTATAGTTTACATCGCCGTCATACTCATGCATTTTATTTTTCATATCGTATTTCCTCTTTAATTATTCATTGTTTTTCTTTTTTTTTTCTTTTCCTATATATATTTTTTTTATTTATCTATATTATTCAAATCTATTAGCACACAATACCTTGCCGACGTCTTTATGTCGATACCGTTACCGGCCCATACTGAAAACCAGCGCTGTAGACTCATCACGTTTTGCGTGTGGTCACGGCCGTTTTGCGCGAATGTGGCGCATATTTTTTTCACATAATATAATTTGTTAGTTCTAAATTTGCGCCTTGTTCCGCCAAATATAATGTATTTCTTTCTTCTTCCTTTTCTTTCTTTGTATGCGCCATGTTTCATGCAAATAAACTCTATTTCTTTCTTTCTTTTTTCTTACTTTTAAACTAACCGTCCTCCTCGAGTCGTATTCCTCATTACTGAGGGTCGTGAAGTTCCCGCTGGATAAGATCTTGCCATCTGTGACGGTTCTTAGCGTCAAGAAGTGTGACGTGCGATTGGGCATCCAGTGTGGAGCAGACCTGATCTGCCCATCTTTTTGGGCTGCGGCCTCTTGGTCGTTTGCCATCAACCATGCCAGTTACGATGAGCTGTTTAAGGTTTTGGGCATTTTTCCTGGCAATGTGTCCAAAAAACTCCAGTACTCTTCGCATGCAGGTAGTCGACAGTCTGATCTTGATGTTCAGTTCACGTAAGATAGAGAGGTTTGTACGGAAACTAACCAACGCTACGATCTATTTATGTGATCTAATTACCAATATTTTTACTTAGTCTTTGTCTCATCATCGTCATCATCATTTCAGCCGAAAGACGTCCTCTGTTGGACATAGGCCTCCCCAAATGTCGCTACAATGATCGGTCCTGTGCGTCTTGCCTCCATCGGATTCCCACGACCCTCACCAGGTCATCGGTCTACCTTGTGGGAAGTCTTCCAACACTGAGTCTTCCGGTACGTGGTCGCAGTTTCAGAACCTTTCGTCCACATCGACCATCTGTTCTGCGAGCAATGTGCTCTGCCCACTGCCACTTCAGTTTGGCGATTCTTCGGACTATGTCAGTAACCTTGATTCTCCCGCGGATATCCTCATTTCTGACGCGCTAATTTCTGATCTTTGTCTCACTGACAAGTAAAGGGCTTGTGTGAGGCACCAAGTCTACAGCGTCTAAAATCAGCTCTCATGGAACGTGTCCAGAAATAGCCGTTAGTCACACTATATTTTTTGCTGGATGGACTTCTAGTATTTTTCGCTGTATAGTCTAAGAATATTATCACAGATCGTCAAACAAAACTGGAGTTTAATTCCAGTAAACTGTCCAGTGAAAAGTCGTTTTTAATGACAAGCGATTTCCGCGAACTGCCCTCACTAATTGTGGGGATGTGTTGGTAAAGTTATTTGGGAGTAATGTATGTGCTTCTTCAATTTGAGCACGCAATCAGTCTTACTTTTATTGTTGACTAGCTTCTGCCTGTGACGTCATCCGTCAAAGTAGAAAATTATCCTAAGAAAATATACTCCTGTGATTAAAAGTATACTATGTCCTATTCCAGGACATGTTTTATTTATTTATTATATCCTTTATTGTACACCAATACAAACATAAAAGGAAACTAAAACACATACGTACATACGATGGGCGGCCTTATCGCATTCCGCGATCTCTTCCAGGAAACCTGGAATGGACAGTAATTGTTTAAACCAGAAATGGGGCTGTCATTTATTTTTCATCGGATATTTGAAAAAACTGACTGCTTGTACAATATTCTACAAAAATCACAAGTTGATGTCGGTTATTGTATTAATAAAATAAAGGAATTTCAGGCATGGTTACGTGCTGAATTTCAATCTGAATTTGATCAAATTTATGAGAATACGTTGCAAAATAACTCGGCTCCTCGTTTGAGACGCAACGTACACTGTGCAAAAACGGAATACAGACGACTTTTTGTAGAAGTAATTAATAACATTAATACCGAAATTACTGAACGATATTCTGAAATTTCTAAATTAAAGTTTTTCCAACTGCTCAACAACAAAAAATTTGACAATTATCACTTACATTTTCCTACAGAGGAATTAGATTCATTATTTGACATTTATGCAAACTATTTCGACAAACAAACATTAAAAAGCCAATTGATTTGCTTGTATTCTAGTCCTGATCTGAAAGATCGTAATGTTTTCGAATTAATTGATTTCATTCATGAGAATAACCTCGAAGATGCCTTTCCCGAGCTGTTAAAGTTAGCGTATCTTGTTGTAACTATTCCGGCTACAAGTTCTTCCGCGGAACGTGCTTTTTCGTCCCTTAAACGCATCCATACCTATCTGAGAAATACACAAGGTCAAGAGCGTCTTTCCGAATTATCAATGATAGCTATTGAAAAACAGTTGTTGGTAGAATTGAAAAGATCACCAACATTTTACTCTGATGTAATTAAATCATTTCTTAAGAAAGATAGACGATTCCAATTAGAATACAAATAATTTATTTAAATTCCATAATACATTCTATCTAGCTATTTTTTAACTTTCGTTTTGTAACTTTCTGTTTTGTTTTTTTTTTGTCTGTAACCTGTTAGTCCTGTTACAAAGCAAGCAACTACACTTACCACAACTTTGTTCCCTCAAGCAATGAAGCAAACCAAACGGCTTTTTTTAAAGCCACCGGAGGTATGCAATTGCTGATATGTTTATTATATTCAATCTAGCACTAGTATGCCTTCAGTGAGCTTTGGTTACCTCATTCACCGCACGAAAAGCAAGAGTGAAATAGAAGAAAGAAGAGGAAAGAAGAAGATATTATATAGATTTAATTTATTGTACCTAACCAGTAGTTTATGAGAAAAATGCGATGATACATACGTCGGTACCTACATAATCAGTCGAAAAATGAACTTTCTTTTTTTGAAATCGGTTAAAATTTTATTGGGCTTGCCTTATTTTGAAACCCTAGGCACGCCACTGACTGTACTCGTATTGCTAAAAAATGGTGCTTGCTTAATATTTGTAATCTGTAATCTACTAACACGCACTGCAGCCGTGAGGATTGTGGAACCCATTCCCTTTCTTGGAAAGGAGGCCTGAATCCTGTCAGTAGGAATATTATATGGCTGATTATGCTATTTTTAGGGTTCCGTACCTCAAAAGGAAAAAAAAACGGAACCCTTATAGGATCACTTTGACGGAAGACCCTTTATATCGAGAATGCGTGGAGTTATCGAGTTGAAATAACCATATACTCTTCTCTAACCATATTGTCGAAACTTAAAAAAATATAATTTAACGAAAAAAAAAGGGGCGACCGTTTATGTCACATAAAACGTGTATTTCGACACTTTTAAGGGAATCAAAATTCATAGGGTACTTCCCGTTGACCTAGAATCCTGAAATTGGTATGAAGCAAGGTCTCATAACACAAGTATAGGAGAAAATCTGAAAACTATGAATTATTAGTTACGTTACAAAAAAAAACTTTTATTGTGATTCGGAAAAATCTTCGTTGTATTTTCATAGGTACAAACTTTTGCTGGGAACTTTCAGTGCGTCCAACTCGCACTTGCTCGGTTTTTTTTTTAATAATTTAGGTTTATGTTTTAAATACTCACAGGACCGGTCGTTATGGCGACACTAGGGGGAGGCCTGTGTCCAACAGTGGACACCTTTCGACTAAAATGGTGATGTTGATGTTTTTAAATTGGTAATTCGAATAAAAAACCTTGATACAATTCATACAATATAAATTCAGTGATTGATTTCAATGTGGATTTACCGCTGGTCGGCCCTGTTTCATTTGATTATTACACTTCACGCATTGTAAAGTAATCGGTGAACCCGTGTTTGAGTTGTTCATTTCCTATAGCGATTAATATTTTGGAACGTTATTGATATTATTGATTTATTTTTGAAGTGAAGTGAAACCACTTGTAGAGTTTTGAATTACCTTGACGATCAAATATTTGATTATTATTAAGTTCTTTTCTGATTTTTTCCTTAGATAGTCGAACTGAATGCTGTCATGTATTTTGAAATTTGATTTGGTTGGTGACCTTTGATTTTGTTTCTTAAGGATAGTTTCTTTTTCTTAGGGATAGTTTCCTATTAAAAATGATTTTAATATTTCATTTATGTACAGAATAAATAACTTCCTTTCATTTTTAGAGTTCCGTTCCTCAAAAGGAAAAATCCGGAACCGTTATAGGATCACTTTGTTGTCCATCCGTCTTTCTGTCTGTCTATCTGTCTATCAACACCCTTTATCTCGGGAACGCGTGGAGATATTGAGTTGAAAAAATAAAACCATATACTCAGGTCTACGGTCCCTTGAAGCTGTGAAAAAATCAACCTTCAAAGTTAACGAAAAAAAAAAGATTATGCCGTTTATGTTGCAAAAAACGGGTGTGTTACAGAATTCAGAAAAATGTAACCTTGAATAACACGTTCCCGGTAGTTACTAATCCGAAACACTTAACAACGAATGCACGTTACCACGAAAAACTTAACGCCGTAGCCATGCGATCTCGAATTACATGATTCAGAAAACTGTAATATCGAATAACACGACCCCGTATGTTTACTAATAGGAAACTCTTCATAACAAATGCACGCTGCTACGATAGACCTTACACCACAGTCATGGTCATGTTTTTTGAGTTATTCGTAAAAGCGCGCATTTGTTGTTAACTGACTCGAATTGGTGAATTAGAGACTTGGTTATATATAACTCGTCCTCACTCCGGGCTATGGCCTTTACCAAGGCCCAGCGCGAGAGATCACTGCCGCCGATCACCCCCACGAGGTTACGGCGGTGCTCTGCCCAGGCAGGGCACACCTCTACTGTATGGTCCACCGTGTCCTTCAGGCGGTCCACATAATGGTGACACCCGAAAACCTATAGGTAGATGGGAGGGCCAATGCTCGCCAGGTTTGTGGGATTGTTTAAGTTAGTCTCTCCGGGTTTGGAACACAAGGGGCAACAGAAGAAACATAGAAGCGATTTTAGTCAGTAAAAGTCTGGCAAGCCCTCTCAATCCACCCTAGAGCAAGAAAAATCATCAGATGATTTCACACTTCAAAAATAATATTATTTTAATCCTAAATTTTTATAATTTAAATTAAATAAACTTTTGTTGTGTATTAAATATGAAGTCCTAAAATATTTTACGTTATTCTCGTTTGCTCGATTGAGAGTTTTTATAACAAAGTAAATGTTCACCAAAAATATATTTTTGCCTCAATATTTTTACTTAGCTAAAGTTTCAAATGCAACAAAGAACCTCGTGCAATGCTCTTAAATTCATAAGAATTAGAGTTTCCAGTAATTACTCAGACAAAGCTATCAGGGTTCTGTTAGCTGACGAAACTGGAACATTCAACACAGACAAAGAAGAAACGCTAGAGAACGTTGATATTTGACAATTTAAAAGACGGATAAAAAGCTTAGGTACTTACTTTTTCCTTTGGATTCTATGCATAATGCAATCAACGGACTAAAAACCGGTGAAAAAAAAACTTGTTAATTCTTCGCAAGTTCCCCAACAGAACTTGTCTTTAAAATATTCAGGGATTCATTTATGAATTTACGCCACACTTTGGCTGGTCGCTTGGAGCGCGGAAGCCCGTACTCGTCAAAGTATCATCACCATCGCTTATTCATGTGTTATCCATTGTCATTCAACTCGTATTTTATGTATCATTTTATTTTATGCTTCATATTCGGCGCGGTGACGGAATTTCATTACAATTAATGATTAAATAACAATTTTAAAAGTATACAGAATTTATTTATTAACCGAAATTGTTGTTACCAAGCAGCGAGATAGGTATTTTGACTATCTTTAAAATTGCTTTTATAGTGAGGTCAATGCGAAAAGACGTACGATGAAATCGCTTCTATAACGGCGCTGGACCGTGTATAGCCATCGATTTCCCCGTTACGTACACTCATTCATGTACAACACACGACTATATCCAAGGCACTGCCACAACCCATGTTTTTATACTGTAGGTAGTAATCCCACAGTCCTTGGTTTCTCCCTAAAAGTCCAGGTGCCTATTGGCACCGCCAATTCCGCTGGTTAGCAAAAAGAAAAAAACTAGGCAAGTGCGAGTCGGACTCGTTCACTGAGGGTTCCGTACAAACTTGAAAGGTAAATTGCTGTTTACGATTTATGAAGTATTAAAAAAAAACTACTTACTAGATCTCGTTCAAACCAATTTTCGGTGGAAGTTTGCATGGTAATGTACATCTCTTAATTTAGAAGTTACAGGGGGGGACGGGGGACACATTTTACCACTTTGGAAGTGTCACTTGTGCAATTATACTAGAAACCTCAATATAATTTTTGAAGACCTATCTATAGATACCTCACACGTATGGGTTTGATGTTTTTTTTTTCCTTAAGTATGGGGAACCCCCAAAATTAATTGTTTTTTTTTCTCTATCTGAATGCGGTTCACAGAATACCTACACCTCCTTACCAAGTTTCAACAGCACAGTTCATATAGTTTCCGAAAAAATGGCTGTCACATACGGACGGACAGACAAACAGACATGACGAATCCATAAGGGTTCCGTTTTTTTTTCATTTGGCTACGGAACCCTAAAAAGCCACTGTTTAAGTAAGTCTTACCAGAGCTTACATTTAATAGAAATCTTTATCAAGGATTAACAGTTAGTTGATCTCATATTTAGCTAATAATTCTGATAAGATCTTTAAGATCTAGTTTGTTTAAATGAATGTTTAATAAATGGACATTTCATGTTCAACTAGGGATCAAAGAGATAATTTACTTTTACCAGGAAAATGAAATCAGTGTTTGGATTCGTAAAATCCCGGCTCCGGCAGTGTTTTTGAATCATTATGTAAGAAAATTGTCATTAGCAGTCCAGAGTTTGGAACCCAGTACACGAAATTAGGATACCTATCATCATGGACGTGGACATCAGTGAAATGAGTATGTATTTAATAAGTATGTACAATGATGGGTCTACAACCCATCATTGCTTATGTATTCAGGTATACGGATTGCATGTATTAATATTATTAAATACAATTCGAGAATTCGTAATAATACTAGTCATACATTACGACAAATCGAAAATGCCACAATATTAGATCTTCCACTTTGTTACGATATTGTGCGGACATAAATCTAAGCAGGAATGGCTCGCCATCCATGAATAAGTTTATTGGTTATAAAAGACGATATTATGGAAAACTTGCTCGTATAGCAGAAACAGTTTCTTAAAATTAATTTTATACATAATGCTGTGCTTCACGAGAATTTCTTTTCACATCTAGGTTAGACTTTTTAACATTAAATTTTATTAAACGACGAGCATTTCTTATCTTCTTAATTTTCTTGAGCTTTTCCTCGTAAAGGTTAGGGGGATGCGTGAAAATGTGCCTATGGAATGTATATTTCTCGTATTTTTTCCTCGTGTCAAAAAATCCCTAACTAAGCCCATCTTAGCCTACATACTGACATGTATGGAAATGTCGTCACTGTCGTTTTTCTTACCGAGTTTTATATTACAAAGCTCGTTGATTTTGATAAATTGTGTGTTACTTTTATCTGTGTTGTTTTTTTTTTATATTGACTACCATCTGGTAAAAATAAAGAATTTTTTTTTAGTTATAATTGTAAAATCATGTTATCAATTTTAACATCAAAGAAAACAAAAAAAAATCACAACAAACTTGGCTCGAATCCAACAGATATTATCGCTCAACATAAAAAAACACTGAAACTAGAACACTCAAGTACTAAACTTCACCCCATAATTACCCCATTTGAAGTTCTGCCTACGATGGCCTAGTTGCCCAAGTGACCGTAACATTTCATCTGATTATACAAGCCTTTGTCTCAACATCTAACATTAAAAGAAATGCACTGACTATGCAAATACCGATTATTTTATTCTTCATTCTCGCTCGGATCTGGGAAAAGGTTTTTATCAAGTCCCGTGGTATACTAAAGCAGATTGTTCTTGCACTTAATCGAGTTTTTGGGTGTTTTATTTTCACGTACTGAGCTGATAATGGAAGCGAAATCCAGAAATAAAAGCTTGATTCTGTAAACACATGATTTTCTATTTCTACTTGGAATTAGGTTAGTATGGTGTATGTAGATGAGCCAATAGCATATTCAAGATGCTTCTACTATCATGCATTTTCTATTCGCACTTGTTTTATATTCAATACACGTTCGTTTCCTTCTATATTTTCAATAAAACGTACAGAATTCTCATATAAACGTTGTAGTACACAAACGCTTCCAGTTCCACAATGGAATTAGTGAACTAATGTTGACAAATTGCTAGTTCAAGAGAGAGATCACGCTGTCTCTCAGATGCTTTTCTCTTACTAATTGGTTGAAGCGACCAGCAGATGTTGTTTCTATTTTAGAAATTCTCAATTAGTGTTCATCGTCACACAATTAAGCATTGTATAACGATGAACACGTAAAGTGATCAAAGAGAAGTTCTGTGTAATTACACGGAAAGCGTAAATCAACACATAGCAAGTAGAACCAACATTGTATTTAATCGACCTTTTTTATTTTGGAAATAATCCAATGACTTGTTCCGCTCTAAGGTACGGCGTAAGTGTCAGATTTTTTCAGACTAAAATCCACTCCTATTTTTCTTTATGCATTCTAGGGTTTCCCGTTCGGGAACCTTTGTGTTGTATGCAACTAATTGTCTGAATTGATTTTATTGTAACATATTTTATTACAACTAATTATATTCGAATTTTGTTAAATTTTCGTTTTATTATAAGTATGTCGGCGCAAGGATGCCGATCATCATTGAAGCTCTGTCCAGGGACTCTGTTTTGTGGGCGCTGGCTGGGTATCGAGCAATAAACAAACTATTCCAGATCATACAACTGATTTATTATAATGTAAGCTTTAGGTATTCACTTCACACAACGAGCCGTGAGACAGTCCCCGAAAATAGACGTTGTGGTTCGCACGGCTGCCGACACAGGAAAAGAGCCCCGCCACTCTGCGGTCGGCACTTTTATCTGCTCGGTTCGTGCAAACGTCAGTGCGGATTCTGTCAAAGTGACATGTGTCACTTTTCACTTAGCTCGTTCATTCGTTCTTAAGCTTCCGTACTATTGACTTCTCCGACACGGCCATCCTGCGGAACACACGTCCCTGTGTGTTAGTCTTCATCGCCATGTCTGCTGGAAGATGTCCATTGACGAAATGTCCCAACAAGCCATCCGTCGCACTGTGTTCATTATCACCACCTCAGCCGGAAGACGTCCACTGACGAGACTTCCAAAAAGACGTCCGCCTCTGTGTGTTACTCATCGCCACATCAGCTGGAAGACGTCCATTGACGAGATCTCCCAACAAGCCATCCGTCGCACTGTGTTCATTATCACCACCTCAGCCGGAAGACGTCCACTGATGAGACTTCCAAAAAGACGTCCGCCTCTGTGCGTTACTCTGAAACAACAAATCTAGCACAGTACTTGTTCCACTCGGCCATTTCTGACCGTCCTGACTTCAAACCTTTCTCATGACAAAACTAATATTCTCTAACGTTCAATTTCACAACAAAACTTTACTCAATAAGCCAAATAATTAAAAAAAATGGGTAATAGAAATCGTCATCCAGTCATGTACCAACGTTCCTTGTTCTCATCTTAAAGCCTTAGGAGCCACCCACGAGTAAACCACTCCGACGCCACGGCACTCATTGCCGTGTCGCCGCGGCACTCACTCCCACCGGTCAACACCGTGGACAACATTGGGTATCACTCACTCTCTCACATGTGCATCCACCTCCCATGGATCACATTGGGCATCACTCACTGACTACCCACCACTATGACTTCCCTCAGAGCCAACGCGCATCGCGATCCCACGGACTACTTGGGTTACCCCAAGATAGACACCGATTTCTACCGGGCTACGGTTACGTGGCTGCTGGAACCGTCAACTAACTACGTGAGCTACCCACTATGACTTCCCTCAGAGCCAACTCGCATCGCGATCCCACGGACTACTTGGGTTACCCCAAGATAGACACCGATTTCTACCGGGCTACGGTTACGTGGCTGCTGGAACCGTCAACTTTACTACGGCCGATGGAGAACCTTACTCGCGTGCTCCCCACAACTTAGGCTTGCTCATCACCACTGTGATCACTACTCATCTACTTCGACTGGTACATGACTTTCAGGTATCTTTCTTAACCTATCGGGGTACCTTTACATTACACACAACCAATCAAACTAATCCAAAATACTAACTATTAAGCTCTACATGTGATCTCTGGCTACTCATAGCCCAGTAACTTCCAGTTACTCAACCATTCTTGCGCATCCCTCCAGGATTACCAAGTCTCTCACAACTTAATTGTTTCCCACAATACGTCTCACGTTTGATCGCAACTTGAATTGAATACCACGTACTTACGGACTACTGTGACCGCTAGATACCAGTTCCTATTAAGCTACGGCTACAAATAAATCTGGTATAGTTCAATCATCATGTTATCTCAATAATCTCATTATCACTACTACTTTAGTCTACTCTAATTTTATCAGTCATGCGCTGATTTTCCTCCTTTCTTTACTACTTAAAATGAATTTTTAAACGGATCTAACTTGCTCTGCTCGTTTATAAAAAAGTCTCTTTACAAAAATGTATCAACTTCCGCCTTCATCAGATTAAACCTACACTTTTCATAGGTTGCTAAGTACTCTCTATATTGCGTAACGCATCATTTCTCATGGTACTTAAATTAACCTCGGGGTCTACATGGTCTTTGGTCATCAGCGGTAGAGAAAACGCAACCTTGCCAATTTACAGTTCTAAGGGTCCATCAGCCGTCGTCACTTGGTTAAGCTTCTGTAACTGTACAGATAATCGCGAGTTCGACTTTGCCTAATAAACCCTACCACATATGATATTTTGTCTCTACAGTCGATTATTAGCATTGGTTCTAACACGAACATCACGCGTTCGTTTTGTTCATTTACACGTGAAAAGCCCGTCGCGATCAAGTGTAAGATAATGTTACTTGAATCACAGAACTGTAAATTCTTTTAACTAAACTACCAATTTATTTTAATCAGAACCCTAAATGTTTCAAAGTCTCGTTTTTATTTTTATGTAGCACGTGTAGTGACATCTATGGCGTCACATAAGAACTAACCCTGAATTACGCAATCAAAGTTCTCCGCGCGATTAGGACATATAGTACAGCCTGAAACCATCTATCGGACATTTGCCTACCAGACAACACCCGCCCTGTCAAAGTATCCTCTCTTTTCAACCGAGGTATATGGGACTTTACTCTCTGTTCTGCCCACCAACAAACACGTAACTAATTACCAGAGAGTTATTTTTAGCTTTACCTTCTGACCGACTGTAAATTATCTTTATGATCAAGCAATGGGAGATAGTTTCGTGATAACTCACGTATGGCACTACTACAGGACATCGCCTGCTTTTGATCCAGGCCTTATTTTATGGTTTCACCCGCCTGGGATAGCCATCAACTGGCATCAGTATGCAAATCTACTAGGTATTTGTGGGTTTTTTTTTTTAAGAATAGAATTTTTTTCTTAATCAATGTCTTTATGGGGTTGTTGCCAAGAAAAATAAACTTTACCACATGTCAAATCTTTAGAACGAACCAATAACACGAGAAAACTTAGGCAGAAACCGCCCGAAGTAAGCTACTAGACCTATAAACTGCCCTAACTGAGCTACGATAAACAATGGAGGCAGAGTCGAATGTTCGTGACCTGCTTTCTGCTATTAGGTGCTATTCCTTCTAACTTTACTACTTGACTTGATTTCATACCCCAGTCACTTGAATTACATTATCAAAAATAACCACTTTTTCAAATCTAATAAAAATCCGGCTTTAATCGACGTTTTCAAAACTACTTCAAGTCTCCGGACGCGATCGCAATCTCAATAGTTTTCAAAATAATCAAAATATCGACTACTCAAACTACGATGTAGGTAGGTATTTACCTATTCGCTTAAGAACATTATCAATCTTCCGTTGGAAAACTCAGATCGTATTTCGAAACCGAATGGCGTAGTCAAATGTTTGTACCGACTGTCGGCTGTCATAAACACTACTAAAAACCTGATGCACAATCTAATTTTGTAAAATGAACGCGCAGTATGTAAACGAGTTATTTTGTCTAAGTGGTAACGAATACAGGTTGGGCACGTTGTTATTTAGTTCACAACAATCTTTGCACATTATATCTGACCGGTCGAGTTTTTAAGTTAAAAGAGCTAAACGAACAAACACCAAATTACTCTGACGAATAATATTTGCACGCAACAATTTATCTACCCGCTCACGCATTATTTTTAATTTTTCCGCGCTAGACCGCTATGGTCTTCTTTGTACAGTCAAAGATGAGTCAATTAAACGGATACGTTCACTTTTTGTAACACGCGTTTGTAGTATACCGATAATAAAATAGTCTAATTATCCAATCAACGTAGAAACAATCGCAGATTTATATTCTAGGCACACGTCAGTGTCAATAACGTCAAAATTATCTATGGAGGAATTATAGCTGTCATAAAAAATCGAAACGGTATCTATTGGATCTCATGAGGGTAGTTGTAATTACAATTGTTTACGTCGTGAACTTTAGCGATTTTTCAAAAAAATTGTGTCGTGGTCATACTATTTGAACTGACCTTTGCAACCATATTTCACGGCCAAAATATCACTTTGCAAATAGATCTGATGTTGGGCAAAGCATGAAATAAAATCTCAATTAAACTATGCAAGTAATCTGAACACACTAAACTAACCCTTCAATGTAACAACACTGTGTTTACATTTGCCGTGAAATAGTGATGACAGACTTTAAAGTGAAAGAGAGACAACACTCAGCACCAGAATTAAAATGGAATGTGAATACCTGACCTTGTTCCTGGTGGAGAATCGACATCACACGTCAGTCAACCTCTCGTTCGCTACGTGATGCCTTGGCGTCACCGTCACCGCTGAGTCACTTTCATCAGGACACCGGAAGGAGGTGTGACCTTGCATATTGCCACATTTGCAGGATACGATGTGGCTGGCCATGGGATTAAATATTGAAGCTTGAATATCACGTTATTCTGTCGGTTTCCTACTGTTTCTTGCTTATGAAAACACAGCCTTCTTCGTCCAATTCTTCCACAGTGGAAACATTTGACAGGTGACTTTTGAGACGTCTTCATACGTTTTGTGTCAAATGTTTTCTGATCTGGTAGCAGGCATGCACACACACGCACGGCACTTTGCATTTTACACTTCAGGTAAGTAAAAGTTTGTAATTCTTGCTGTAATCACTGGTGACTTCGGATTATCAGCAAAGCACGTATCGGAAAGTGGTACATCGTGAACGTGCTTTTGCGTCGGTCTTGTCCCGGTCACAATCTGGGTAGTACACGGTGATTTACTCAGTTCCTATTTCTCTCTGGGGAAACAATGTCATCATGGTCCAACATTCGTTGCTCAGGATTAGGGAAAAACCCCAGAAAAAACCTAATCAGACCAAAACTGATAATGACATTGATTAACGGAACTATGAATCTTATTCGGTTCAGCGATTCATTCCAGGTCTTCATTTTCTAATTTTCCATTTCAAATAATAACCGCCACTTGTCTTCGCTCTTGCCATTTTCTTCATGATCGGCGTTACGTAACCTTCGTGCTGCGCTTGTTTATTTGCTCGGAATCCCAATTCTGATGTCGGCGCAAGGATGCCGATCATCATTGAAGCTCTGTCCAGGGACTCTGTTTTGTGGGCGCTGGCTGGGTATCGAGCAATAAACAAACTATTCCAGATCATACAACTGATTTATTATAATGTAAGCTTTAGGTATTCACTTCACACAACGAGCCGTGAGACAGTCCCCGAAAATAGACGTTGTGGTTCGCACGGCTGCCGACACAGGAAAAGAGCCCCGCCACTCTGCGGTCGGCACTTTTATCTGCTCGGTTCGTGCAAACGTCAGTGCGGATTCTGTCAAAGTGACATGTGTCACTTTTCACTTAGCTCGTTCATTCGTTCTTAAGCTTCCGTACTATTGACTTCTCCGACAAGTAAATCATATTATTATCAATTTTCAATTAAGCGCGTGATTCATATATTTATGATGATTGCGAATAACGCTGTTGATTGGATAATTGTTAATTTTAAATTTTATTGTGGTTAATTTTAATTAAGTCATTGTTTGTTATGCCAAATAAATAAAATTAAAACCTATGGCCCCAGTACACTTCGGCCACTACGGTTTTGCTGACATCTCCTTGAGGCGTGCGTGGAACATTACGTGCCGTCGACGACTCAGTCTCGATCTAGACAGTTACCGGGCAGCCGGACTGCGAGCTACCCATTGCTCGTCATGCACAAGCCCACGCCTATGGCGGCTTGAAATCGGGTGGGGTCCCGGCAGCTGGGGCGTGAGGAAGTCCTTTCCTTCATGCCTGCGGCCGCCTCCTTCGCTAGCATTACTGCTTCACAGAAGAAGGCGACCGCTTGCCCTTCTCGTTGTAGCGACATCTATCGCGTCACGTAAGAAAATCCTGAATCGCGCAATCAAAGTTCTCCGCGCGATTAGAACATATAGAACAGCCCGAAATCATCTATCGGGCAGTTGCAGCCCACCAGACATAACACCCGTCTGGTCGGAGGATCCTCCCTTTTCAATGGAGGTTTGCGGGACTTTACACTCTGTTCCGCATCCCTCCAAACTGGTGACCCTCGACAAAGAACGTCAGCGCAGCCTTCGTGCAGCCACTACCTCGTGACGTCATCATCACTTCCTCAAGCTTTCGAGCAGCGAGCCACACAGCCAGCACCCACGGCTATAAAGGGTATCCTGACCACCAGCATGCCTACCTGGTCATACCTGGTCACCACCCTCAGCCTCATCAGCGACCTTGGCGACACACACTGCACCTTCGGCCAGTCACATGAAGAGTAATGAAGAACCTCTCCTGGTCGACGCAAGCAGTCAAGCCACTACGTCGCACAGTACCGCTCCGACTCACTGGAGCCAGCAGCACTACTCCGACTCACTGGAGCCTGCAGCATCATCCCGACTCACTGGGATAGCACCACCCCGACTCACTGGGGCAACACCGCAGACAGTTCCGACTCACCGAGAACTATGCGGCATTCGGTTCCGACTCACTGGAACCAACCTACCACTGGCCTGGCACGCATCAAGAAGCATCAAGAACCATCGATCTCCGATCTCCGGAGGGGAGTGATGTAGCGACATCTATCGCGTCACGTAAGAAAATCCTGAATCGCGCAATCAAAGTTCTCCGCGCGATTAGAACATATAGAACAGCCCGAAATCATCTATCGGGCAGTTGCAGCCCACCAGACATAACACCCGTCTGGTCGGAGGATCCTCCCTTTTCAACGGAGGTTTGCGGGACTTTACTCTCTGTTCCGCCTTCCTCCAAATCGTCACTCCAGACCATAGCCTTTACTAGGGCCCAGCACGACGAACGCCGCTGCTAATCGCCTTCACGAGGACACGACGATGCTCCGCCCAAGGGGGGTATATCTTTACCGTATGCCGTGTTTACCGTGTCTGGACTCCCACCGTCTGATAGGAGCCGCTTGAGAGCAGCTCCAGTCCGTTCCAGTTTGAGAGCCAAAACAGACCATAACTGTAATTCAATTTCTATATCGTGATTAAATCTTACCAGCAAAAGCTGGACACGGTGGAGCACACGGTGGAGGTGTGCCCCGCTTGGGCAGAGCAACGCCGTGTCTTCGTGGCGGCAATCGGCGGCGGCGATCTCTCGCGCCGGGCTTTGGTGTAGGCCATGGTCCGGAGCGAGGAGGAGTGGCAGGCGGCCGCCTCCTTCTGCGAAGCAGTAATGCTGGCAAAGGAGGCGGCCGATCGCGTGAGGCAACGGTCCTCACGCCATTCTCACGGATTCCGATCCCGATTGCCGGTCACCGTAGGCACGGGATTGCGGACGGCGAGCAATGGGAAGCCCGCATTCCAACGGTCCGGTAAACGTCCGGATTGAGTCCAAGTCGTCGAAGCCTACTGGGGCCACGGGTAGTATGAAAGTGAAGCCCGGGGCCCTGGGACGAAGGCAAAGAAGGAACAGGAGTAGGTTTTTACTCAGTAAAAGTCTGACACTATCTTCCGCTCCGCCCAAGAGCGAGATTTATCATTAGATGATTTTCCCATCTAAAAAAAAAAACCATCAAAAGCTCTTATTACTGATTTCGAAGTCAATACAACTATCGTAGTCACGTAATGATGCTAAAAACAGATACCCAATATAAAAGAGGAATGAAATAATAATATATTTCCGTCGATAACGATTTCTCAAATTCGATTTGCAATTTTTCCTCCGATAAAAGTTACACATACTGGAAGATTTTATTAATAAAAATTCTTTCCTATTGGAGCTCGTTATTAAACGGGGTTTTACGGAAAATGTTGTGATTTGACTACCTATGATTTAGTTAGTTCGACACTTTTTTCATATATTATAGGAGTTACAATAGATGAATAATTATTCATTCGATTTATATGTCCATTCAAACAGACAAATAGTCTCAGAAAATACTTATCACTAGGAATTTAAGATACCTACCTACCTCGTAGTAATCTAGTTTGGCTATTCTTTTTTATCGACAAAAGATCACAAAAAAAATATTACGAAGGTGTATTTCGACCACTTTGTCACGTAAATTTAAAAAGCAAAATATTATTTAGCAATTCAAAAAAAAGTTTTTTTTCCACTAATAAACTTAAAACCTATGAAAAATGAACAACTTAACAGTTTTAGGGATAAATACGATGTTTGCATTATTTTTGGGGGAACTGTAGTCATTGATACTAAGAAAGAAGAACGTCCCAGTTAGTATAATAGGCATGATATGACATCATTTGTGCAATGCTAACAAATATATTATGATGTGCAAGTGCATTAATAATTTATAGAATCACTAAACTTAATTAGCAGTTGACAGGGCTAACTGCTCGTAGAACAGATGGTCGATGGGGCCGAAGGGTTCTGGAGTGGCGACCGCTTACCGGAAGATGCAGCGTTGGAAGGGCTCGCACAAGGTGGGCTGATGACCTGGTGAGAGTTGCGGAAATGTGATGGATGCATGAATATGTCCAGCAGTAGATGTCTTTCGGTTGAACTGATACAGATGAATGTTAACGCGACATGTTTTGGAATGTAACGGTAGTAGTAATATCGGAACCAAATTCGTAACCGAAGTTTCTAATTTTGGTTTATCGGATTCAGAACCGAAATCAAAAACTCGAATAAGTATAAATAAAGAGCGAATTCACAACATTTCAAATTCGTAACTAGAGTTCCTCACATGACCAGTATAGACTTGACCTCCCTTATAAGTTCCGAATTTTTTGAGATCCGAATGGATGCTCCGTAACATCCCTGATTGAGTCTTGCATTATCTCTCCCAAATTTTCATCTCGAATTTCATCCACAAATATTCCATTTAAAATCTACCATCTTGACTAACTTTTCTAATAAGTAAAATAATTCCTTACTCGCAATTATAATTACACCATTAATTTTGAGCGATTACCATTACCAATCTCCCCAAGAGGATAAACACTTAAACACATCGGGGGAGGCAGTACACCTTAATCTATATCGTTTAACGAGCCCCGACTCAAAGCTCGGCCAATTATGCGCCAATATTGGCTAGACACGACAACTTTATATAGGAATTAAAGCTCTCAGCAGTTAGTTTTAGACTTCAGACAAGAATAATTGGGGAATTAATTTGATGTCGAGTGCGCAAGCTTTCGGAGTTGAAGTGACTGCAGGAGAAATATTATTATTAGCACAATTTTTTTGAACAATGAACGATCTCCCCAGTTTTTCCGGCAGTTTTAGGTTAGAGTCGGCTTCTAGTCTAATCGTATGCGGCTGAATACCCGTGTTTTACATGGAGAAGCTGTTTGTTAAACGTCCACAACCCAGTTACTGGGCAACACGATACTCCTTGGATAGACTGATGGTCTGACTTTTTGGTGTCTGACTGCCTGTAATTACTGTTGTAGTGACGTCTATAGCGGTACATAAGAACTAATCCTGCATCACGCAATTAAAAGTTCTCCGCGCGATTAGAACATATAGAACAGCCCGAAATCATATATCTGGTAGTTGCCCACTAGACATAACACCCGTCTGGTCGGAGGATCCTCCCTTTTCAACGGAGGTTTACTTTTACGGACTTTACACTCTGCTCCACCTACCTCTAAACTGGTGACCCCGACGTGATGTAGCGACATCTATGGCGTCACACTGTTAAAGATCTACGAATGCAAACCGGGACTAATGGCTTTACGTGCTTTCTGAAGCATAAGGTGTCAGTAATGTTCTAGATAAACTTTATTAATTGAAAAATACACATTGCAACCTCATACATGAGAGTCGTGTGCTTAACCATTGGGCTATCAGTATTTTAAGCATTGAACGATGGTATATCATAAAATGTAAAATGTGAATGGTTGCCAATTTTACATGGCTTACATTTTGTCGAGAGCCCAGCCATGTAATATGTTATAAACATTGTTGCTGCAAACTACTATGTCGAAATTATCTGTATACCGATCATAAAATATACTGAACATTGTATGTAGACCAAATAGCGATAATCTTAAAAACAGTATGGCTAGCAACAGAGGTCTAAATATTTAAGTATTAGCACATCACCAGCAAAGCTTTTTCTTTGTTCTTTGTGGCGACACTTGGGGGAGGTCCATGTCCAACTGTCGACGTCCTTCGGCTGAAATGATGATGATGACTTCACTTGTGACTTCGTTCGCGAGAATATTTTCATAAAAACTTTAACCGTATATTGACGATACATTTGAAAAATTACAAATGACAGGTTTAATATTTATTTTAATTAGAATTTGTTCGTTAACCCAAGAAATAAGATTGTTCCATATAGAGTATAATGCCCTCTAAATCATTTGATAGTGGTAGTTAAAAAAAAACGATTATTGAAACACCTTTTTTATTTACTAATTTTCAAGGATAAGGGAACAAGGAATAAAATTTTGCATACAAACGAATTTTTTCTTTTTCTCTCCCCCTTAAAAGTTGAATTTTCGTACAATGTTGATTTACACTATAATAGGGGGCATTTTTCAAAAATTCACGATTCTAATTCTAGTAATTTCGGCTGTGCATTAATATGTCAGTTAGTCAACATCTCCTTTTCTATAATATAGATTTCAAATATGAAATACAATAAAAACTTTGACAAAGATTGATAGTCTAAATGTCAATAGCAATTGTGTTTGATAAAAAATCAACTGATCTTCAAAAATATCTTAACAAAACGAAAATGAACAAAAAATGCAATCCCTTTAGTCTTAACAGCTTTGAAAAATCTAAAGAATAGATCGTTATCTTGAGCTATAAGCAAGCCATTAATTCTGACTGCACTATCACAATCTTTAAATCAAACTTGTTTTTCTTAGCTGGGATATAAATTGAGCTTGAAGTTACGCCAGTGTGATTTTAGATTAGCTTAAATAATACATGCAATGTGCTTGAAGTTTGCATTTTCATACTGGAAATTCTTTAACAATATGGTAAAAAAATAATTTGTTTTTAGTCCTTTCATTATAGCTATAGCCTACATGAAATTTTGATAAAAGATTAAGCAAATTAAGTTCACATATATAAGGTTACCGACTTAAGCGGTAATCGGCGTACGTCGGCCTCATCTAGTTTAAAAAGACAAAAAAAAAATGACGTGTAAAAGTGTTTTTTAAACCTACTTCAAGATAAATATCATTTATCATAAGCCGAATAATCACCGAACTTAAGTGGCAGTGGGCAAGGCACATTGCTTGCAGAACAGTTCTGTAGTAGCGACCGCGTACCGGAAGATGAAGTGTTGGAAGGTCTCTCTCAAGGTGGATCGATCCTCACCAGATCAAGATCACGGGAATCCGAGGGATGGGAAACACATACGCCAGTTCATCGTGGCGACATTTTGGGGAGGCTCATGTCCAACTGTGGGTGTCTGTTGGCTAAAAAGAAGCTAATATTTCAAATCAGGAGAACTGAATATACTATTTAGAACCTTAGCTGTTATGAAACAGGATTAAGGCAGTTTGGCAATTTTTCTTTCTTCGACAGTTTTTTAACCCAACAGAAAATAATGAGTTTTAAGGCATCCATTATTAAAATCAAAGCACGTGCACGCTGTACTGCATTTTCAACTTAAAAACTTCTTGGTGAGTGAAAGCTAGCTATTCATTCTAATATTGGTTTTTCATTATATATATTCTATTCGTTTCAGTAGCTACCTTCATCTCATAATAATAATAGCGCATTAAAAGGACGTCCAGTGCAGACCCCGCGCAAAAATTGAAGTCAGGCGACTGAAACCACAAATTATAATGCGAACCCTATTTCCACCATCAAGACATTTTTTGAAGGGATCCGCACTCAAAGGGAATCCAAGAAACCCTATTACTAAATAATATTTTCTTTTTTTATGCATCTGTGTGTTTGTTGTGTGTGATAGCCTGGAACACAGGTTAAAATTAACCTAGTTCGGGCGGTCCACTAACAAACATGGCACATCGGAACCACGATTATTTGCACCTTTAATAATATTTTAGTTTTAGTATATTTTTTTAGGCACTGAACTGTATGAATATCCTTATTACTGTTGGCTTAATGTACCTTTTTTTGTAAACGTTATTTGCAATAAATTTATTATTATTATTTATTATTATTATCTCTCTACAACCTAAGGCTCGTCCGCCTTTTGCAGCTTTGTGTGTATATGAAGATTAAATAAATAGTAAGCTTTCGCTGTCCATACCCCTGTTTGTCCGTCCATCTGGCTGTCAAAGGGCTGTATCTCGTGATCCGTAACAACCAGATGTTTTTTTTTTTTTTCAAAATATGTATGTCGGTGAAGTCAATAGTACGGTAGCTTGAGAACCATTGGAGCCAGTGAAGTGATGTTGATGTTGACGGATACATCACATGTCATTTTAACAGATTCCGGTGGCACGAGCTGAATAGATAAAAGTTCCGGCCGCAGAGGTGCGGAGTTATTTCCTCTATCGGCAGCCGTGTGAACAACATCTTGTCCGGAAACTGTCTCACGGCTCGTTGTGAAGTGAATACTTAAAACTTGCATCGTAATAAATCAGTTGTAAGTTGTGTGATCCGAAATCGTTGGTTTATTGCTCGTTACCCAGTCATCACTCACAAAATAGTGTCACTGGAAAGGACTTCAATAGTGAGCATCCTGTACCGACATGTATATTTTTATTGACGCTATGAAATCAAATTATAAAAATTAAAGGGCCTTTATTACATTCTATGAATCAATTTTTTTTATGTTTTATTGAGCTAGTACTAAACTGTGGATTAAACTGTATCAATAAATATTAAAAACCGTTCAAAAGTAAGTCCTACTTACGCATCAAGTATTTATAAAGCCGCCTTTTTCGATTTTCGCAAAACCTAAAAGGCATTTGTCACCTACCAAGAATCATGCTTTTTTTTTTCATTTTATTGTACGTAACCTTTTAGAAATTAACACATTAGAGGAAGTTTGAAAGTGGTGACTGAAAATTTGAAAAGGAATCGTGTCTTGGTATTGTCATATGAAGAGATTTGATACGTATGTTACTAAAAAAAGTTATGAATATACATGTGGAAGGTTGAAGAGAGAGAAAGAAGCCAAATAAAAGATGAATGGATTGTGTGAGTTGATATAAAAGAAAAAGAGTCAGTGATAGCGTGACGGCTGTAGCAAATGTGTAGCGTCAACTTCAAATAATATGAAACAAGGCAGGAAAATGATCATACGGAATGTTGTTTTGTTTGTTTTTGGAATATGTGCCGCTACAAAAATTATCGGTTTAGTGCGAGTAGACCTCGCGTATCGGGGTTTCCGTACAAACTTACTTATGTAAAAAGTTCAATTCCCGAATCCAGTCTTGAAATTTTTTTTCGAATCTAAAATAAGTATTTATTTTTTTGGCGTAACTTTAAATTTACAGTTTTCAGAATTTTTCCTTTATATGTTCTAGATGAGGCTGCTTTGTGCCAAATTTCAGGATTCTAGGTCAACGGAAAGTACTCTCAGGCTTTGATTTTTTAATTTTTTATTATGATTATTTTTATTGTAATTGTTAGTGCAATATTGACTGATCAACACTGTCCTTACATAATATTTACATACACTGTAATATGGAAATATGGTAAGAACAACGTTTGTTTCTTCGTGGAGTTTCTTGCTTATCCATAGTTAACGACCAATTTGGAACTGTGCACTAGCTTCTGACGTTTTATAAGAGCCCATGTAATTTTTGCACTGCTCCTAGAGATAACAGACCTGAGTATTTGATATTAATTTTAATTTCATACCTCCACACGTTCTTGAGAAAAAGGATATTGACAGACGGTCAACAAAGTGATCCTATATGGGCTCCTTTTGTGGCAACATAGATACGAAACCCTAAAAAAAGGATTAGTAGAAAATTATGACATGAAAACCAGCAAGGTGGAGGAGGACGTTATGCCACCCTGTATCTAATCTCCCCCAGCTAAGCTGACACAGTTAAACTTACTTTACACACGCGTTCTTCGCCATTACTATTCAGACACGATTTTTTGAGAGTATCACAAACTCAAAGAAAATCTTCCTAATGCATTTTTAACGTTTTCATCTCGAGCTGTGTAACATCTGTATATTGAAATGGTGTAAACAGTTTAGATCTGCTTATTTTGTTTTGTATTCTAAAGTAAAAAATCTTTTTATAAAATAATACTATCGACATCTTAAAAAAATATATATTTAAAATGGAAAATTACAAAATGGTACTTTATTTCGGAAAACAGTATGTCCATGTGTCTGGTTTTATTTCTTTGTTTTTTTGACACCGAATTCAAAAATTTGTAAAAGAAAATACCGACTCCTGTTATTTTTATTTTTCGCTCTTTAGTTGTGGTAACAATAAAAAACTATACACTTAAATATGCAAATGCAGCAATCATTGAAGATTTCCTATCACTTATTGAAGAGCCAGAGTCTTTCTGCCCGTCCGATTATTATACCAATTCAGGTGTCTAAAAGGCTAAAGTGAACATTCTCTTAATAAACTAGGCTGCTTCAACATCAACAATTGCATCACTGCTTACCATCAGGTGGGATAGCAGTCCAGCACTAGTTTATGTCATTAAAAAAAGAGTCCAATGGTCTCTCACCAAAGTCTCATCAGTCGAACCGGATGCAGTTGGAAATCAATATCTTACATGGAGCGACCTGAGCCTATCTGATCTCCATAACCCAGTAATAGGATAACGACACCTCTTGGTAAGTTAGGTGCCAGTCTGTCTTTAACGACTGGCAAAGATCTAGAAATGACAGCCAAGACCAACGGAGACCACCTTCACGACAGCATACTTCTCAAAGCATGGAAGAAATGCGATATGTTACGATGGTCACCCATCCACAAACTGACCTCGCCAAGTGTTGCTTAACATTAGAGATAAATTCTTGCGGCTGATATTACTTAGCTTTGAAAATACACATGTTAAGTTTTGATACGGAAACAGATTATTATCTCCGTTTTTTGGAACCAAAAATATTATTTATTTTATATTCAATTATAATTATTTATTGCAATCGACGTATTGTGCTGGCAACACTGAAACGTATTTAAAATTATATGTAGTAAAGCTGTCGATGTAGCATAATGGTAGGTGACAGCTCTCTTGTTCAGTTGACGGCCATCGAGGTCAGACGCATAATTTGTCTCTTGCATAATTGTGGCGACAAGAAATATGTAACCGAGATTTGTGATAATTATCATAATTTAAAAGAGTTTCCATGAAGTTTCTTGATCATTCTTATCCATAGAGATAACTACGCTTTGGAATGTGCAATTAGCATAATTTTTTTAACTCACTTCTTGGCAATCCAAAAGTAATAAATATATATTACTAGCTGACTCGGCAAACGTTGTTTTGCTGTGTATATATATTTTTTTTTTATGTAAAATTCGCACTTCGAGGGATTCAACTCCAGACCAGGTAGTGTCTTTCGCCGTCTTACTGCAAAATTGGCTTGTCGTGCAGTGAAAGAGGATATGTCCCGCTACTTGCAGCCTCATCAGTTGGGTTTTGGCACACGTCTGGGATGCGAAGCTGCCATCCACGCTACGCGAGCATTTGTGATAGATCCGCAGAACGAGGACTCGATACTGCTGAAGCTAGATATTCGCAACGCGTTCAATACTTTGGAAAGAGACGTTCTGTTGAGCGAGGTCAAGGAAAAAGTCCCATCTTTATGTAAAATTGAAAAAAATATATTTAAGGGTGGATTACCCTTAACATTAAGGGGGATAAAAAATAGATGTTATCCGATTCTCAGACCTACCCAATATGCACACAAAATTTCATGAGAATCGGGAAAGCCGTTTCGGAGGAGTTTAACCACAAACACCGCGACATGATAATTTTATATATTAGATTTTATACTGAAGTGAGTTATTTTATTACACACACATGTACACAAACATGAAGACACCACTATGTACATTACATACAAATTTTGTTATAGCAAATATCACAACCGTGGCTCTAAACCAGGTATTCCATCACTCAATTTAGGTTGTCAAATGTATTTCTGAAAGCAAAAGCTCTTTCTTTTCATTCCGTACACAAGCTTCACTCACACCACCTCTTTTTTACGGAAAATGATACATCATTTCTACATGAAATAATCTGAGGTTCAACTAGAATCGCGTTTTATCCGAGCTCAGCCATGCTTGTAGACTTAAAAGCGTCTGTTGGAGCCTAATACTGAACGCGAAAACGAGTATCCCATCTCTCCCCTTACATTATGTACGGTAGCAGTTAAAAACGAAAGCAGATTCGTATTTTCCTAGCAACACCTTCCGTTCATCAACCTTTTATCGATTTTGTCGCGTTTTACTCTCCATGCTAATCTAATCTTTATTTTTTACACACTAAAGTCAAAAATCGTAAATTACACTTTGATTGTTAAGTAGTTCGTGCGCTGTCCACCTAAAATAGGCTTTAAAAATAAACCCTAAATTACTCAGCTATCCAACAGTTTAGATTAAACTGACCACTTAATATGTAAACAGATTTTCACGAGGTTCAACTTTACATTGGTTGAGCTTTAACAAAGCTGCCGTACCCAATGTAAGTTGACCCTTGTTAGTGAACTCGATTTGCAATTTGAATTTAAAAAGCAATTAACCGTTTGAGAGGCGAAATTGAACATCGAACTTGGTAATGCATATTAAGGAATTTAAAGATAAAGTTAATGAAAATAAAGTTTGAAGGGAGAAGAATAATTTTCTTGGTAATTTCAGGGTAGGAGAACAAGTGAGCCCTGTTGTTCTTTGGGGAACATTTATATGAAGTTTATAAAATTGTTACGGAGACGAAACTTGAACAAAACGAGCAAGTCGATCGAACGTAATATTATGTGCTCGTAACTCTGAACAAAGTTCAAAAGAGCTGGTTTTTATGATATTTTACAATGATTTATGTTAACTTTCCGCGGAGTTTACCCGCAGTTTATAACAAACTGGAAGTCAACAAAGAGAAATGTTTTATGAAAAGTAAAGCGTTGCTCATCTAGCGGCAATGACTGTACTTTATGAATCTGAACCACTGAGTCAACGGCCGTAGGTTCGAAACTAGGTGAGTGAGTATTAAATACAATATAGGCATATTATTATTACAAGTCTGTTGTGTTCCACTGAAGGGAAAAGGCCTCCTCTTCATTCTTTCACTTTTTTTTTAATAATATAAACTAGTGCTTGACTGCGAACCCATCTGATGGTAAGCAGGGATGCAATCGTTGATGGTGAGGAGCACTAGTTTATTAACTTTTCTCTGTCCTTAGCCACGTCTTATGGCATGGGTATTGTGCGTACAGCTAAGGAGTGGAATTCTCTGCTGGAGTTTGTGTTTCCTGATAGCTACAACCTGGGGGCTTTTAAGTCTAAAGTTAGGTAGTTTAGGTAGTTTAGAGGTAGGCAGAACAGAGAGTAAAGTCCCACAAACCTCCGTTGAAAAGGGAGGATCCTCCGGCCAGACGGGTGTTATGTCTGGTGGGCAATTGCCCGTTAGATGATTTCGGGCTATTCTATATGTTCTAATCGCGCGGAGAACTTTGATTGCGCGATGCAGGATTAGTACTTATGTGACGCCATAGATGTCGCTACAAAAGGTTACTTCTAGGCAAGTGTGCTTCATCGTCGACCACATCGCCGCTTTCCATCAGGTGAGATAGTGTTTAAGCGAAAGCCTACAAAAAGTAAAAAAAAATAGCCAATCCTAAAGTAAGAATTCTTCTAGTCATGACCTCCGTCTGGGCCTTTTGGGATCCAGCCAGTGATTGCTTTCACCTAATTTTGTAGCGACATGTGGCATGTATGGCCTACATAGTTCCATTTTACTTAGGTATATACATACATTTCAAATATCCATAGGTACCTACTCCATAACGTAAGTTTCTTACTTATAAAAAGTAGTTTTATTTTACCTTTTATATGTACCTGATGTTACTTTATTGATTGGAAGATTGCGTTGCATTATTAAGTATATAGGCTATCTATATACATAAAAAGAAAAACTGTCTGACTGATATATCAACGCACAGCCAAAAATACTAGGATTAGGAGCGTGAAATTTTGCACAAGGTTTTCATTTATGATGTAGGCGAGCACTAAGAAAGGGTTTTCCAAAATTTACCCCCTAAGAGGATGAAACGGGGCTATGTATGGAGAAACCTACTTTCAGGCGAAGCCTCTGGCAATAGCTGGTCGAATTATTATTATAATAAATAAATAATAATTAGTTCAGCGATACATAATAGCTCTTACAATAATATAATAATATTCCACATCTTTCGCACAACGCTATCTAGTCTCAAACTAAGTAGAACTTTTAATACGAATACTAGACAACTGATAAACATACTTATATATTTCGAAATACATACATATTATCGATTAATTACACCCAGACACAGAACGAATGATCGTGCTGATCACATTAACATTTGTACTGGGTGGGAATCGAACCACGAGAACACGACATTCGGCGTATCAGTCAGGGCCGCTGACCTCTAGACTAACAGGCCAGTCAAACAATAATAAAAAAACGATGTCCTAAGCGATGTTAAAATAAACGATTTTTTCCAAAATAATAATATATACTCCTGCAAAAACTGACACAGAATCCTACAACAGTGTCAGCTTCATAAAATATTCCGTATATAATTTTCTCTAAGACCATCGTTCGCTTACATTACTCAAACAGCATCCCTTAATTTTGAATAATAATTTGAGAACTCAGTTACTGTAAAGCCTTCCTTTTGATCTCATTACAATATGAGAATTTTCTATGAAGCGTTTTACATCTTGTCAAAACGGTTCCTCCGTAAGATGTAATCCGTTGTGCTTCTTATGCGATTATTGTTTAATGAATTGATTATTGTATATGTTATTGTGTTTAATATCAAGTTTAAGCCACAATGTAACATACATACGCATAAAGGCCTACGCGGACCGGACGGCATGGCAAAGGATTTTGCTGCCAATCAGCGCACACCAACTGGTTAGATACCGCAGTATTCCAATGCCTTCTCACTGCATACCACGTCACATCGATGTAAGTCTCGACTGCTTCTGTTGCCCGATATACCTCAGTCATAAGTTGCGTTTGATAGTATTGTTGTGTCTAAGTTTTAAAATCTACCTGCCTCACACCGGGGCACGTCTTGGCAGGCACCGGCTTCCTTCGATATACCGCCACGGAAGCCCGTGTCTTTCAATGCCGCGTAATGATTTCCCTTTAGATGCAACGGGATCATTTTCAAGCATAGTTCGATATGTTTGAATGTCGTTGGTAAAAATTTAAATCCTTTGCCATTTTGAAGTAGGCGGAACGGAGAGTAAAGTTCCGCAAACCTCCGTTGAAAAGGGAGGATCCAGGCACAGGCATACATAGGCATCCAGGCAGGAGGCAGTTGCCCACCAGGCATAACACCTGTTATGCCTGGTGGGCAACTGCCCAATAGATGATTTCGGGCTGTTCTATTAGTTCTATATGTTATAATCGCGCGGAGAACTTTGATTGCGCGATGCAGGATTAGTTCTTATGTGACGCCATAGATGTCGCTACAGCCATGTCGACCCAGTCTGCGTTAACACGTACGTACGGAGTCGATCTGGAGCTGACAGTGGAAACTGCACTTGCACTCGCTGTACAAGAAGAATTTCTATGGCTGCGTTTTAACTCGTTGTATAAAACTGTAGCTATCTATTCTGTGTTGGAAGTCTTGTGTACACACTTGTGTCCCAATCTTCTAAAACTTCTCTTTGCTCACCATTTTGTTCTCTAACTCTCTTTGAATTGGTTTTAATCACATCTTATAGGGTCACCAGCTAATGACAGAGGGATTGTTTCCTCATTTGGATTTACAAAATTTATTCTATACTAGTCCGATTGCAAAATTTTTTTCATCGATAGAAAGCTGCTTTATTTCTAAGTGAAGATTGTGGAGATCAAATAGGCAGTCGCTCTATGTAAAATCCTGGTATTCAGCTGAATGCGGTTTTTTTTTACTGGGTGGGAAAATCATCTTATGACATCCCACGCTCTTGGGCGGAACAGGAGATAGTGTCAGACTTTTACTGACTAAAAACCCACTCCTGTTCCTTCATTGCCTTCGTCCCAGGGCCCCGGGTTTCGCTTTCACACTACCCGTGGCCCCAGTAAGCTGAATGCGGTTATAATGGAAGCCGGTCCCAATTTATTTGGGAAAAAGTCAGACAGGAGTTAGGACCACGTACCAGAACATGCAGCATTGGAAGGCCTGCAGTCGCCTCCTTTTGCCTAGCAGTAATGCTAGCGAAGGAGCAGGCTACACGCGTCAGGGAACAAAGGTCCTCACGCCCCAGCCGCCGCAATTCCGACCCCGACTACCAGCCACGGTAGACGTGGGCTTGCGACACTTGGCACGCGGATAGCCCGCCGTTCTGCCGTTCGTTAATTAACCGGACCGAGCCCAATCGCCAACAGCGCGTAATGATCCACGAACTCCTAAGAGATGTCAGCAAAGCAAGGCCGATGCCGGTTAGCTAGAACCGCGGGGAATATCTGAAAAGGAATCCCCAAATCCTAGAACGCAAAAGGTAATTGAAGGACACAGGTGTGGTTTTACGTACTTTACACGATAACCACTTATCCAATTTAATAATGATTCAACGTTGATTACTCTTAAACTCCAAGATTCACACCTATAACCTTCACCAGATTCTTAAAAAAATACAAGAGTCATTCAAGTATTTCATAAATCTAATTTTGAATATTAGCTTTTATTATATTTTTCGCTAGACTATAAGAACAATGGAATAGAATGGAATTCTTAAGCGTCTACAAATGTCACCACTCTAGATATCGATAAAATAATTTAGGAAATTTTATGAAATCAAACTTGAGGCCTATCGAAGTCTGGAAAAAAGTTAACAATTTTTATGATAGAAGTAATCATTGCTGAGAGTTTTTAACCAACTTCAAAAAGGAGGAGATTCTATGTTCGGCTGAATGTATGTTATTTTTTTTATCACCGATTTCTCGGTCAATGTGTGGACCGAGATTGAAAAAAAATTTTTTTTTTTTAAGCATTGTGCTTCCAAATTGGTCCCATAAAAATATTGTTATGATCTGATTATAAACTTCGAAGATATGGAACAGAACTCCTCATAGGAACACAGCAGAAATGTCGTAAAAAGTAAAATTGCTTTAATTATACGTGTAGTCGATGACTGAGGGGGAATTTATCGAACTGATCTGATGATGAAGCCTGAATTTAGGCACCGGAACTCGGTAATAAATTAATGTAATCTAACCGTGTTTGGGATTGTTAGAATTGTCATGAGATGCACTCTGGCTATAAGGTATTTAAGTATGGCTGAGGGATACTTTTTAGTGGTGGTACCATAACTAAAAAGTGGAAAATAAAAAACTTTTTACAAAAAAAAAAATACAACCGACTTCTATGTAAAAAAACACACTAAAAAGTGCAAAATATCTTTAATTCTTGAAGTCACACTAACTTTAAATAACAAAGAGACAAAACTATTATAAAAACACCAACTTACGAAATTAAAGTTATTTTGCACTTTTCAGTGTTTTTGTTTTTACTTAGAAGTCGGTTGTATTTTTTTTTTTGTAATAAGTTTTTAATTTCTTTATGGATTGATATCAGAACTTTTGGTTGAGCTGAAGTTTTATTGTTTTTGTGTAGTAAAAATCTAGTCCAATTTACACACATTGCTTAGCGTTACGTACCCATTAATTACGTTATACCAGATAGGTATCTATTTTTGTGAGTTAGACAGATGTCTAACTCACAAAAATAGATAACGTTACAACTTAAAAGAGCTAATATAAGAAAGACTAGTACAGGTGACAATGAACAGAGTGGATGGACGGTGGTGGTGGTGGTGGATGGAGTGGCAATGGACAAGTCATATAATAAGAGATATCGAGAAGGGGAACAAAACCAAGAGATAAAAAAAGAAAACGGGGCAGACAGTTTCGAAGATGGGCAGACGAGATAAAAGCAATGGCGGGGAAAACATGGACTAGAGAAGAGAGAAGACTAAAGAAAAGCGAAGAAAACAGAATAGAGTGGAAAGAAATGGAGGAGGCCTTTACCAAAACTGGGCAAACAGACAAAGATGAAGGTGTCATCGACTCAGCGGAGTGGTTAATTTAAGTTTATTTTATGTTGACATTTTTTTTTGTCTAACTAAAGTCTTTTATTATTATTCTCTTTCTTATCCTTAAAACTTATTAAATACATTTTTAAATATTTCTTTAAAAAAAAATACATTTAAAAACATAAAAAATAGTATCCCACCGGTATCGGGAACAGGGTCCAAGTTACCGGGGTTAGGGCGCCAGAGAAAGAAGCCTCCTAACAATACGAGCCGAGTCCAGGAATACCGCTTTCTGAATCAAGACCTTATCAAGTCGTCTAATGCGAGCCTTCTAAGGTGTTGGTCGAGGCTCTTGGCTATTAAGCCATTGCCTGACACGACTATCGGTACAAGAACAAAGAATTGAGTTACAAAGATTTTTTCGAACCGCAAATTAAAGTCTTTTTTCTATACTTGTGCTATGAGACCTTGCTTTATCCCTAATTTGAAGATTGATTGGTCAACGGGAAGTACCCTATAAATTTTGATTCCTCTTTGAGAGTGTCGAAATATACGTTTTTTTTGCGACATAAATTGCCGTATATTTTAATCGTTAACATAGAAGTTTTATTTTTTCACAGCTTCAAGGGACCGCAGACTTGAGTATATGGTTTTAATTTCAACTCAATTTCTTTACGAGTTCCCGAAATATCTTGACAGATAGACCTACAGACAGAAAAAACGGACAACAAATTGATCCTATAAGGGTTCCGTTTTTCCTTTTGAGGTACAAAACCCTAAAAAACAATCGTTCCCAAGTCACTTGTGGTCTAGTCCATCAAAGATCAAACAAAAGTCTTTGCATGGCCTTAATACCGAACAGTTTGTTTTCCGAACAGACAAAAAATGAACATGGACAAAACTAAAGTCATGATAAACAACGAAGTAGCACCCAATCCTATAGAGATTGGAGACTCTATACTCGAAGTGGTGGACGATTACGTTTACCTTGGACAGACAGTCCAGTTGGGTAGATCTAATTTCGAGAAAGAGGTCAACCGTAGAATCCGACTCGGCTGGCTAACAGATGGCCGTTAGGGCCGAAAGGACTGGAAGAATACTTTTTTTTTATTCTTTATAGGCTTGCGCTTGACCATTTTCATACCTGATGGTAAGCGCTGATGTGATTGACGATGGAGCGCACCTACCTAGAAGTAACCTATTCACTCTTGACATTCTTGGCATTTCTGCCAATTACTTTCGTCTATCTACCCAAAACAATGTAACTGAAGATCAAACATTCGAACTTTATAATTTGATACAATATTATTCATAAACAGACGCAATAAAGCAATGTGAACAAAAATTTGTTCAAGACTTGGCCATTGTTCTTTATCATGCCGCTAATCAAGACATAAATATTGATCAAAATACTTCAGTCATGAGTCACGTTGGGAGACTTAGCTTGTCAACTTTAGGCTCAGTTTTCTTGTGAACTTCTCAGCTTATCAGATCAAATAATGTTTAAATAACAAAAATGTTTAAAGCTGCGCGGATATTCTTCACTCAATTTTAGGAGATCTTGAAGCAATTTAGATGATTATTATCAACGGTATATTAAAATTTATTCGTTAATATAATTATATGATTAAACGAACTTACCTTAAGTGAAGTTCTATCATAATTATACGAAGCTCCTTCTCCGAGACAGATTTACGAGTAGTAACGCGGTAATGTACCAGCGCCATCACAATTTCAAAGCTAAAAAATAAATAAAATTAAAAATTGTTCTCTCGTCGAGCAACACTGTGTGAATATGTCATTTCGTTTAAAGCTAGTTAACTTAAACAACCCTATTTAGGGGAGGACTTTAGTCGGGATGGGTTGGGAGACTCTGTCTCGGAGAAGGAGCTTCGTATAATTATGATAGAACTTCACTTAAGGTAAGTTCGTTTAATCATATAATTATACTTACTCCTTCTCCGAGACAGATTTACGAGTAGATGTTTGAAGTCAGGCAGGGTTGTTTATAAGTTAATAAATACTTGGTAGTAAAAATAGTAAAGTATTTATTAAAATAAAAAAGTATCTGGATAATAATAATCAATCAGTAACTTATCAGACTAAGAGATTTATAAAATTAAGTCGGGTAATTTACGGTGTTACATATTACATCACTGAAAGAAGATGGATCTTGAATAACTGGCCTATTATAATGTCTAGCAAAGGTAGCCGAATTCTGGGACCACCCAGCTGTTCTTTGTATTTGGTCTATACTGATACCAGATCTTTTAGCAGCTGACGTGGAAGCATGTCTGGTGCTGTGAAGGTATTTACATCAATTCCAGACTCATGTAAAGTCGTCTTTATCCATCTGCTTATAGTTTGAGTTGAGGCACTAAGGTGTGGTTTTTTAAAGGTTAGTATTAACCGGTCAGTACCACTTCTAAGTAGTTTTGTCCATTTATTGTGCCATAAGATGCCCCTGATTCAAAGGATTCACTTAAAAATTTTAAAATATAGGGAATTGAGGCTTCATATGTGTCTACGTTATATTTCTGGCAAAATAACCACCAAGATTTTAAGGGTGAGTCATACTGTTTCATGGAATTCTTGGATAGTGAATTTAACATGATTTGGAGGGCCGAATTTGCTGTGCCTCTCCTTACATATGCCTCGCTGAGAGCAGCCCTGCAGCCAGGGTAAGTTGGTGGTGAAGAGGGTGACTTTCTCTGAAAGGAGAGGATAACAACGTAATATTTGGTTCGAAGATTAATATTTCTTTGGTTAATAACGACTCCAGTAGTGGAAACCATGGTTGAGATGGCCAATATGGAAAAACCAAGATGCCTGTTGCCTTATCGGTCATGATTTTATGAAGACATTTTAATATTAGTGAGAATGGAGGGAATGCATAAAAAAAATAGTTAGTCCAGTCGAGAGTGAATGCGTCAACTTGGAAGGCTTCAGGATCACATTTCCATGATACGAACTTTTCACATTTACTGTTTATTCTAGAGGCAAACAAATCAATGTCCGGCTCCCCAAACCAATGTACTATCTTACTATAAGCTGATTGAGAAAGTTCCCATTCAATGTTGATTTTTTTTGATTCCCTGTCAGCTTCATAATTTTCTTTGGTATTAATATAAGATGCATAAATCCATATATTTCTTTCTTCGCACCATTGCCATATCTCTCTAGTAATATTGTTTAAGTGGGGAAACTGAACTCCCCCCATTTTGTTGATATATGCCACTGCAGTAGTATTATCCACTCTTAATAGCACCTCACAGTCATGCAAATCTTTAGCAAAACATTGGAGCCCTAAGAAGGCGGCTTTTAACTCTAAATAATTTATATGGTAATTTTTTTCTAAATCTGACCATGAACCGGAGGCTTTATTCAGTTCACACACAGCTCCCCAACCTGTAGTGGAGGCATCTGTTAGTATTTCTGTTTTAAATTTATATTGTTTTATTGGATTACATTTATCCAAATTCTTACTCCACCAGTCTAATTCTGGGTGAACTAGACTTTTAAGAGGCATTATTGCATCATAATTATCATTTGACTTTATCAACCCTAAATATCTCTCTCTCTCCAAAATCTTGGTATATGCCCAGCCATATGGAATGGCTGGACAAATTGAACTTAATGTTCCTAGCAATTGAGAGAATTCTCTGATTTGACATTGAGTTTTAACTTGATAGGTTTTGATTTTGTCTAGTATTGCAATTTGTTTTTGTTGGGGGACCGCTAAGGTAAGATTTTTTGATTCCAAAATAAAACCTAAATACTGACATGATTGACTTGGTTTAAGGTGACTCTTTTCAAGATTGATGACAAACCCTAAATCTTGTAAAAGAGTTGTTGCAAATTTTACATTTTCCTCGCATTGCCTTTTTGATTTATGGAAATATAGACTGTCATCTAAATAACATGTCATGATGATGTTATTGGTTCTCAGGTAAGTGCAAACTGGTTTTAGTAGTTTTGTAAAAACAAAAGGTGCAGTACATAACCCATAGGGTAGAGCATTAAATTCAAATAAGTGGCCATCAAAGGTGAATCTTAAATATTTTTTATAATTATCTGCTATAGGTACTGAAAAATAGGCTTCCTTTAGATCTATGGAGGACATAAAGCAATTTTTAGATATAAGTTTGCAAGCTGTTCTTATGTCTTCTAATTTGAAATGTTCTGTATCTATAAAACTATTGAGTTTTTTCAAATTCAATATAAATCTATATGAGCCATTGGGTTTTGGAACTAAAAATATTGGTGATGTAAATTGATTTGGGCAGAAGGTACATTCTGAAACTGTCCCTAAAGTAATTAGTTTTTCAATTTCTAATTTAATTAATTCTTTTTCTTTCTGCAACCAATGTTGTGGTGTGGCTTGGTAGAGAGGTGGGGTCTCCCTGAATGGAATCTCATAACCTTCTATCCATTTTAGAAGTACTGGGTCACTGGTTATGTCACACCAGTAGTTCCTGTAGTACTTGATTCTACCTGCGTGTACCTGACGGTCTATCTGCGGTATCTGGGCTTGGAGCTGGATGGAGCTGTTTTCTGGGTCCTCCAGCTGTTGTTGGTATTGCGGCGGGCCTCTCCAGTTTACCTGCTTCTTTTGAGGCTTGAAGGTTTTCTTCTCTGTTGTTCTTATCATAGAACCTGCCTTTTGAATTGCTTGTGCAGCCCTAATTTTTTCAGCGCAGTCTGTCCCGAACAATGTTTCATCAGGTGTTGCAGTCCGTACGGCATCTTGCACCACTTTATTGACGCCAGCCAATGCGAAAAATCGTCTGGAGGAGGAGTCTTGGTAAAACATCTCAGCAGCTAGTTTTGCTGCATCGCTTATTTCCTCAACAAGAACCTTACTATTGATGTTACCCATCAGTACATTGCTCAGTGATTTTCCAAGGCAAGTCATGAGTTTTCCCGTAAGGTTTTGTCTGTGACTGATCCTTTTATCCCTTTTGAGAGTAGGGTCTGAAAGGGAGGCTGATATCTCAGCATTCATTAGAGGGGCTACTGACCTTGGAAAATTTATGGGTGTGGGATATTTTTTAATAATTGCCTCTCGAGATTCTTTACCAAGTCCTGTCTGCGTGATTCTAGTCCAGCGGAGTGCTAATTCTGGTCGAATAGCTTCTCCGACTTTGGTGTTTTCCTCTCCTTCAGTTCCCAGAGCTTGTAGGAGTTCGTCCGGCAGACTGTCTTCTGAAAATTTCAAATAAAGGATATAGACATGTCTATCCGCTTAGTGATAGCGCTAAGTCAATGGTCTTCCAGTGTAGAAATATATTTTTAGGCATTGTCTACCCGCAGTGTGATAGCGCTTGCCATATATTTTTTGTGAGTCTTGACACAGTGTCCACCCGCACGTGGTGGCGCTTAAGTGTCCTTAACATATATCCCTCTAATGGTCAATGGTATTCCAGTGTAGAAATATATTTTTAGGCATTGTCTACCCGCAGTGTGATAGCGCTTGCCATATATTTTGTGAGTCTTGACACAGTGTCCACCCCCACGTGGTGGCGCTTAAGTGTCCTTAACATATATCCCTCTAATGGTCAATGGTATTCCAGTGTAGAAATATATTTTTAGGCATTGTCTACCCGCAGTGTGATAGCGCTTGCCATATATTTTGTGAGTCTTGACACAGTGTCCACCCGCACGTGGTGGCGCTTAAGTGTCCTTAACATATATCCCTCTAATGGTCAATGGTATTCCAGTGTAGAAATATATTTTTAGGCATTGTCTACCCGCAGTGTGATAGCGCTTGCCATATATTTTGTGAGTCTTGACACAGTGTCCACCCGCACGTGGTGGCGCTTAAGTGTCCTTAACATATATCCCTCTAATGGTCAATGGTATTCCAGTGTAGAAATATATTTTTAGGCATTGTCTACCCGCAGTGTGATAGCGCTTGCCATATATTTTGTGAGTCTTGACACAGTGTCCACCCGCACGTGGTGGCGCTTAAGTGTCCTTAACATATATCCCTCTAATGGTCAATGGTATTCCAGTGTAGAAATATATTTTTAGGCATTGTCTACCCGCAGTGTGATAGCGCTTGCCATATATTTTGTGAGTCTTGACACAGTGTCCACCCGCACGTGGTGGCGCTTAAGTGTCCTTAACATATATCCCTCTAATGGTCAATGGTATTCCAGTGTAGAAATATATTTTTAGGCATTGTCTACCCGCATGTGATAGCGCTTGCCATATATTTTGTGAGTCTTGACACAGTGTCCACCCGCACGTGGTGGCGCTTAAGTGTCCTTAACATATATCCCTCTAATGGTCAATGGTATTCCAGTGTAGAAATATATTTTTAGGCATTGTCTACCCGCAGTGTGATAGCGCTTGCCATATATTTTGTGAGTCTTGACACAGTGTCCACCCGCACGTGGTGGCGCTTAAGTGTCCTTAACATATATCCCTCTAATGGTCAATGGTATTCCAGTGTAGAAATATATTTTTAGGCATTGTCTACCCGCAGTGTGATAGCGCTTGCCATATATTTTGTGAGTCTTGACACAGTGTCCACCCCCACGTGGTGGCGCTTAAGTGTCCTTAACATATATCCCTCTAATGGTCAATGGTATTCCAGTGTAGAAATATATTTTTAGGCATTGTCTACCCGCAGTGTGATAGCGCTTGCCATATATTTTGTGAGTCTTGACACAGTGTCCACCCGCACGTGGTGGCGCTTAAGTGTCCTTAACATATATCCCTCTAATGGTCAATGGTATTCCAGTGTAGAAATATATTTTTAGGCATTGTCTACCCGCAGTGTGATAGCGCTTGCCATATATTTTGTGAGTCTTGACACAGTGTCCACCCGCACGTGGTGGCGCTTAAGTGTCCTTAACATATATCCCTCTAATGCACCCAAGAGTATGTGACGCTAACCTAACGCTTGTATGAAAAAACCTGAACATAGACACAAACATAGAAGTTTTAAAGTCTCAAGTGGGTTTGTTTAGTCAATGGCCGGGAATACCGGATGGCGTCCTTTGACATAGACAAAGACGAACAAAACTTTTTATGGTAATTTTTAGGTTGTAACTATTAA
Organism: Mythimna vitellina; assembly: GCA_949316375.1. Taxonomy (NCBI): domain Eukaryota; kingdom Metazoa; phylum Arthropoda; class Insecta; order Lepidoptera; family Noctuidae; genus Mythimna; species Mythimna vitellina. The sequence goes on along the minus strand of OX438690.1, from coordinate 1,585,615 downwards.
AATTAGGAATTCTTCTGAGAATTCTTAAATAAGTTCAAGTCTTACCTTATTGATGCTTCGGTACATTGGTCTTTCTTAAATTTTTCTATAATTAAATACATACCTGCTTTCTTCATAAACAAAAACATTTGTAAACAAACTCACACCGGCAGCCGAGTTTACGTCTTAATTCGATAAATAATTGTTTAAACACATCATATGTCGTGAATGCACTCATGGTAATCAATTTTAACATTGTTTTATACCTTATTAACTAAGAAAATTTAATAAAACTTGTATTTTGTCGAGAGAACGTAGTGACAGCGCTAAGCACAAAAACACGTAATGACATATTCACACAGTGTTGCTCGACGAGAGAACAATTTTTAATTTTATTTATTTTTTAGCTTTGAAATTGTGATGGCGCTGGTACATTACCGCGTTACTACTCGTAAATCTGTCTCGGAGAAGGAGTAAGTATAATTCACTTGAGCAGTAGTGGCCGAGTGGTAACGGCTGCGACTTACAAGTTGTAGGTCGCGGGTTCAAACCCAGCCAGGCGCATTACTTTGTGTAATTTATTTCATCACCACTGCTCACAAAACGGTGGAGGAAAACATCGAGAGGAAACCGGCATGTCCTAGAACCAAAAATTCGAAGACATGTGACATTCACCAAGCCTCACTGGGCCCGCGTGATGGATTACGGCCCATTCCCTCTCCTAGAGAGGAGGCCTGAGTCCCAACAGTGGGAACATTGAAAGGCTGATTATGCTTATGCTTATGCTATAATTAGCTTGAAAACGTCCAAAGAATCTAAGAAACATAAAAACCATATTTTCACATGTATGTTAGAAGAGATTTCTCTAGTAATAAGCATCACCTTTGTACTATTCTTCTGTTTCCTTCTTCTTTTCTTGTATTATTGTGTGTACATAAATTGTTAAATAATTAAAAAAATGCAATGTCTGTCTTTCCGTGTGTGTATTCAAAACTCTTAAGTCATATTCCTACCAGTTCCATTTTATTATTATTATTATAGCTAGCCCGTATTGTCCTACTGCTATGTAAATGCCTCCAAACATTCTTTCCAACGATCACAATTCCTTGTTTTCTCATTCCAATTCTTAAAGAAGCCAGTTCAATCAGACAGAATCAACGTCGAATGCCAATGTATCGCGAAACATCGTCGTTATCAGTGATCTTCATCTATAAAAGAGAACATTTTAGATATAGCTAAGGGCTTATCTTTTAATATCGACTCATACTCGGTCACAGCCTCGCAATTCTTCGGAAAAATATGAAATATAGGTCTTAGTTGAACGTCGCCGTCGTTAAGATTTGTGTAATGTATTGCCATAGAAACGACGTCTTTTAGGTCAAGTTTATCTCTTTATCCTAAGTAATAGTAGCAATAAAAAGCTAATTTCGTCTACGTCGTCTTTTTGACCTTGGAATGAAAAAATGTGTTTATGAAACTGTGTGAGTCAGTGAAGAATTTGTGTAAAGTGTTTTTGTAATAAACTGAGTTGAAAAACTGGCAAAAGCTTATCTGCCCCCCTAGCCAAGTTACAACCGTTTCGTTTTGATTCTCTTTTCGTCGATCGCCTCGAGTAGGCCACGCCACCGATTCCTTTATTCTGACGTCATCTCAACGCTCAGTCACGTGGTCAGAACAAAGGAATAGGGGGCGTGGCCGACTCGAGGCGATCAACGAAAAGAGAATCGAAACGCAACGGTTGTAACTTGATTAGGAGCCTGATATTTAGAACTAAGTTTATTATGTTTTAAAAAAAATTAAATAAAAAAAATCGAATTCATTAATTCAAAAATATTTAAATAAAAAACAAAAAAAAAGATTATCTATTTAAAAATAACTGAACACAAAAAATGGTGGAGCCGTTTTGTTAAATTCCTTTACGTCGGCTCATATTTTATTTTGTTCGTTTAATTTAAAGTGCACGAGAATTATTTTTACGAATGAAAAACAAAAATCGGATCATTTAAATAAAAAAGGATGAAACATTTAAATCAACTACTGGCTTGCACCATTTGTAACCTTTTGAGTAGCATAATTAGAGACACAATAGAAAGGCAATGACCGAGTGAACGCCGGCGTTCGCTCAGAGTCCGCTACCCTGAGTCTCCACAACAACAGGCACAAAATGGTAAAGCTGATCCAAGGAAGCGTACTTCAACCTTTTTTAAAGCAGGCGTCTTCGGCGGCTGCAGGGGCAGTGTGCATGGTGCATGGTGGTGGTGGTTGTTTAAATTGACTACTAAGGTATTGTGGGACCAAAATTATTTTTTTTGTCATTATATATGTGGACGCTTCAAATTAGCAATTTAGTTTTTTGCTATTGTCATTATGTTGTTATTAGTCTGTAAGCTTTCCTAAAAAGTGAAAAAAATAAATAATTAAATACTGGAGTTCATAGCAAACATTTAATTTATACTAAACCATAATTGGGAGCAGTGGTGGCCGAGTGGTAACGGCCCCGACTTACAAGCTGTAGGTCGCGGGTTCAAACCCAGCCAGGCGCATTACTTTGTGTAATTTATTTCATCACCACCGCTGTCAAAACGGTGAAGGAAAACATCGTGAGGAAACCGGCATGTCCTAGAACCAAAAATTCGAAGACATTTCATTGATATCCACCAACCCGCACTGGGCCCGCGTGGTGGATTACGGCCCATTCCCTCTCCTAAAGAGGAGGCCTGAGTCCCAACAGTAGGAACATTATAAGGCCGACTAAGCTAACCATAATTGTAAATAGTGTTCTAGTACAAACTGAATGTAATAAATACCTTTCTTCTTTTTTTATTACATAATTATTTGAGTAATTGAAAAAAAAAGCGGAGAAAAATACAAGATATAAGTTTATTTCCTATTGATTTAATTCCATTTGTACATTCTCAAACAGTGCATTTTGCTGACGCTGGGTCTTACACCCGACGTGCGTCACTTTATTACTATAAATAAACATACGTTACAATAAATCGATGAGTGCAATTACTGTTACGCGGTGACTAACATTAGAGAAAGGAATCGTCAACAGTTTTCTTTGTAAACAATGTTCTTACGTAATAAACCTTACGGAAACCAAGTGATCTTTTCTCTACGCACTCTAACCTCTACAAAAACAAATCTCGCAAGTGTACGAACCGTACACCATTAGTTGATAGAAATCAACCAAGATAGAAATCAATCAAGGTTGATAGGAATCAATCAAGGATGGGTGCGGCTTCTATGAGAACATAGAAGCCGCACCCATCCCAGTCACCATGGAAACAAGAAGGAGTCACCCCAAAAATTCGAGCTAGCTTTGGCTATTACATATTTCATGAGTAAATTTATATCGTCTGTAGCAACCATTCCTAAGGGCCCTTTGAAAAATTAGAGAAAAAATAAATTGCTTCGTTTGCTTCGGTAACAAGTACTGTGGGTCTTGAGATCGAGGGAGGTTCAACGTAATATTGTATGATAGGGTTTATCTGCTTGTTTATAATTTGAATACTGGCCGCATGAAAATGGCAATAGGAAATCGAACAATAATATAAATAATACGAACTATTTACAGGCACTTTTGAAATGTCTAGAAGACAGTCAATCAGAAAAATGTTGCTAATTGCACATTTCAAAGCGAAGTAGATCTCTATGGAGAAAATTGTGCAAGAGACTCCATGAAAAAATTTAACATCAGTTAAATTTTTATAACTATTTTTATATATATAGTATTACCCAGTTACTGGGTAATACTCTGGTTGAGTTTTAGTTAGAGTTACTGGGTTGAGGTGGTTAGATAGGCAGTCGGTTTGATCAGATCATCACACCTATATAGCATTTAATTTATTAAACCCCGAGTGAACGCCGGCGTTCGCTCGGTCATTGTCTTTCTATTGTGTCTAATTACGCTACTCAAAAGGTTAAAGGTGAAAGTTTGCATGTGGGTACGATTGTTACAACTTCTGAATGACGGTCTGTGTCTTCTGTACACGACTGAACAGAAATTGGCTCCAGGATTGCTAACAACCTGGATAAACATATAAACTACTAGCAGTCGCTGCTGACGTTATTCTGCCTGAAAGCTGGTTTTTTATCCGACAAAATTTGAGAACCTGATTCTAGTGCCACCTACCGGGTTCAATTTTATTTTCAGGGAAGCGAAACCAAATCGGTTCAGTCGTTTAGGAGGAGCTAGGTGACAAACACATGTACAGAAGAATTATAAGCATATATAAAGATAATTTGTAAAGATTGGAAAAAAAAAATTACGCGCAGGCAGCCTTTAGTACATAATATATTTAAAAAAAACGTGAAAAACTACGCTCGTTTTACCGTATTACTTACTTTTACAAAAAACACCATTACTCACAACTCTACCTTTGAGTTACTGTTACAGCTGTTATTCAAAGCCAGGCTTTTATAATGAAAAAAATTAAAAAAAACAAAAAAGTTTTAAAACAAAACCCTATTGCGTCCAGACGATTCATTTGTTAGGTTTTAGGCTTACGTACCTAGTTACGACCGATGACAATGAACATATATATTTTATTATACTAGACATTTTATTCGCGACTTTGTTCACGAGAATGTTTTGTTTGACACCCCTAAACCTTCTTTTGCGGGTTTTTTTTTTCGGTGTTAAAATCATCTAATGACATCCCCCGCTCTTTGGTAGAGCAGGAGATAGTGTCAGACTTTTACTGACTAAAAACCTACTCCTGTTCCTTCGTTGCCTTTCGTACCGGGGCCGAGTCTTCCTTTCAGAATCAGACCCTTGGCCCCAGTAGGCTTCGACCCTGCTGGGCACCTACAGTTGCTGACATCTCCTTGAGGCGCGCGTGGAACAGTACGCGCCGTCGACAACTTGGGCTCGGTCCGGACGGTTACCGGACGGTCGGACGGCGAGCCACCCATTGCTCGCCGTCCGCAAGCCCGCTTCTTTTGCGGGTAATTTTGTAAAACTAATAATGACAGTCTATAATATTCATTTATGTTAGAATTCGTATTAGGTTTAAAATTCATTAACATCAGACATTTATAAGACATTTACATTTCCCCATTTATATTCTCTATCACTTTCTAAAACGTCTAATGGGAGTATTTTTGAAGAACAAATATAGACTACCTTTATTATATATTTAGCTTATTTGTGTTGAGTTTCAAGTATATTTTTCATCATCATTATTTCAGCCGAAAGACGTCCACTGCTGGACATAGGTCTGCACCAAGTGCCGCCGCAATGAACGGTCCTATTCGTCTTGCATCCATAGGACTCCCGCAACCGTTACCAGGTCATCGATCCACCTTGTAGGAGGCCTTCCAACCCTACGCCCGGTACGTGGTCGCCATTCCAGAACCTTTCGGCCTCAACGGCTATCCGTTCTGCGAGCAACGTGCCGTGCCTATTTCCACTTAAGTTTGGCGATTCTTCGTGCTATGCCCAAAAGGCAATGGAAAGGGCTATGCTCGGAGTTTCCTGGCGTGATCGAATCAGGAATGAGGATATCCGCAGGAGAACCAAGGTCACCGACAAGTATATTTGTCCACGGAAAACATTTTTGCATGCCAATTTTCTGTTTTCACACCCTTAAAGATTGATTTTCTATATATTGATATCTAAAACTTATTAGTGCTCTAATCTAAACTTATTATCTCTATCTAAACTTATTAGGCACATATAAAGAAAAGAAAGAAAATATGTTTATTTGGTACACCATGATTAATAAAATTAACAAATAATTGATTTACAACTAAAATTAAACTTAAAAAAATAAAAAAAATAAGGAGAAATAAAATTAACAATAAAAAAATATGTCTCACGGCTACGCCAAATAGGTCCAGTTCAGCATAATACCAGACAACTACGCAGCAGTTGCCTGACGCTGGTTTTCAACTGAACTTTAGAGTGCAGATACGGATGAAAATCAGTTTTTTATATGGGAATGAAATAAATAAATATACAAGTATATATATGCATATATTAATCTATAGAAAGTGATACATCATAAATAGATGTTTAGTGTTAAATGTGTAGGTATATAATTACATCACAATTGGAAGCCTTGTTCAAAATAACAAAAAATACATATTTTCCTAGTGCACGGTTCCGAATTGATCATTTCCTATGGAGAAGAACCGGCAAAACCAATCATAGGTAAGTTCAAATTCATAGTCCCAGTAATTTTGGCTGGCCGTTGATATGTCAGTCAGTTTCTTCTTTTATATATGTAAGTATATATATGATTTATGTTTTTTAGCTTCAGATGGATATCTGAGGCTTCAATTTGTCAATTTATTTCGATGTAAAATGTTTATGGCATCGTCACATTTTACGGTTTATCGAATTTTGAGGGACTGCGACGTTCGTTTTCGTGGAAATTTGAATGGAATTAATTGTCGCTAGAAAGTTTTAACTGTTTCCAATATTCATGTTGAAATTGGGGTTGATTTAAAACAATGGGATCTATACAGATATTGTAAAGAGATTGTATTGTGTCTTAATTTTTGAATAATTGACAAATTTAGTTGTTTCTTCCTCTTCAATATAATTGCATTGAATAATAATTTGTTTTTATTGAAGTAATAAATTGTAGAATTGCTTTGTTTATATACGCGATGACTTTAAGTTTGACTGAAGCGTACTTTTTAATGATGGTACCGCAACTAAAAAGTATAAAATAAAAAACTTTTAACAAAAATCCGGCGAGGGGAGGCAATGGGTAGCTCGCTGTCCGGCCATCTGGTCCGTCCTGGGTGGGTTTATTTCAGCAAAATACAGACAGCTCTTGCCCCGCCCTAGAGCGGAAGAAGACGTTGTCCGATATCCCACTAAAAGCCAAAAAATCCAAAGTGGTACCAGGTAAAAAAAAGTTGGAAAACACTGATTTAGAGAATGTTCTCTAACAAGACCGGTTGGGCAACGGTCGCTAATCCTACTTGGACAATTTTACACTACGTTTTTGTTTGCTGTTTTATTCATAAACGTAAATTGGTTTGATTGTCCTTTATTGTGACACTTGTGTTAATTTGTTTTGAAGTTTATGTGTCGTTAACAAGAGGTCCTTTTTCACTCGCCTATCGTCAACATCGAGCATGGTTTAAAAGTTTGTAACTTTATCTAACGCAATCCAACGTGATGTTTGACGAAAGACATCCCAAAAAAAGAGAGATTACGCCTGAAGACTCTATCAGCATTCGATAATTCTGTGATTTACTCAAATTAATTTTAAACCCTTAAAAGTTTTTGAAAAAAATTGTTGTCATTCAGAATCTTGATTAAATTTGCAAGGCTTTTATGGTTTTATTTTTTTGCATTTTTAATTTTTGAGTAAATTATGAAGTGTTCATGCAAAATAGCAGATTTTCAGAGGTCTTTACGGGGTTAGTTTTACACAAATTTATAAATTGATTTCAATAGATGCCTAGATAATATCCACACTGTTTCCAAAATACCCAATGAAAAATGTGTCATCATCATGTAAGAGCAGTTGTGAAAATGTATGTCGAGTTGGATGCGCCCTTAAGGCATTTGTTGATGACCTCAAAAGATGAGTTGGTGGGTGACCTCAAAATTCACCTACACCAAATTAATCTTATTTCCATTTTTAGTGCATGAATAATTTCTCTACGGGACCGATTTTTTAAATGATTTTAACAGAAGAATACTAATTTATTACTGAGTGACATAGGCGTATATTTTTATTTTCACACAGGCAAAGCCGCTGGCATAAGCTAGTTCCACATATATTTATAACTAGCTTTTGCCCGCGACTTCGTCCGCGTAGAAGTCGAAATTGGTTTTATTAGGTTTTTTGAGACACGAAAATATGAAATATTATTTATTATCTTCGTCGTGTGTGATAGTCCATTGAATTGTATAGCTAGCGATATTTTATCTTAAGATACAATTCTTTAGATAAAATATTATAGTATCTTCGCTGTTTGCAGCGCCCCTTAGTGAACTCCACTGCGGTTGACGTAACCTACGACAAATTTATTATTTGCGGTTGATACAGTAATCGGGTCTAGGGATCGAACCGCAATTAAGTTTGTTTTTTATTATATATACTTTTCCGGGATAAAAAGCACCCAGTGTGGTGCCCAGGATATTAAAGAATAATTATACCAAGTTTCATCGTAATCGAATCGGTAGTTTTTGCGTGATGCCTGAACAAACAAACAGACAGACAAAAAAAAAATTTAATCACTTTTTTGGGTTCGGTGTCTGTCTAGTAACAGGGGGTGTTACTTCGCCATTTATTTTTTTGATATTTTCAATGTACAGAATTTTCACTTCTACAGATCTATTATAAGTATAGATATATTTAAAAACCACACCTTATGTTCCTTCAGTTACCTAGCGTTCTAGGATCACGAGTAACCCCTACATCAAACATTATAGACACACAAACTGAAACATCAAAATCCTACACAAAACATAAAGATAAAGTTCTTGTTACCAACCTTCTAATATTTAATACTTTTAAGCCCCGACTAATTCCGAACCTGAGTAAATTGACGAGGTGTGACGTCACAGATCCCCGTCGCTTTGAGAGCTCAAATCTAAAGTTCGAGTGAGTGTTTTACTTTGTAGTGTATCGATTTGCATTTTCGTTTGTAGACACCTTCTATTTTGGTTGGTTACGTAAAGAGAAACTGTCATGTGATTGGTGAATATTTCGCACTGGGGAATTGTGAGTTTAACAGTATTTGACGAGATTTTCACGGGATTTCTTCGAATGAAGTTCAGTGGCTGTTTTAATTATTCAGAAATTGATTACTAGTGGATATTGTGATGTAAAATTGGTGTAGTTTTGTGTTTTGTTTTGACTGGCCTGTTGGTCTAGTGATTAGTGGCCCTGACTGCTATTCTGGAGGTCGTGGGTTCGATTCCCACCCAGGACAAATGTTTGTGTGATGAGCACGATCATTTGTTCTGTATCTGCGTGTAATGTATCTATAATATGTATGTATTTAGAAATATATATGTATGTTTATCAGTTATCTCATAACTCATAACACAAGCTCTGCTTAGCTTGAGACTAGATGGCGTTGTGTGATAGTTGTGGAATATACTATACTATATACTATATCTCAAGTATCCGTGCAACTGGACATATATGTGGAATCGTTAAAATAGGCGCGATCTCAGTATAATAGAGCTGAGAATTTTATTGTAGTGTTGATTACCTTAGTGAAGTTTGCCGAGAAGGTTGACTCGATACATTTGCTGCCAAATACTACAAAAGCATTCAAAATATGTGCATCCATATTCTAATAATGGTATACACATTACCTGTTCATACGAAGACATGGCTTAAAAGGCTTAGTATCCAAGTCAAAAACATTAACAATAAAAAAACAATATTTCACATTCGTTTTGATAGTCAGCTATTCTATAATTATGTTCAGAAAAGACTTGTTAGGGTGATTTCAATGTCACAAAAAGTTAACAGTACTTGTAGAAAATCAACTCAGCTAAACAATGACTATAATATTATTATAAGTGTTTAATTTAGCAAACTTTTGAAATTTACTTAACATCCTAATATGTCGAAGGTAACGAAGCGACAGATAATAACTACCTTTGAGGAAGAAAAGTAAAAAAAAGTTCTTTAGTCTCTAATGTAATAATAATATATTATGGTCGTATTCAATAATAAATAATTGATCGTATGTAGAGCAATCTTAAATATTACGTTCATAATAATAATAATACAGGTGATGAGGATATTTTCCCCCTTGTTGCTACGTCACTTTGTGCTTGCGACCGTTTTGACGATCCATTTATTGAGTGTGCAAGTCACCCCCTGCCTTTTTTATCAATATTTATTAATAATATTGTTCAGGCAGGGGCCATAGTATTAACATAAGTTCTTGGTAACCAGTCCACTTAAGCCTCCCAAAACCATAGCCTTATATATCTTAGTTTTCCATACGTCGTAATACTCGTAATAGTTTCTCACCAACCGGGGGTTGTCCTTTAGTGAACTTGTATGGCACGTACAGGGATAATCGTCGGTTAGAACCGCATTCTATGAAAAGTGTCTACGGGTTCTTTACTAGTTTGTTTCGGTCTCCGTATGCTGTTCATAGTTCCAGTACCCTAGAGTCCTGAGATAAATAAATAGACGTAAAAGTTGTGAAAGAGAAAATATCTCGACTTAGCACACAAGGATGTAGAATATGGAATCGGCTATCAATATACCGATTATTGTTTCTACCAACGGCATGATGGCCAACACCTCGATGAGCATCTGTCAAAACTGCTGGTGCATTTTTAGATGAAGTGCCTGAAATAGAAGGCAGTACTTCTCAATGAAGCTTTCATTGTGAGGAGGTTTCTGTCTCTGGAGCTCTAAGCACCGGTAATTTGGATTCTGCTCCCGATACGACAGACATATACATAGTCATTTTTTATATTATCAATTTTTTTTATGCAGAAAATACAAACAAAGGTATTAAAAATGCAAAGAAAAATAAGTAAACAAAATGAGGTAAAATAATGTGTTTTTTGTTATATCTGGGTGAAAGTATTCAAATCTTTCACTGAGAAATATGACTAAGAACACTATCGCTGAGTTTTGTAGGCTATTTTGTAAACAGAAGATAATTATGCGCGTTTACACGATGCAGGAGCGAAGTCACAAAAAAGTACTAGTCTATTTACACGACGTCGTTGGTGTCAACTCAATTAAATTACACCTATACACACGTGATACAGGTAACCTAATGAACTTAATGCTTCTTACACTTGTGAAGGTACTACAATATCATCTTGTATGTTAATAGACTCGTGAGTGTCGTAAAGGGAACCTATGAGTTATAAACGGGGCTTAAAAGTCAAAGTAGGTGTTTCACAAGGCTCAATATTGGGTCCCTTCTTAATTTATTTTAGTAAAATTATGTTTGGTTTTAATTAACAAGTAAAATTAAATAAGAAGATTTATGATCAATCAATTTTATTAAAAGCAAAAACTAAGCAGTAATAATTGTTAGGTTAGCACAGTATCAGGGAGATTGGAAACGGCGAAAGTTGTTGTGCGGTGTCACATAGAGATTGGTACTACGGCCGCGCTTGTGGAACATTGGCTATAACTACGTGCTGCACGGCGACCTCCCCAGCGGGGTCAGCATAGTGTGCTACGCTGACGACACACTAGTCTTGACGCAGGAGGAGTCGCACCAGGCGGTAACCGGACTAGCGACACGCGGGGTTGTGGCAGTTGTAGAGAGGACCCCGCAGTTAGGACTTAACTGCCATGTGATGTACGACCGTTGGAATGCACCATCATTCGATGAAACGTGGTACACAAGGAAACCATGTCCTGGAATAGCACAGAGGATACTTTTTATCTCCGGAGAATGTTACCTTGGGATAATTTGATATTTTATTCACACGGGCGAAGACTTAAAGTTACCCAAAGGGCAATGAAAAGGGTTACGCTCGGAGTTTTCTTGCGTGATCATATCAGAAATGAAGATATCCGCAGGAGAAGTAAGATTAGTTACATAGCTCGAAGAATCGCCAAACTTAAGTGGCAATGGGCAAGGCACATTGTACATAAAACAGAACAGATAGTCGATGAGGACGAAAGGTTCTAGAGTGGCGACCATGTACCGGTAGCGTTGGAAGGCCTCCCACAAGGTGAACCAATGACCTGGTAAGGGTTGCGGAAATCCAATGGGTGCGAGACGCACATGACCGCTCGTACTGGTTACGATTGGAGGAGGCCTATGTCCAACAGTGGACGTCTTTTGGCTGAAATGATAATGATGATGGGCGAAGCCGCTGGCAGCAGCTAGTTTACATAGTCCATACTAATATTATAAATGTGAAAGTAACTCTGTCTGTCTGTTATGGTTTAATGATTAAACTACTGAACCGATTATGATGAAATTTGGTATGGAGGAAGGTTGAACACAAAGTATGGACATAGGCTACTTTTTATCCATCTTCGACTTCGATTTCGCATCCGCAATAACCAACATTTGCACACGCGGACGAAGCCATTGGCGAAAGCTAGTAAACAATAATAAAATAGCCAATTATTTCCAAACATTGGGTTAGGTGAAGTTGTCAAAAATAAAAGGCCCGTTTTGACATCTATCAAAGCGAATATTTAAATACGCAATACTTGCAATATACTCCATCATATTATTTAACGCGCCAAAAAATGTATGCATTGTTTTAAAACACTATAGTAATTAATTGTTATTTTATTGTTTTTTTTTTCAGTTTCGTTCCATGTTACATTCTAGGGTATTTCTCAAATGTCGAAACGGACCTTTGATTTTTTAATAAGTTTAGTACCTACTTTTTCTCTTTGGGTTAACTATAGTACTGGTTACAGGAAGTCTCTCAATTAAATGTTCCTTTTGACATAGGCCTCCTCCAATTGCTTCCATTGAACTCTGTCCGCTACTAGCCTTGTCCAGTATGGACCCAAGTTTCTTCTCACCTTCCATTTACATTCTGTAAATTAACAAAAACATACAATTGCTGGCCATATCGCATTCTACGATTTACATTTTAAAAATGATTTATTTGCCTACCAAATATTTGCACGCCATACGTGTCAGAATGTAATGAGACCATTCATTTATTTCAAGACCATAATTATGTACCATATTCTGACGAAATAAAATAATTTGAAATTGGAATTTGAATTTGAAAGTTACGACCATTTCGTTTCGATTCTCTTTCGTCGATCGCCTCGAGTCGGCAACGGCTCCGATTCCTTTATTCTGATCACGTGACTGAGCGTTGAGATCTGACGCGATCGACGAAAGAGAATCGAAGAGAAACATTAGTAACTCGGCTAGGGAGCTTTTTTTTTTTTTTTTTTTTTTTTTTTCCGGTGGGAAAATCATCTTATGACATCCCCCGCTCTTGGGCGGGGCGGGAGATAGTGTCAGACTTTTACTGACTAAAAACCCACTCCTGTTCCTTCGTTGCCTTTCGTACCAGGGCCGAGTCTTCCTTTCAGAATCAGACCCTTGGCCCCAGTAGGCTTCGACCCTGCTGGGCCCCTACAGTTGCTGACATCTCCTTGAGGCGCGCGTGGAACAATACGCGCCGTTGGTAACTTGGGCTCGGTCCGGACGGTTACCGGACGGTCGGACGGCGAGCCACCCATTGCTCGCCGTCCACGAGCCCGCGCCTAGCGGCTAGGGAGCTGGATACTCCAAGAAAAATGGGCGGACTATTCAGATAAGAATAGGAACGACGATGACCTATATTTGGTAAAATAATACTTGAAAAGTACGGTTTTCTTTTTTTTTTTTTCATTGTTGGCAACAATTTGCCTTCTTCTATTTGCTACTACTCAGACACTTCACACATTGATGCAGAAATGAGCAGAATGGAAGAACTAGATATTGATTAAATTTTTTTCGTTCATGATGCGTCGATAAAATTAATTAAAAAAAAATTACGTGTTTTGCACCGGTTTTCTCAATATGTTCTCCTTCACCGTTTTGAGAGCATGCATGTTTTGCACCGGCATGTCCTAGAACCAAAAATTCGAAGAAATGTGACATCCACTAACCTGCACTGGGCCCGCGTGGCCGGTGGGCCACGGCCATCCATTACGGCCCATCCATTTTTTTTTTTTTTATCTATCTCTTCATTATTTATTATTTTATTTCGATAGACTACTTAACGGCCGTAAGTGTGTTCGTGGCATCACAGCGGACCCTAACAGAATACCAGTGCTGCGTTATTTGTCGTTTTAAATAACGCAGGATATGCTGAGTTAGGTGCCTTTTTGGTCTCGCACTGATTATATCTGTTTTTTTTTTTTTTTTATTGTGTATCTTTACTTTATACGATTGTGTGAGTCACAAATAAAGGTTTTTCTTTCTTTTTCTTTCATTCCCCCTCCTAGAGAGGAGGCCTGAGTCCCAACCGACTATGCTATGCTAACGTGTTTTGCACACTCTACCTGATTCGATTTGACAGCTATCACGTCACAACATGGTGTTAAATCGAACCTATTCTTATTAGAATCGTTACTTCTTTGACCACCTCTGTTCTTTCGTTTTTTTCAACATATTCTGTTACGTAAAAAACGTAAAAGACACTTAAGTATGTAAACGTGTGTACTAAACCACTTGTTATAAACACTAACGGCGCAAGTTTTAAGCAAATTCTTCGCGGAGCGCTCTTAGACTAGCGTAACATGGGACATAAATAACGTCAATTTTATGCCTAGCTCCTAAACTAGTAGTACTTTATCTGAGTAAAGCGTAGAACTCCTATGGTTTTTTTTACATGTGTTATATGTTGTAGAACAGGGATACAGAAGAGGCCAAGGCTTTTTCTCAAGTGTGAATTAGTTCATCATCATCACTTGAGGGTTATAAAAGGGCCAGCATAATGAATTGGTCCTATGCATCTCGCATCCAGAGGATTACGAGGTCTTACAATTTGTGGGAAACCTTCCAATGCCGCTTCTCTCAGTAAACTGTCGCCATTATAAAACTCCTCCTAAGCCCCCACAAAGCAATGGACCTGCTACTTAAGCTTGGCAGTTTTTCCAACTATATTTTTTTTAGGTTGGAATATCATCCAATGACATCTCCCACTCTTGAGCGGAGCGAGAAGATGTGTCGAGATTTTTATTGACTAAAAATCCACTCATATTCCTTATTTGCCTTCGTCCCAGGGTTTCATACGCGTTTCACTTTCACACTACCCGTGGCCCCAGTAGGATTCGACCCTGCTGGAACCCTACGGTGTGATACGACATCTCTTTGAGGCATGCGTGGAACAGTACGTGCCTTCGATGACTTGGGCTCGGTCCGGACGGTCGGACGGTGAGCAATGGATCGGGATTCCGGCGGCTGGGGCGTGCGGCCTCCTCCTTTGCTAGCATTATTCCTTTGCAGAAGGAGGTGACCGCTTTTCACTTCTCCTTCGGACCATGGCCTGTACCAAGGACCGGCGCGAGAGATCGCTGCCGCAGATAGCCTCCACGAGGTCACGGCGGTGCTCTACCCATGCGGGGCACACCTCTACCATATGCTTCACCATGTCTTCCGGGCGGTCCACACAGTGGTGGTACTCGGGCGTTACTTCCGCTTGAATTCGGTGCAGGAGAAAGTAAAGTCAATTTTGTAGCATAACATATTGACTTTTTGTGATACTATTTTAATTTAACATTTGAAATGCTAACAAGTACCGGTCTATACATTTGTGACCAAAATTGCGTAAAATGTTGTTTCGGGGTGGCAAATATAGTTCGGTAAAATAATACCTATGAGACATGATACTTCGATGATCTATAATTATGTAAAATAATGTATATATCAAAACAGCCATCGGTCAATAGTTTTCGGTAAAATGTTGTAATGTAAAATTCGAACAAAAAAATTACGGAAAAGTGATCGGTTCGCCTTTCACTAGCATTACCACTTTGCAAAAGTAGGTTACCACCTCCCATTCGGTCTTGCACTGGACCATGGCCTAAACACTCCCCAGGGCGAGAGGTCACAGCCGTTTCTTCTTATTTTAGGAAAACAGTAAAAAAAAGAAACAGAATTTGATGGTAGTACAAAGTAAATCATGATCCATGCAGTTTATTACCATGCGATGTCCCCCGCTACATAGTGGTCACGTTGTTAAAATCCATGAGGATGTTGACCAAACGCTCGATTAAATTTTCTATCACCGCTCCAACTAAAATTCAGCAGAAACCAACTTTTCCTAAGTTTTCTACAAACCCGGGTTGTTTTTTCTCGTCAAGAATAAAAATATGTAGGTCATGGAACACTCCCGTCGTCCTTCAACTTACACACACTTTCTTATATTCCACTTTATGTGCCGCTTCCCCAGCGGTATTATAAAACAATTTGTATCGAACGCTCTTTTAATAACTCCTAAAGAGATTACTGAGTATTAAGGGTATGGAGTAATTTGCCGGAATATCGCGGTGAAACTTTTAAACTAAGTCCTTATTAAGAGTTTAATATTTGCTCCCAGAAGCCGACGATGAGGCGAAAAAGCAATTTGTTTTGATAGTACTTTGATGTTGTTATACATAGGTAGGTTTGGGTATAGACCATCTATCATACCATCACCAGTCGGTGGTGGTTAACCGGGCACTCGTGCTCCAGTCGGTAAAGTGCCCCACTTGCATGACAACGAGCAATAGATAGCTCGTCGTCCGACCATCCGGTAACCGCCTAGACCGAGCTCAATTCGTCGACGGCGCGTACTGTTCCTCGCCCGCCTCAAGGAGATGTCAGCAAACCGTAGGGGCCCAACAGGGTCTTAGCCTACTGGGGTCAAAGGTCTGCTTCTAAAAAGAAGACTGGGCCCTGGTATGAAAGGCAACGAAGGAACAGGAGTAAGTTTTTAGTCAGTAAAAGTATGATGCACCCTCCCGTTCCACCTAAAAGCGGGGGATGTCATATTCGTCTCAGTGTGAGGACAGAGAGCTATCCGTTACTCGCCGTACGCAAGCCCGCCGTAGCACATAGAATATTTTTGATATCATGGAAGTATATATCCTTGGGATAATTTCCTAGTATCCCGCGGGCGATGCCGCTGGCAGACGTAATCACATATTTCTTTTATTCAAGTGAAGAGCCCCAGCCCTTCAGTGGGACAATGAAGCCGGTATTATTAGTTATTGTATAGTTACGTGGTTAGAATATCTGAGAAGAAATCTTGGAAAAGAATTGGTATTGGATCAACATAGCAAATATATAGAATAGGAAAGGGTGGCACGTAACATGGAAAAAGATTTTAATAACAAAGTGATTTTCAACATGTCTATGTGACTATAACAAATGAACATCAATGAATGATACATATAGTAAGGTATACCTCTGTTAGGAACACACAAGGAAAGACGATGGGAACCTCAAAAGGCTCATTGTGACTGGTGAAGAAAACGGGAAAAGTCAAATACAAATACAAAAAGTTTATTTCTCCTTCTTAGCGTATCGATGGCAAAAATAGTTAAATTCCTTGCTTGGCCCAGTATTCGGCCACGACAGTGCCGTCCGCTGATGCTGTCATCAGGTCCCTACGTGAATAGGTAATAGGGCACGTGATGCAGGATCAAAGGTGGGACATGGTCTGCGGAGAGACGCCGCACAAACACTGAAGAGAGTTGAGTTTATTTGTAAGTATTTATTTGTAAGTTTATGTGTAAGGCCTTGTGGACGTAGCCCAAAATGGTTGTCCGACGAGATCCTCACCGCTCTTGACTGTAGAGTAATCTGACAGAAACAGATGTAAGAATATCTGCGAGTGAGAGTGATGAAGCAGGGAAATGACGACCCTCACAATTGAGGAATACGATGTAAGGAAGAGGAGGACCTCCGTTAGTGAATTTAGGTATAATAGTTTTTAGTAATTTATTACGAAAAATAGCATCACAGTGACCTAAAATTAATTTGAGTTCGTGTTTCAGTTTTAAAGTTAATGTTAGTTTGAAAAGGCAACGAGATATGAAAAGTTGTGACACATAAAGTTATAACCATTCTAGCTGTCCCGGAAAACGTTGTTCTGCTATATAAATTATCAAAGAAAAAAATGAAGGGTGGGGGAAGGAGGGTAAAAATAGATTACGACCTCAGACATACCACAAACAAAAATCGGGCTAGCTGTTTCGTAAGAGTTCGTTAACAAACATTGTGCCATGAGATTTTTATATAATTAGTAGTATATGTAGTTAAAAGATGAGTAGTAAAAAGATTAACGACATTCAAAGTAATATTTTTGAAGAGTCACTCCAACAAATACAAACAAAAATTCTAAATAACTGCAATCAGAAATAAATTTCAGAAAAGTATCAAATAAAATAATGTTGTAGCTTCTTAACAATAAAGAGATAATTCATATCACATTTCATTAAAATATGTCTAACGAGATCTCTGCGAGTTGGTTTCGGTCCCTGATATAATATGATAATATATCAAAGGTCCTGTTCAGGATCCTGAGATGTATTAAGACATACAAAAATTATAATGAGATATATAATGTATATAACATAATATCTATGTAGCCGGCCTGTACTCCTACGGTGGAGGTGTATCATACGGTAGAGGTGAGCGTCGCTTGGGTGGAGTACCGTCATGTCCTTTTAGAGTCAATCGCAGGCAGTGACCTCTCGCGCCAGGCTCTGAGGAGGAATGCCAGGCGATCACCTCCTTCTGCGAAGCAGTAATGTTAGCTTAAGAGACGGCCGCACGCGTGAGGGAACGGACATCCTTTTACCCCAGCCACTGCGACCCCGACTTCCAGCCAAGGTAGGAGCGGGCTTCGAGCAATAGGTAGCTCGCCGTCCGACCGTCCGGTAATCGTCCGAACAGAGCTCAAATCGTCAACAGCGCGTAGTTTTCCACGCGCTCCGCAAAGAGATGTCAGCAAAACATAGGGGCCCAGCCACGACAATGCCCGCTAGTGCCGCGGGGACTTTCTAAAAAGGAAACCCATGGTGTTTTGCGTTCTAACGCATAGGGCAACTGGAGTACACAGATGCCAGTAAAATGTTTGATCCCGCTCATTCAATGGATGATTTACAACCTTCAAAAAAGCGATCACATACTATTGTAATAATAGTATATTATTTCAAAAACTGCAAAGATTACAACAATAAATCAGTCTCAGGAGGGTTTCGAAGTATTTTATAGATATACAGCTACATCAGATGTAGGCAGCGAGCCAAGCCATCTATAGTTAAGACATAATGCAGTAAAACAAATATCTTAGCGAGAATTTATGTTTGCATCTCAAATAAACATTTCTCATTGAGCTCTGGCTTGTATTGCATGCACAAATTAAATGCGGCAAGGTAAGTTGCGTGTAAGCTGTAATTGATGTTCGGAACGCAGCTGGGTAAGTAAGCAAGTCGTAATCACCCTTTTCCAACTAGCTTGGAGTTGGTTTCCCGTGTTCTACACGGAGTGACTACCTATCAGACCTCCACAATCCACTGACTGAGCAACACGATACTTCTTGAGTAGACTGATGGTTTTTTTTTGGTGAGAAAATCATCTAATGATATCACCCGTTCTTGGGCGGAGCGGGAGATAGTGTTAGACTTTTACTGACTAAAAACCCACTCCTGTTCCTTCGTTGTCTTTCGTACCATGGCCGAATCTTCCTTTCAGAATCAGACCCTTGGTCCCAGAAGGCTTCGACCCTGCTGGGCCCCTACGGTTTGCTGACATCTTCTTGAAGCGCGCGTGGAACAATACGCGCCGTCGACGACTTGGTCTCGATCCGGACAGTTACCGGAATGTCGGACGGCGAGCTACCCATTGCTCGCTGTCGGCAAGCCCGCGCCTACGGTGGCCAGAAATCGGGATCAGAATCCCGGCGGCGGCTGGGGCGTGAGGACCGTTGCTTAACGCGTGCGGCCTCCTCTTTTACTAGCATTATTGCTTCGCAGAAGGAGGCAACCGCCTGCCACTCCTCCTCGCTCCGAACCATGGCCTGTACCAAGGCCGGCGCGAGAGATCGCCGCCGCCGATTGCCCCTACGAGGACACGGCGGTGCTCTGCCCAGGCGAGGCACATCTCCACTGTATGCTCCACCGTGTCTCACGCTTTCTGGCGTCTGACCGCCTGTAAAGACCGTCAAAGATCTACAAATGACCAACGGAGACTGTGGAGACCAACAGCTTTACCTACTTTCCGAAGCACGGGGAGTCAGTAATTACCTAGGTAAACCCCACCAAACAATTCCACTCATGAGACTCGTCTACAATGTCACAGCATTTCCACCCACGCCACCGCGCTGGTTCAAAGGAATCAATTGAGCTCTTAATATCACTAAATTCTCATAATCACTGACATTGGATTTTTTTTTTAAATTGTTAATCTAAATAATTTTTAGCTGACATAAACAAATATTAAATAATTTTTAACACGTACGGCCCAGCGCAACAGCCAGGCCAGCCAGGCGCAGGCCTCCTACAAGGTGGACCGATGACCTGGTAGCGGTTGCGGGAGTACGATGGATGCGAGACGCACTGGACCGTTCATTGTGGCCAGCAGTGGACGTCTTTCGGCTGAAATGATGATGATGATGATGACGGCCCAGCGCCGCTCTCGTGAGGTGCGCACATTATGACACAATATTTTCTAGTAGTGGTAATGTTGCGGCTCAAAAGTTAAATAGAATTTACTATGGCTGCTTGGCATTATGACATATTGTGCAAATGATGGTATATTTTTATTGGGTGTGATTAAACGTTGTGTTGACAACAAAATTTACGTTATAGGACATTGCTGATCCGAACATGTTAAAATATCTTCACCAACAACAAAGTTATAAACCTTCTTAGCTGCTAATAAGAAAGCAAAGTCCGACATGGTCTTTGATGTATACTTCATTCCAATACAAATAAATACAGGAAATAAAACAGTGGTTTGACGAGTGAAACAGATATATTTATTCATAGATAATAATAACATATCTCGTTAACTTTTTTGCCAATTTTGATATTGTTTTCACTGTACATAGTCTGTTTTTCTTTTTTTTTTTATTGATATAAACTGGTTAGATAACAAATACTTTATTTCATGAAAATTCCTTGCTGTAACAAACAAACAAGCCCTAATCCCGCCGACAAACTGTTATGCAGTTTAGTGGGTTTACAAATGTATAACACTTTTGGTTCAAAATAAAAAAATATAATATTTTTTTTGTTGATGTTCCAAGTCTATTTTATGAGTACGTTATGTCCTACTATAAGAAAAATGCCTTTCTTCCTTTTTTCTATCCTTACCTACATTCCTGAATTCATTCCATTCTGACCAATCCTCTAGGTGGTAGTACAACTCGTTACTCCGTATCTTTCTAGGCTAAGTGCATAACGAATCATTTTCTTTACAATTTGGTATCTTATGAAAATACACTTTAATCCTTGATGTTTTTAAGAAATTAGCTATCGCTAATTATAATATGTGATCTGACATAACCAGTTGACGTCGAGATAAACTAAAGAAAAAAAGAAAGGGATCACTTTTATTTGGTACACAGGTACACAGTGAGATAAAAATTATAATATAGACAAATATAGAAACCCAAATACTTACACTTAAAAATACATCAACACACAAAGTGTCTCACGGCTGCGCAAAATAGGTCCAGTTCAGCAATAAACCCTGTACTACCTACGAGATCCCGTAGATTCAATACCTTTCCACATCCGTTATTTGATTATGATAAATATTATATGCAAGATATGCCTAGCTCAAACTGGTGCCAATGATGTTAAACAATAAAATTCATTATTACCTACATATTTTTCATCAACTAATCAGATTTTTTATTTATGAAAGTCGAGTATCAGCTGAAAGAATGTGCCCCAAGGAACTGAAAAATATAGGTTGCCTACTTTATTTGGTGTAAAAATGGGGATTGCCTCGTTTAAAGAGGTAAATAAATGGCCATAATATAACCCTTATCTATTATTTAATCGAATTATCTATCAAATAAAAGGTAATTTTATTCCTAACCTAACCGTGTTAGGTAACCTTACCAAAAGTGGTGTGAATCCATGGTTGCCTAGATTTAAGGTTAGTTTAGTTCGTCAGATAGATTGTTTAACACAATCCATTTGAAACTGTTAAAGGCATCGAGTTATATAGGGTGTATAGCTCCATCCCTCTTTCTCGCTCACACAATTGACATTTTAACATATATTGGTAAGGCCGCTGGATTGCTAAGTATTTACCCAAAAGTTGGACGAATTAGGCTGATATTAACAGAAACAGAGAGCAGTGGTGGCCGAGTGGTAACGGCCCCGACTTACGAGTTGTAGGTCGCGGGTTCAAACCCAGCCAGGCGCATTACTTTGTGTAATTTATTTCATCACCACTGCTCTCAAAACGGTGAAGGAAAACATCGTGCGGAAACCGGCATGTCCTAGAACCAAAAATTCGAAGACATGTGACATTCACCAACCCGCACTGGGCCCGCGTGGTGGATTACGGCCCGTCCCCTCTCCTAGAGAGGAGGCCTGAGTCCCAACAGTGGGAACATTATAAGGCCGACTATGCTATGCTATGCTAACAGAAACATTTGATAAATCAGGCTGATTTTTACAGAAACGTTTAATGAATCAGGCTGAAATTAACAGAAACGTTTGATGAATTAGGCTGATATTAACAGAAACATTTGATGAATCAGGCTAATATTAACAGAAACGTTTAATGAATTAGGCTGATATTAACAGAAACATTTGATGAATCAGGCTGATGTTACTGAAACACTTAATGAATCAGGCTGATATTAACAGAACCGTTTGATGAATTCCACTGATATTAACAGAAACATTTGATGAATCAGGCTGATATTAACAGAAACGTTTGATGAATCAGGCTGATATTAACAGAAACACTTGATGAATCAGGCTGATATTAACAGAAACACTTGATGAATCAGGCTGATATTAACAGAAACATTTGATGACATTAGACATGCGCTAGATACTGTGCTTGCCATAACTACATATTATTTATTATTATTGATAGGCTCATGCTTGACGGCTATATTACCTGATGGAAAGCGACGGCGATATTTTATGGTCGACGACGACGAAGCATACTTGCCCAGACGTAACCTATTCACTCTTTGACTTAAACCTTCTTAAGTTGTAGTTATCAGGAAATACAGACTCCGGCAGGGAATTCCACTTGGTAGCTGTACGCGCAATGATATATTCCCAATAATTATGTAACATTTCGACCGAATAAAAAAAACTTAGCGACTGCTGATGAGATACTGTTTTAATAACTTGAGCGGTGTGAATTTGAGTAAGCGAAAAATTAATTAATCTAACGACAAATATTGATTAATAATAAAATCCAGAACGAGCTTATTAAAAGTGGATTGTGATTAATCCATTTCAGATATTTAAAATTCTAGCCTCGCGATTAAATTACTAAGTGAGCGACTAAATTAGTGAGCGAATAGAAATAAAATTGAGGTTTTACATAGCGAACTACTAAAAAGTTCACTTTAAGAAATGTTTTCACCATTATCTAATAAACTAGACGCCAGCAGATTCATAATTTTGAACTGGGTGAAATAGGTTAGGTCAGAACTATGACCAACGTCTAAGTCGCAGATTTTATTTCACCATTTTCTAATTATCCGGGTTTTCGCAAAATCCAAATGATCAAATTATCTTCTGACATACACAATACATAAATATCGATATTCGGGACATTCGAAACACTTCATTTAAGATAAAATGCCGCTCAGTATATATATATAATGTACCAAATATTGAAAAAAATGCAGGACGTAACGTTGACACTCAAACAAATATTAGGTTGCTCAAATATTATGAAGCTTCTCATTTTGTGTTTTAAATAACTAAAATTAATGTTTGTAAGTAGCTGTTCTGTTGATTTCTCGTCACTCGCAGTCAGTTGTTCACTAACTAGTAATATTATAACCTAACTTAATTATTTTTGTCACTTAAAACTATAATTTACAGTCACTCGTTTAAATTCTACCGACTATTTATGTAATCCAACCTCAGAATACTCTGTCACAACAAATCTCCTAAGGATCTTAAAAAAAAATATTTCAAACTTACGATAACAGGATACTTCCACTACAAAATAAACAAACCTGAAGAAAGCACTTAAAAGTAAGAAAAAGCGATCTAATTTCCTATATTTGTTCAAGCAAACAACTAGAGAACACTATTTTCTTACAGTACTATAAGAATTTGTTTATTTTTTTCCAGGATTCATGAAAGTACCGCTGTTTTGGGTTCCGCACGATACGGAATTCCTGTTGGCACGACGAGTTTATTTGTTCGAAAATGTGCGCGAGTCGGCAACGAGATGTAAAATATTAAGATAACTATACTGTTACTATGCTCTTTCGAAGATTCGCAATGAAGTATTTGATGTTGCTAGGGACACTTCATTTATTTATTTTATAATTTATATGCACACACAAATACAAAAGAAGATACATTGATATAAAAATTGTACAAAGGTACTGCTTATTTCTAAAAGAAATCTCTTCCAGCAGACTTGTGGAATGAAAGATAGGAAGGAATGTAAACAATAGTGTATCGAAGTAATAAAAGAAGAGTATGTGAAATCTTAAATTAATAAATACTTATATATAACTTTTACTAAAAATAAACAACACTTTACTTTGTATAAGAATTGTGTTTGGCATGACTAGGGAATTTAAGTGGCAATCAAAAAGTGCCCTGCCTTAGTCCTCAGGCAGGGCACATTGCTTGCTGAACAGATAGTCAATGTGGCCGAAAAGTTCTGCAATAACGCCGCATACCAGAAGACGCAGCTTTGGAATGTCCGATACAAGATTGACCGATTCTTGATGATGGACCTGGTGAGGGTCGCGGTAATCCGTCAAATACAGGAAGCAGAAAACAGATAATTGTGGGGACGAATAATGATGACTAGAAATAAGAAATAGACGTAATAAATTGTATTTAGATATTTGCATGCGTTGCGTCAGTTCCCAAAAGAGAAAATTGAAAACAATGTGACCTCAGACTAAAAAGGATCTTAGTAGGAAACTGAATACCTTTTTATATAGTGAACAGTCTTACCTCGGCTTAAGATGACTTGACATTTGCCTTTTCTGGCAAATAAAAAGTTTTCCTTTCTTCTTTACATCTAACTTTTATACCTACCTGGGTATAGCAATATTTTTATTCCGTGCCTCCGACTTGTAGTAGTGGAATATCAGTTGCTGGAACTCCAACGTAAGTTCCTTTCTCCCCGAAAAGAGGTTATCTATGAGAATTCCTAACAAAAATACACAACAAACAAGAAATATTTACACAAGAAAAAACAGGAATATTCAATCGATCAACACGGCAATATCTGTCGGGAGAGAGTTGGTTAACTATCGCATCAGTTTGCCCTCCAGGCACTCCCGGCCCACGTTAAAACTTAGTTGAAGCTATGCAGCGCAAATAGCGAAATAGTTTCTAAAAATTGATAGTTGAAAAAGCTTGACTATCAATCCTGGGGCTGCCAAGCCGCTAAAGTTTACACCCGACAGCCTACCCTATCCATTGGTACAAACTTAAGGTAAATACTTTCAATAACGAAAAATGAATGAAAAAAGTAGACCCTTAAAAGTAGGTCATTAACACCATTATTATATATACTTTCTTATGATCTACATCTACACTAATGTAATAAAGAGGTAAAGTTTGTTTTTATATTTTTTTGTTTGTAGGACGTAAGTAATCTCTGAAAGTACTGTAAGTATATTTTATGTACGCGCATGAAACCGCGGGCTAAAGCTAGTCCATAATAAAGATGAATTGAGAAAAAAATTGTAAATATGACCGTATGGAGTGATCTAACGATGGATGGATTGTGTGAAGAGTGATATGAAAGAAAAGGAAGTTAGTGATAGCACGACGGTTGACATGATAGAATGGAAGAAAAAAACGTGTTGCGCCGACCTTAAATAAGTTGGGACAATGGCAGGAAGATGATGATGGAGTAATCTAATTCCATATTATGCTAGTTTCTGTCAAAGAAATTGTTCGAGTGAAAGTCAAAATTAGTACTATACAAATCGAACCGTTTCCAAGAATAACGTAGTACAGTTCACGGATACGGACCCTGAATACCAGCAACGTAGGCGCGGGCTTGTGGACGACGAGCAATGGATAACTCGACGTCCGGCCGTCCGGTAATCGTCCAGATTGAGCCCAACTTGTCGACAGTACGTAGTGTTCTACGCGCCGTAAAGAGATGTCATTAAACCGTAGAGACCCAGCAGGGCTGAAGCCTTAGTGGAATTTCTGAAAAAGAAACACATGGTCTAAGAATGCAAAGGGTAACTGAAAGATACAGATGTGGTTTTAGTCATTAAAAGTCTGATACACTATCTCACTCTATGTTTGAGCGGGAGAAGTAATTAAATCATGTTTCAACTCAAAATAATAAATATCAATAATACTTTTGACAGCATATTTGAAAGATGACTTAAAGTTTTTTTTTTAACTAACAAAAGGTTTAAAATACCTACTAATTCAGGGAATATTTACATCTTTGAGTTCGTAATCCTAACACAATCAAAATCGAACTCATATACCAAAACACAATCATGTCTTGAATGATTGGATCGTCTTTACTCATTGGTTTCAGTAACACGACTGCGCACGCAATCGACTGATTAATATAATTACAATCTGCGGTTACACAGGTTACTTAAACCTATAGATAATACAATAAAAACGAAGTTTGATTATGAAATAATATAATAAATAATAAATAATAAGGAGGCTCTCGTTAGGCGGCTTTTTTTTCGGTGTGAAAATCTTATGACATCCCCCGCTCTTGGGTCCACCCAAGTTAGTCAATAAAAGTCTGACACCATCTCCCGCTTCAGCGGAAAACCCACTCCTGTTCCTTCGTTGCCTTTCGTACCAGAGCCGAGTCTTACTTTCAGAATCAGGCCTTTGGCCACAGTAGGCTTCGACCCTGCTGGGTCCCTACATTTTCTGACATCTCCATAAGGTGCGCGTGGAACAGTACGCACTATCGGCGACTTGGGCTCGGTCCAGACGGTCTCCGGACGGTCGGACGGCAAGGTAACAATTGCTCGCCGTCCGCAACGAAGGAACAGGAGTGGGTTTTTAGTCGGTAAAAGTCTGACACAATCTCGCGCTCCGCCCAAGAGCGCGATTTGTTGTAAGATGATTTTCCCACCCAAAAAAAAAAGATATCAAATATTAGGTCAAATTTTTAAGGTTACAAAGAACTCGAACAATCATTCTACACAGCCTTTTCCCAACCATGTCGGGGTCAGCTTTTGGTCTAACCAAATGCAGCTCAAAATCAGTATTTTTCATAAAGCTACTGCCTATCTGGCTTCCTCAACCCAATCATTGAGTAACACGTTATCCCATGGCAAAGTTTCTGACTATCCATATGACTCTCAAATTATAGCCGGGACCATCAATTTAAGTTGCTCTCCGAGGCATGAAGGACTCTCGGTATATTAAAATGATCATAACATAGGACTTGAACAAAGTAGTAAAATCCAGTATTAGCTGCACTTCTACCAATCCTTTCGAGAAATCCAGGCGTGAGTTTTTAATGATATAAACTAGTGCTTGACTGCGATCCCACCTGATGGTAAGCAGTGATGCAATCGTTGATGGTGAAGCGCACTAGTTAATTATGAGTCTATTCACTCTAACTTTGAAAATACCTAAATTATAATCGGACGGGAAGACAGCAGCAGACAAATTATCCTAGTCCTACTTCGATAATAATAATAATTCATAACTATCACAAAACGCCGTCTAGTCCCAAGCTAAGCAGAGCTTTTGTTATGAGTACTAGACAATTGATAAACATACTTATATATTTCTAAATACATCCATACATATTATAGATAAATGACACCCAGACACAGAATAAATGATCGTGCTTATCGCCCAACAATTGTCCTGGGTGGAAATCGAACCTACGACCTCCGGCATAGCAGTCAGAGTCACTAACTACTAGACCAACCGGCCAGTCAAATTCGATATACGCTGTATAAGCGATGTTATGTTATCACATCTAAGGACAGTCTACACATCTTTATCTCTGTCAACTTCATACAATAGAGAATGTTAAATAATTATATTAATAATTACACTCGGTACTTTACAAGTCAGCCTAACTCAGCTAAATATACGAGCTAAACAATAAATCCGAAGTTAAACTACAAATCGTTCGAAACTATTTCGTACCTAGCTTTTAGCGCAAAAGTTTAATTATTCAAACTGGAAAAAAAGAGAAAAAAAAATTACGTATTTTAATTGCGCTTTTGTATCAATCGGCACCGGCAAAGATAAGTGGCCGATCTGAAAACAGGAAAAATAAAGTTCGCCCCGAACTCCCGATAGTGGACGAGGCGAGGGGAGAGCCGGGGTCCGCCTGCGCGGCGCCGCGTCCCCTGCACCCGCACCCACCCCGCCTTCAGTCAAAACCAACCCTCGAATGGTTACGACGTTCCCGTCGTTTTGTATATCATAACCCTTATAATACACGGTGTGAAAAACCACAAATATGTTGACTGTATAGTACTGTGAAAAGTGTCGTATGAATGATCAGTGTATGAAGTGTGTGTGTCAGTGATTTTTCATACATAAATGCACTTAAAAACAAATATTCGTCTAGTGTGGATTCTATCCCGGGATGTGCTTCACGTATGTATTCTTGATGATTTATGTTTATTGTTAAGGGAATCTTAATTATGAAAATGGTTTGCTGTTTTTCGAGAAATCTTATGACTATATTCTAACAAAATCACGTTATTCTGTTAGGAAGGAGAAGAAAAAATGTTTTAAACACGTTGATCACTAAAAGTAAAATAGAATTTTTCAATAAAAAAAAAATATGCTTAGGTACGTGAATTAATCAAAATCCAAGAAACTCAGTAAAATATATTTTTTCGTCTCAACCATTTATTTTTTGTAAAAAGAAACCAAACCATAAAACAATATCATATATTTTCCGGCAAATAAGAAAAAATGAGTTTTCGTTACTTAAATTTTCTTCGCAAGGACAAACAACGGAATAACTTTTTCGGCTCAAATGAAAATAAGAAAAAAGGATTTTGGCACAATTACTCAAAAATTGTCAGGGTTAAATGTTTCGTTGAAGCGAAAAACCCTTCTCAGACATTTTTTTTTCATCTCTCTCAACGTCGGTTCTTACACCGATTCGCGGATATTACAGTGCGCGTTTCATGCTTGAAATATGCATGACTTTTTTTTATGAAATTGAACCATGTAGTTTATTAAAAACCTATACTGAAATGGCCTCGTTTGATAACGATACATTTTTCTCCTTTATTTTAAAATTGGTATCGTTACAAGTTCGTGGGAATGCTCTTTTTGATTTTCTACGAACTTGAATTATTTATTTATTTATTAGGCTTTTAAACAATAAGGACGCTATACATTAAAATTTATACATTATTACCTTAACTCTAGGCGCCTCATAACTTATAAAAAAGCACAGCATGCTCTAAATTATGCGCAGATAATAATATAACTATTTGATTGTAACAATACATTAAGAGTTTGGAAAAATAAATATTAAAATAAAATTATTAGTGAAATTGTCTACAATAGTTTATGATAAGTAAAATTAGATTGAACAGATTGAATTAAATTAGAATAGTATTAAAATAATTAGTGTATTAAAAGCATTTCATTTCAAATAAACCATTTAAAACTGTCCGATTTGGAACCGTGCACTAGCTTCTGACGTTTTATAAGTGCCCATGTAGGCCTATGTGAAATAAAAAACTTTGACTTTGACTTTGTCTCTTTTAAACTGTCAGGAACTCAGTCAGAAAAATGATGCTAATTGCACATTTAATTGCGAAATTCCGTTGCAAATTGGCAACATTATACAATACAGAGCATACAAAACCTCATTTACATATTTTTTCGAGCTTCTTTAATTGCATCGTACTCTAATGAAATTACTGCAACAAATCTAGCATATAGCTGTAAATAAATGCCTGGGTATAGAGTTCAAGGAACTCTTGAGGAAAATGGGATGCTGTGTAATGCTCTCGAAACTAGCTGAAACTACCCGGCTGTCATCACCCTTGGGGGTTGTAAGACGACTAAGGGATTATTTTGGTAAGATAAAAGCGGCCAGGAGTTTCGTATCTGGTGACAGAATTAGTCTGCGGCCGGGGAATAGAAGCAGTTGGAATTGTACCTTTTGCTTGTATATTTGTGATGTATTACATCATTCTAAGTTGAAATTGTGTTACTGTAGTGCTTTTTCTTAAAGAAGAAATGAGAATTGATCGAATTAGTTTCACACACGTTTTTATACTACCTACATCTTATAAATTTATCTCATTGACACTACACATTGACGTACATGAAGACTAGATATTATGAATTTGTGTTAAATCTAGTTTTCTACTCGAAAATGATCAAATATGCGAAAGTTCTTGTGATTGAATTAATTGTGAATCATTTGATTTTGGATAATTTTTTAGGCTTCCGTACTTCAGTCGGCAGAAATGAAACCCTTAAAAGATCACTTTGTTGTACATTTCAGAAGACCCCTTTTGCATGAAGGTATTAAGCTGAAATTAATATAAAATACTTTGGTCCGCTATATCCCGGAGCAGAGAAGAAATGAAATTTCTAAGGCAACAAAATCTGAAGATTAGGCCGTTTATCCTTGCTATAAGATGCATAATATTTTAACACTTGCAAGGAAATCAAAGCATATATGATAAATTTATAGTAACGTCAAAAATAATTACTGTTTTTACGATTCGGATATTTTCGAGGCTCGTTTTGGGAATCGAACTATTCACATAGGTTTTATACGGAATCATCAGTGCGCGAATCCTATCCGTGCTTGACCGGTTTTTTAAGCACATTTTTTTAGAAAACTGGTTTTAAAATATCATGTTGACCATATTATTTTCATGCCTGCAATTTTTTATCATTGGACGCCAAGTCTATTAACAATCTCATGTGTCTGTCACTGAGTACTTTAAC
The DNA here is from genome assembly GCA_949316375.1 of Mythimna vitellina. Lineage (NCBI taxonomy): Eukaryota > Metazoa > Arthropoda > Insecta > Lepidoptera > Noctuidae > Mythimna > Mythimna vitellina. Next base: position 1,555,106 of record OX438690.1, on the reverse strand, counting down.
ATTTATAGTCTGACGTTTTCCTGTTTACAACCTATTCAGAAAAGTTCGATACTTCTTCAAAGAAACAACGTAATAAATTCTCCGTAATCACCAGAGAAAACTCTTAAAACAAAGCTCAAGTAGCGGCAGCGCCCTGACTCGGTAATCCTAGCCGGGTAGGTGGTTCCGGCCTAGCGCCGTGGTTCCGGCCTAGTGGGTGCTTCCGACCTAGGCGCCCATTGTCTGCCCTCAATTGCCTCTTAAACGAAAAGGGATGATCATACGAAACTACATTATTATTCCTAAACTGTAATTTTGTTACATTCATTGTTCAAGGAAATTGTTTTTAGTGACTAGGTACTGAGAGGTAGTTTGTTGGATATGTTATTATGTTTTGTATAAATACAAATAATTCATTTGTGTGAATATGGGTGAGATGAGATGGTAAAATAAAATACTCATTTTTTCGACCATACCCTTCCTTAAGAGGCTTAACTTGACTTTGAGTCTATGTATAAGTTAAGTTACTTTTTTTTAGTGTACAATAAAGTTTATTCTATTCTATTTTTTCACCCCTGAGTTTTTTTCGGTGTTTGTTCTCAGGGTAGACAGCTAGGAAGCACCGGCCTCAACTAATTTAAACTGACGAAAAAATTTACGCGTAAAAGTGTTTTTTAAAACATATTTGCATCTTTTATCATTTAAATGTGTATAAATATTAAAAGCCTAATTTATACATTTTAATAATTTTTAATAGTCTGGTAAAGTTTAAAAATAATATCACGTAAGTTCACGTACTGGAAGGCGTAGCGTTGGAAGACCTCCTACAAGGTGGGCTAATGACCTGATAAGTGTTGCGGGAATCCAATGGATGCGAGACGCATAGGACCGTTCCAACATTAGACGTTTTTCGGCTGAAATGATGATGATGATGGTCACGTAGGTTATTGTTTATTTTTATTTTTTTGGGGGGTGTACTAATTTGATGCTAAAAAGTAAAGGAGGATTTCAGTCTAATTTTCTTCTACAGATTGAATAATTAAACACAATAAAATTAATTATTTATATGTCAGCACGAACGGTGATAATTCATTTTAAACTTTCGAATACCGTAATTAGAGACACAATAGAAAGACAATGAGAGAGCGATTCGGGGTTCGCTTGGTTAATAGACAACTCTAAATTGCAGCTATATTAGCTGCAATTAGTTGCAAGTTAATTCTCATTAACGAACGTACCAAAACTAACTTTCGACCAAAATATTATCGCTTCTTATTTATTATATTTAATGCAAGTGGTTACCACATCTCTTCTTCTTCTTTTCGATTCGATGGTAAACTCGTCAAACTTTTTGGGCCCAGTAGGTGGCTACATTAATAGCAGCATCGGTAGCACTCATCAAATCCTCCAAATTGCAGGTATACGGACACTTGGGGCATTCCAACATGTGGCTCATGTTTTGAACAGGAGCTCCGCACTCACATTGAGTATTCGATGGGTCTATAAAACCCCATTTTGCCAAGTTGAGTTTGCAGCGGCCTACCAGGGTTCGCAACCGATTTAGTGCCTTCCATACCGGCCACTGCAAATCGCGTCCAGGCGGGAGATGCTCTTGGGGTCTCAAAAAGTCAGATAGCCACGACATAATTAATCAACATGCAACGAAAACAGTCTCTTGATAAAATATCAATTAGCTAATTAATACCTTAATAACTAATTAACCTAAGTGCACTGTCAGACTTTTACTAAATACAGTTAGATACCGGAAAATTGCATAAATAATTGAGTTTGTAACTTAATTCGTGTGTATTGCATTTCATGTCGTGCAAAACTTTATATAAACTTCAAACGAGAACCATTTTATTAAGTTAAAGAGAAATTTTAAACAGTAATTACGTTTCATTTTGCTTTTATATAAAACATTAATAAAACTCTGAATGAGCTTAATCCCAAATAGTTTTCACGTAACACTTTCAGGGATAGATTATTCTAAGCATAATCTATTCCTGAAACTGTATCCCTTACGAATAATATAATAATAACTTAGAATTATGCTTTTCTCAGCTCGACGTACATTTCGTTTGGTTACTAGTTTTTTTAATTTTAAACGAGGAGGATCTCATTCTTTTAGAATATTCATAAACATCTGAGCTTAACTTCTGTTTTTATAGATTCAATATTCATATTTCAGAAGAAATTGAATTAAATTGGAAAGTGTAATTACATAGTCATATGCAAGTGTATCTAAAATATGAAGTTCATTTTTTAAATTATTCTTATTGATAAGCCCACACTTGACCACAATCTCGCCTGATGGTAAGCGATGACGTGGTTTACAATGGACCTCGCTTGCCTAGACCCCTAAGTAACTCTTGACCCCTAGGCTGTATCTATTACAAAACACAGCCTCACGCAGGGAATTACACTATTAAGCTGTGAACGTAGATATGGGTAGGAAATCAATCATGTACCAATGGCGCAACGCCGTACTAATGGTCCGATGACGGAACGGGCTAGGCAGAATGAAAATGTGCAATCCTGTGTGGCCTTTAAGTTGGGATATAATATTTTCATTCTTATAAGTAATATCTGGAGGATTGAAACTTTACCGTCACTATTTATTTATGGTCTAAACAACGGCAGACTTTTGACCAGGACCTTTAGAACCTTGGTAGCACAACGCCATCTAGTCCCAAACTAAGCAGAGCTTGTGGTACGAGTACTAGACAATTGATAAACATACTTATAAATATCTAAATACTGTGCGACGGGTTTCATCTGGTAAATGCTTTTAAAGCTTTATACTTCTATAGTACTTTTCTTCAAGAGTTCAAAATAAGTACATCGCGCTACAAAGGTTATGAAACTGAAAAAATATTCTGAAAAACTATACATTTTTTTGTTCTACACAATTTTTAAACCTATTCTAGAACAACAAAATCCTTAAAAGTATATTTTACTTGCCAGTTCGTTTACCTAACTCATGCGATCTCATTTCGATATCACAATACATACATAATTATTATAGATACAGAACAAATGATCGTGCTCATCACACTCAAATTTGTCGTGGATGGGAATCGAACCCACGACCTCCGGCGTAGCAGTCAAGGCCACTAACCACTAGACCAACAGGCCAGTCAAAATCAATGGTAAACGCAGAAATAAAGGTCATTGTTCATTAAACTTAATCATATTTTTTTTAATGACACTTTAATCTTTTTTTGACCATTTACATTAACTCTTTGAAAACTTAATGAAGTCTCTAGAGCCTTTCATTGCTTACACATAATATATTTACCTAATAACTTTAAATCTTTAATGAAAAATGTTGTTGACTTTTAGAAGTTAAACAAAGTTAAATAAGCCTTTACGTAAAATCAAAAGAACCCTGAGTTTGTTTGATCAAATTGTTGACAATTGGAAGTTTTATTTGTAGAACTTTCATAGGCCTTACTATGACGAGTTAAAATTGCGATCGGGAAAGAGGCATGGAGCTATACACCCTATCTAGTTCCATCCCTTTAACAGTTTAGTTTAGGTTGTTAAATAGATTGCATCAAAAGCTCGTGGTAGTTGTGGGACTCAGGCCTCCTCTCTAGGAGAGAGAATGGGCCGTAACCCACCACGCAGGCCCAGTGCGGGTTGGTGGATGTCACATGTCTTCGAATTTTGGTTCTAGGACATGCCGGTTTCCTCACGATGTTTTCCTTCGCCGTTTTGAGAGCAGTGGTGATGAAATAAATTACACAAAGTAATGCGCCTGGCTGGGTTTGAAACCGCGACCTACAAATCGTAAGTCGGGGCCGTAACTACTCGGCCACCACTGCTCTATAATATATATATAGAAAGTAAAATAGGCCTCTGTCAGTAAAGAGATGATTTGTCTCAACTGACAGCATCCGTTTATGAAAGAAAAGATGACAAGAAAATGCTAATATACCTATATCAATAAACTGTTCCTATATAAATAATAAGTGTAAACACCTCCAAATTAAGAAAATGATGTTTGGTTTTTTGTTGTGATCATTCCAGAAGAATTGACGAAGTTTTTAAATATTGTAGGCACGTATTTAGCAAGTTTGTTATTTTCTTCAAAAAATAAAACATTTGGATTCAGCAAGTACCATCACTTGATAAAGTAGAATTGATAAGTTCTTCATCAGAAACAGAAAGATAAATGGTTGACTCAATTAAGTTAGGATGAAACAAATTGTGCTGATATAAATGAAACCATCGAGCTGATCTGATAATGGAGCTGGAAATGGGAAATTTCGAAACTCGGTGTCAAACATGACTTCCAAAAATAAAATAATTTCGTCATTTTTGTATAAAGATTTTAAATTTCCACTTTATTGAATTTAAGTTTTTTATTTTATTTTTTATTTAAGAAAAAACAAACAGCGCAATAAGAAATAGTCGTCTTACAAAAAATATTACAATTTAAAATAAATATACTACCCACCGGAAGACGTAGCGTTGGAAGGCCTTCTACAAGGTAGACCGATAACTTGGTAATTGTTGCGGGAGTCCGATGGATGCAGAACACACGGGACCGTTCATTGTGGCAACACTTGGGGGAGGTCTATGTCCAGCAGTGGACGCCTTTCGGCTGAAATGATGATTATGATAGGGTAGTATCATAATCATCATTTCGCCGATATCCATATTATTTGCCTAAAATTATTACTAATTTCTTAAAAAAACACTACCTTGAATTACTCTAGTACGCTTAAATTTCGCATAAGAGAGTACGTAAGTCTATTTGTATTTTTGTGTAAAAAGTTTGAAAAGGAATTAAATAATATAGATTGACGTCTCAATCGAATAAATTGCTCGCAGACATTCCTTTCTAGTATTCCCTTAGTAATTACACGCTTGAACACTATGTACACAGAACCCACCCCTTACTCGCACATATCACATGAATTTACACTGATATTTGGCAGCAATTCACATCAACGACGAATATATTCATTGGGGCGGAAGTCAGTCAGTCCTGCCTTGGGCTATGGGCTGCGATCACAAAGTTTCCTCCCCAACTTTTGTATACGACTGGCGATGCCACCCCTCCGCATTTATCTTAGTTGGGGCTGAGTGGGAAACTAATAGTCTATGGGTGATGTTGGCTTTTCTGCTGTCTTGAGACCCGGGGAGCTAGAGACGTTTATTGATTTGTAATGAGAATGTCAGTGGAAGTTTTTGAGAATTTCTGTATTGGTTCTATTTCAAACTCAGACTTAAGGCGTATAGTCCCTTGAATATCTATTCCATCGACTCATATTCTAGCGATAGATAATCACGTTCACGGAAATTATTTGTTAAAATACTGAAAAGATAAATAAAAAGTTCGCTGCAGCGCTAGATTGACAATTTGTCGTCTAACAAAACCTACAACGCTAGATAGCTTATAGAGAATACTAATAATAAAACGTCTTAAACGCCATGAATTTCATGGCACTTACGCGTTTCGTTCAACATAGTGTAATGACATGTCATCCTTAAATGTAGATTTTTTATACGGCAGAAGTGACACAGGTTTTTGCCTATAATATTTCATTGCAATAATACTCTATTTCAAAATATAATAATAGTTTTTGTTAGTGTAAATTCTCTTCGCTGACCTTTCTTGATGAGTTTTATCGGGTATAAAAAAATGCACGTCGTCCTTATTTCTGAACTTCGATAAAAATCGTTGATATTATTAAGAGCCTGTTGTGTCCCACTGCAAGGCAAAAGCCTCCCTCCCGTTATTCGTTTTTTTTCTGTTCTTAGCCACTTCTGATATTATTTATACACAAAAAAAAAGAAAGAACATTAAATCAAATAATTAAAAAAAAAAAACTGGTTATAAAACACCATGCGAAATCTGTGTTCAGTAAACAAGTTATAGGTAAAAACCTACAACTGGTTGTCATAGGGAGGAACATCTGCATGTGTTAGTCTGTGATTGTAAAATGGGGAGGCGTTTTAATAAAATACTACCTTTTTATTGTATTATTACGATATTTGAAGCTATAAAATCGGTTGGACAGCCAGTAATTTTACTTATGACAACTGAATTATTATTAATGTCTAGGGTCACTTCGATTAGAATTTATTAGCGCTGCTCACACACTGCATAAACGTACTCAAAACTGCACTAATGTCAGATGTGTTGACTGCAGTTCACCTGAGGCGAACTAAGTGAGTGTACGGCATGTAATCCAGTGCGTAGTACATATATATCGATAATCTGGGCGGAGTTAAATGCAAACAAACTCGTATTGCCGCCTGTGCCTGCAAAGAGCCCCACTGTCCTTGAAAACATTTTATTTACAAAATATTAATTGGTTTTCCTATGATATGTAGGTATATTTTGAAGAATATTTAACCAGCTATTTTTCTGTGTAAACATATTTCTAAAGATCAAAGCCGTTTGAAAGAAGTAGGGTAAACAAGCGAAAAAATATCATGATGATAAGTTTTTTTTTTGGCTAGTTATACTAAAAATCATTTGTTGATAATGTTATAAATGAATCTATAGTTTTTTTTTTTGAGGTGTAGGCTTCAGAAAGTCATTGTTTTATGGGACAAAATGGAAGGCCTTAAAATTTAAAATTGTTTTATTTCACATAGGCCTACATGGGCACTTATAAAAAGTCAGAAGCTAGTGCACGGTTCCAAATTGGTCGTTTCCTATGGAGAAGAACCGGCAAGAAACTTTTGGTTATTCTTATTCTAATAAATCGAATAAAAATAAAGTAAGCTGTCAATCTCTAGCTCCTAGATCTAGTGGTTCCCAAACATTTTTTAACCAGGGACTACATAATTTTTTTTGGTCAAAAAATGAATAGTCAGTAAATTCAAAAATACTAATTTAAAAAAAAAGTTATAGGTGCTTCCCCAAGCGTCGCCATAAAGACCCGGCCTGTGCATCTCATATCGCAAAAGTAATGAGAACAATCACAGTTAAAACACAATATTTCTGACTGATTCTTTAAATCAGTTTGTATCAATGTTACTTTTCTGTTAGAAAGTTTAAAATTTTAATCTTATCGTAGACCATTAATTTATATTACTAGCTTTTTCCAGTGGCTTCACCCGCTTGATAGTAGGAAATTAACCCAACGGAAAATAATCCCGGAATAAAAAAGTGTCCTATCTGTGTGCAAAATTTTAACCAAATTCCTTCAGCAGAATCAGTGCTTAAGAGCAACAACCATACAACACAAATATACGCACACTAACTTTCATCTTTATAATATTAATGTGATATTAGCTCTTATATATATATATATATATATATATATATATATATATATATATATAAAAGGAGAACCAAACTGACTGACTGACGAATCAACGCACAGCCGACTACTGGGACGACGATACTAGGACTGCGAGCGTGAAATTTTGCACAAAGCTTCCTTTTATGACGTAGGCGAACACTAAGAGAGGATTTTCCAATATTCACCCCTTAAGGGGATGAAACGAGTGTCCAAAGTATGGAGAAACTTACTTTTACGCGAGCGAAGCTGCTGGCAGAAGCTAGTATACCATAAGAGGTCAGAAAACTACAAGTTAAAAATCAATGTTCTACATAGTTGTCAGCTTACTTCATCTAAATTTTCACTTTACTTTTTCACTTAAGTTATTAGTCTGTAAGCTTTCTATTAAAAAATAAAGAAATAAAAATAATATAGTGAAATTGTTCTCTCAAACTCTTCAATTACACTCAAAGTCATTTCCTCTTCTCGACAAACCTTGGATCACCACGGTTCAGCCTCTTTAAATTAAATTGACAATATTAAAATACTTTCTCAGCTGTAGAGTTGTTTTCTATATAAAATTCTAAGTTTTTTCGCTTTGCAAGCTTTCAATCATAAAACACCCGGAAATTGATACTGTGATGAGACGCAAATGAAAGGCTTCTAGTTGAATTATACTGTTACTATATTGAATGAAGCACTTACTTATACATTTTATATATAAAATTACGTCTAGACTTTTATTGACATTTTCTTATCTATATTGTTTGAACATCTATCAAACCTCAATTTTTAAAACATAAACCTTAAAAGTATAACATGCCCGTTTGCAAGTTAGTAATATTAGTGTGACCTCCATGGTCACCACAATACCTTTCAAAAATCACGCAACTTTCTGAACATACTAAAATAAAAAATCTGGACAAGTGCGAGTCGGACTCGCGCACTGAGGATTCCGTACAAACTTGAAAGGTAAATTGCGGTTTATGATTTATGACGTATTAAAAAAAAACTACTTATTAGATTTCGTCCAAACCAATTTTCGGTGGAAGTTTGCATGGTAATGTACACAATATATTTTTTTTTTAGTTTTATCATTCTCTTATTTTAGAAATTAAAGGGGAACACACACATTTTACCACTTTGGAAGTGTCTCTCGCACAAACTATTAGGTTTAGAAAAAAGTGATATTAGAAACCTCAATATCATTTTTGAAGACCTATCCATAAATACCCTACACGTATGGGTTTGATGAAAAAAGTTTTTGAGTTTCAGTTCTAAGTATGGGGAACCCCCAAAATTTATTGTTTTTGAAAATATTAAAGCGGTTCACAGAATAGATCTACTTATCAAGCTTCAACAGTATAGTTCTTATAGTTTCGGAAAAAAGTGACTGTGACATACGGACGAACAGACAGACAGACATGAAGAATCCATAAGGGTTCCGTTTTTTGCCATTTGGCTACGGAACCCTAAAAATCGATAACGCCAATTTGGCGACTTCCTTTTGTAGGAACAAGTAAGTCGATATCATTATTTATTTTAATTACTTCTGCCCTAGTTTTGCACGGATGCTAAATTTTTTTTAAATTCTCGGCTTTCTCTAATACAATATACATATATTATTCACCTAAACCGTCCTCATGAATCACTTTGTCTAGAGTTGTCAATAGCATAAAAATTCATTCAGTAGTTTTTTTCAGTTAATTCCGGACTGATAGGCAGATTGAAGGCGGAAGGGGGAGGATGGCGGTGAGGGACGGAATGCCGGTTATTTCACAATATTTTCCTTCACTTTTTTTAAGAGCAGTAGTGATGAGATAAATTACACAAATTAAAGCAAATACTAGGTTTGAACCTATGACGTACTACTTGTAAATTGGGGCCGTTTCTACTGCTCACTGTTAGATAGAATACATATGTCGGCAAAGTCAATAGTACATTAGCTTGTGTCATTGAAGTCGATAGTACGGAAACCAGTTTCACAGCGAGACCAAGTGTTGTGTTCACATCGCTTGACAGAGTCGGGGCTAAGTTTGCGCGAGCTGGATGGATAAAAGTTGCAATCACACAGACATTGTCCCCTTTTCTCTGTTAGCAGCCCCGTGGGCTACACTACTCTAGAAACTGTCTCTAGTTTATTGCTCGTTAGCCTCTCATAACCAACACAAATGTTCTTTGAAGGAGATAATTACTGTGATCGGCATCATGAGCTGGCAATATTAAGGTGAAGGCTTGTGAACATATTCGCAAGAAGTTGGTGGTATCGTCACAGCGTTCATTTGTTGGATTCATTTCTCACAATAAAATTATTAATTTGTACGTATGTATGTATTTATTATTGCATTTATTTTTGATTTGTTTACCATTAATTTGCACCTACCATGTTATGTTTCTACACCGCCCTAAGGTCGACTGGTAGAAAATGCCGAAAGCATTACGTCCGCCTTTATACAAAGTTTCTTTCTAGTGCGTAAAGTTTTAATAAATAAATAAAGTTTTGATTTTCTGTTTTTTATCAGGAGCTCAATAAAAAAAAGCAGTACAGTGATCCGACAGCTTTAGAGGCACTTACGACCCTCAATCGATACCTCATTGTACTGCTGCTCATTTCGCAAAATTATCTCAATGTTGTCTCAATATGTATACAGTCCACTTATTCATTTCTGAAGATCGTGAAAAGTACCACACCTACCACAGTGTTGTCTTTTTAACCCAATGGTTGACTGGTAGAGAATGCTTTGTGGCATTAAGTCCGCCTATGTACCACCACTGTACATGAAGTTTAAATAAATAAAAGTTATATTGTCTTTAGAAATTCCCTAGTTGATTCCTTTGGACCTTATATCCATAAGACGTAACCAAAACACGATATTAACGTTGTTTTTACTTCCTAGTACAGTTGTATGTCTTAGTTGTTCTAAGAGGAAGGTCCCTCGTGTATCGTAAGCGACGACTTACGGTCGGTATTAAAGTTAATTAAGAGAAATGGGGAGTTCGTGGGGATGATATAGTATCCCTATTGTGCACATAAGGAGTTAGGAACGCGTCGGGCTAATTGTTAACTTCAACAATAATGATAAGTGAGTATGTACATAATGTTTTGAGGAATGAGTGTTGTGTTATTGTGTTCCGTAATTATAACGTTATTGATTTAGGCAGAATTCACGATTTAGCATCCGTATTTGAATTAAAATTACTCTTTTTGCCAGTTGTAATTTTAAATTTGTGTATCATTCACGTTACTGACATAGCCTAAAGAATCACCAAACTTTAGTGGCAGAGGGTAGGGCACATTGCTCATAGAACAGATGCATAAAATCGTAACATATTTTTTGAGTAAACTTATTACTATTATAAAAATGTAAAATAAATATTGTTATTTCTTTCCAGTGTATAATTTTGTGGTTTTAAACTAATTATTCCTATTAGTTATTTTTTTTTTTTTGTCTTATAACCAAAAATTCGAAGACATGTGACATCCACCATCCCGCAATGGGCCCGCATGGTGGATTACGGTCCATTCCCTCTCCTAGAGAGGGCGCCTGAGTAACCTAACCTAACAGTAGGAACATTATAAGCCTCACTATGCTAATTATTAATTACATCATCATCATCATCATTTCAGCCGAAAGACGTCCACTGTTGAACATAGGCCTCCCCCAAATGCCGCCACAATGACCGGTCCTGTGCGTCTCGCATCCATCGTTGGAAGGCCTCCCACAAGGTGGACCGATGACCTGGTGAGGGTCGCGGGAATTCGATTAATTACATAATGAAAGTAAATCAGTTAAAAGGCTTTTCACAAATTACTTACACAATTAACAATTACAAAAACGCTTCTCCTGAGAAAATGACCTTTTTGCCTTACGACCTTATGCGTAGGAGGTGTCGAGATGGTCGATGAAGACACGGCGTTGGTAGGTCTCCTACAACTTGACTCAAAAAATACTGAAAAAAATGTAATTATATAGCAGACTAAAATTTATATGTAGGTATGTGGAATATGTGTAAAGTCCCGCAAACCTGCATAGACGACCAAATGGGTGTTTTATCTCGTCTATGCAACCGATAGTTGATATCGGCCTGTTGTATAAGTTCTGATCGCTCCAAAAACTGTAATACCGTGAAGAAGAATTTTGTAATTTTTAGTTACTTTGTGGCGTCATAAATGAAAGCACTACGCGCTGTCATTCACGTTCTCAAATAACTAAATCTTCAAAATTACCAAAGCCAAATCAAATAAGCAGTTTACATAACTTCTTTGCGAGATTATCAAAGAACATCGTCGTACTCCAAAGGAATTGACTAACAAAGTCTGAAAAAGGTCGAATTGGATTAGCAAGTGAAATCAGTGTAGGTACCGCCATACCGTGCAGCGTAACGTTGGAGCTCTAGATAAATAGGGGGTGACTTAAGTGTGCGTGAGGGAACGTTGAGACGACAAAAAATCTTCACTACCCTTATAACAACCATAGACTTGGAGGAATGGACTGAGTGAGACCAATAAAATTGACTATGGTGTAGAAAGAGATAAAGCTATTGTGGGATTAATTCATTGTGCGAACAGCTGAGGAGTGGAATTTCTTGCCGGAATTTGTTTTTCCTGATAGCTACAACCCGCGAATCTTTAAGTCAAGAGTGAATAGGTTACTTCTAGGTAAGCGCACTCCTTCGTTGAACGCATCGTCGCTTTCCATCACATGAGATAGCGGTCAAGCGCGAACATATCAAGAAGTTAAAAAAAAGTCATTGAAAAAAGTACCACTCGTAAAAAGAAATAGATGAGGTGAATGTGGTATGCATGATTATTATCATCGACACTACGAAGATGATGCAACAAATAGACAGAGATTTTAAATGAGTTGTGTTACAATTTCGATGAAAAATAAAATATATTACATTGATCTGTGTACCAATCAAGACTTGATAAAGACAATTACTTGTCACATGATTATTTTGTCTCTCTCACACATTTCTGATTATAGTCACTGCACAGTAGGCACTGCACAGTCGGAGTGAGAGCGCTCAGTCCATCCCTCTATATCTCTGATATCAACCCCTCGCTAGACTCCCCAAAGGGCCGCAATGTCGTCTGCGACTGTCTAAATATTCTCGAGAATTTTCCGGAATGTATTGGATTAAATTGTAGGTACTTGTCTCAAGATCTCTGTTGGTATTTATATTAAACTGTGACACGTTGATTTTACAAGTTAAGCTCGATTAAACAAATGTTGATTCAAAAATTATTTAACCTTCCGTGTACAGTCGCAGAATTAAATTCTCATTCACGATTTTTTTTATTATTTTATCTAACCTGTACTGTTCCACTGCCAAGGCTGGGTTAAGACCTGCTTCCATTCTTCCCGGCTCTGAGCCACTTCTTGCATTCATTCCTAAGGAAGACATCTAAATTGTCTCATCTCTTTCTTAGTCTGCCGTGACCTCGTCACACCTAGTATACCTACTGCGCTCCATAGCATGTTACACTATGCTTAAAACTTTTTTTTCGTAGGCAGTTTTCAAAGCTGAAAATGAAATAAATAGTTCGTTTTTTTTTAAATTACCCGCTTCTTAAGTATACCAAATACAATCACGTACAAAAGCGTTCAATTAAACAATTTCCCACTTACGATAAACTCTGCAGCACAGCTTCAACTCTGCAGTTCCATTAATTAAACGAGTGCTAAGTGTTAACCGAATGAGTGCTTGTAGTATATAATTTTGTTGAAAATAGCGTCACAATGCGAACTGTAGGAACTAATGTGAATCGTTCAAAGTGAATGCTTTTCACACAACGATTATTTTAAGATACGAGCAACTCAAAATATTAAATAGTTCGAGTTGCTCGAATGCGCTGCTAAGTTCAACGATGGAAACGTGTTTCAACACAGGCGTTGGTGGATTTCTTCGTCATGATTTTTTTTTTCATTGGGTGGGAAAATCATCTTATGACATCCCCCGCTCTTGGGCGGAACGGGAGATAGTGTCAGACTTTTACTGACTAAAGACCCACTCCTGTTCCTTTGTTGCCTTCGTCCCAGGGCCCCGGGTTTCGCTTTCACACTACCCGTGGCCCCAGTAGGCTTCGACCCTACTGGGTTCATAACGTGTTTCTACACAGGCGTTGGTGGATTTCTTCGTCATGGTGAAATTAATTGAAACGGCCAAGGGGGACACGTTCAAACAACTTATGTTAGGGGTGGATGTTTACTTGATTTATTGTGGGGTAGGTATTTCTTAATACAATCACCCTTATGGGGTGTTTTAGGTTGTTATGTTCAAGACAGAGGGAAATAAACATATTTTTCTACATACATAGACGAATGAATCTTGTAGGTGGTTTCTGTATGCGTGAAGACAGTTTTTTCCGTCAAATTGTCAGTAGACTTTTCAAGTGATTTCTATTTTAATTTTTTTATTATTGATAGTAGGTAAATAGGCGGGGTGGCTAATAGGTGGGGCTATATAGTTCCATGTCTTTAACGGTCTTTTCAGTTTAGGTCGTCAAATTTTATCGTTAGTTGTTGTTGTTGCACACACACGCACGTGTGTATTTTTGAAAGAAAACATACCCGTGTGTGTACTGTTTTATAACTGTACTGTTTTATAGCGATAACTACACTAGACCTACGCACACGTGGTCCACGCCTGATTTGTACATAGTGGCGTATTGCGTGTCGTCGCGTTACGTAAATCTAATGTAGCTGTGCAAGTCTAGTAGCTATATAAAATGTATGGAGACCGACCGCCCAGATCAGCATACCTGGTCCACGTGTGCGCAATGTAGTTCTAGCTTAATAGTTCAAGTGTGAGAAGTTAACAACTACTACATATAATTTCTAACGGCCTTTAGTTTCCGATTTAGAATTATGCTGGCATTCAAAGTTTAGAATATGGACCCAGGTGGGTATAGATAGGTAGTAATGCGAGCAAATGAGGTGGTAAGCCCTACGCTATAACTCCCGCCGCAGACACCCTGGGACATTGGGAGTCTTCGGACGATTTTCGGCCACCGTAGGCATGGCCTTCTGGAATGCGAACCATGGGTAGCTCGCCGTCCGGTCATTTGGCTAGCAAGCCCGGATCAAAGACACGTTGTATGCCACACCCGCCTGAAAGAGATGTTACCAAAATTGACGTGTAGATTGTTCGAAGGAGTCACTGTAACCCCCGCAAGAAAAGGCAACTGAAGGAACACTATAAGTTTTAGTCAGTATAAGTCGCGCTCCACCCAGAGCGAGAAAAATTATTTGATGATTTTCTACATTAAAAAAGATGGATACAGGATGGTTAAATTAAAATTAAATTTATATATTGGATCGCTGGTAGATATCGCTGTCTGCGATAAAACCACCATTGTACCCATAGATTTTAGTTTATGTATAAGTTGTGTTACTTTTTGGTATACCATAAAATTTATTCTATTGTATTATAATTGTGTAAGTACTACTTTTCACTACACTTCTTTTCCTAGCTTAGGTTTTTGTTTAAGAATTTAGGTGTAACCTTAAAATGGTCATGTTTTTTTTTTTGTATTGATATAAACCAGTGCTTGACTGCGATCCCACCTGATGGTAAGCGGAGATGCAATCATTGTGATTACATTAATCACACTAATATTATAAAGACGAATGCTTGTGAATGATTTGGATGAAATTTATCACATGGGTAGACTGGAATAGGACATATTATAATACTTTTAACCCAAATTTCTACTTTCAAGCCAAAACCCTGGTAGAAGCTAGAACAAAATAAACCTTTTACTATACTTTCGATGTTAAATAAGTAGGAAAACATCAAAAAGAGTTCGTCAATCAATCACTAAACGAAATTGATTATTATGGGGCCTGCGCTCCCAGCCGAGTGGCGTTGGATGGCCCATCTATCACCACTAAATGCGTTGTAATAACTTGACGCCCAGTATACCTACGTATATATAAGGGTTTGTTTCACTCGTGTTTTAACTTTGAAGCTAAATATTATTACCGTGAAACAGACTGACCAAGAATGCAAGAGTGCCATACATTTTAAAGTAGATTTTTACGATAATCAACGTTTGCGAGATCTAAATAAATATCTAATCTTCTACACTAATATAGAGAAACAATAGAAATATACAGTCCATACTTCTGTGGAATGCGCTTCCTCTCGACATCAGGACGGCCACAAGTCTATATGCATTTAAGTGGAAGTCGCCTTAATAATCCCTTTCTTTTATTTCATATATGTATATATTATATTAAATTATATATTTATGTTTATTTTGTATATATATACTTTTGAACTCTTATTTTTTTAATATTCTTTTGTATTTTTATGCACCTGCCATATTTTCTCTTCACCACCCTAGGTACCAGTCAGGTAGAGAATGCCTAAAGCATTAAGTCTGCTTTTTTACCTACTTTTGTGTTGCATGAAATTCTAATAAATAAATAAATAGAGGTACAGTTTGTTTTTTTTATTGTTTGTAGGAGGTAATCTCTTAAAGTACTGGTCCGATTGCTGTATTTTTTTTTTCACCGATAGAAAGCTGCTTTATTCTTGAGTGGCATACTTTATATTTTATGTACGTGGGCGAGGCCGAAGGCAAAAGCGAGTCCAATATAAAATTAATGACTTGTTAGAAATTATAATAATTATGATGTCAAATTGAAGATCCTATCGAAGGACTTCGAGGAAGGTCCGGTAGTGAGACAACCTTGATATTTAGTGTCAATAAATTTTATTTTTCTACACTAAACTTCTTACTATTTCTAAACAATTTTAAAATTATCTGAAAGGTTTGTATTCATAAAAGTTCTCACGCAAACGCAATGTTAAACTCATTGCTGAGTTATCTCATAGATAGACTACTGAATTTCATCAGAAGACTATTTCACCAAAATCAATTATAAAATATTTAATAAATTAATGCAATTTTAACAATTTAAAGTCATATTATCATTCATCGGAATATTTTCACCTCGTTAATGTAAACAGTTTATCAATGTGCTTACAGCAAATTTACATTGCGTCCGACACTGTTTTGTTTTATGTATATTACTTTTTCAGCTTCGTCAATATCCCTTAAATTTAATATTGCCTGTTACAATATGTTTTGACGGTCATTCTGTTTAAAAATCCTCAGATGAATATAAATTAAAATTGGTTCCTACTCGTGTAAACATTATATAAATTATCTTGACCAATAAATCTATATTAATAATAGTAAATTTGAAAGTGATTCAGTCTGTGTGTTTGATGATATACAGCTGACGGCTTTAACTACATATATACAGGGTTTTTTTTTTCGATGTGATAATCATCTTATGACATCTCCCGCTCTTGGGTGGAGCGCGAGATAGTGTCAGACTTTTACTGACTAAAAACCCACTCCTGTTCCTTCGTTGCTTTTCGTACTGGGGCCGAGTCTTCCTTTCAGAATCAGACCCTTGGCCCTCAACCCTGCTGGGTCTCTACAGTTGCTGACATCTCCCCGAGGCGCGCGCGAGTACATATATACAGGTAGAACTACACTGTGCCCACGTGGGCCACGTACGCCGATCTGGGTGCTCCGGTTTCCGTTCATTTCATATGCAAACTAGACTGGTAGATCTACATAAAACCCACGCCACGCGACGCGACTCTACGTAAAATTCAGGTGTCGCCCACGTGTACCTCGGTCTAATGTAGTCCCCGCTATTATGTTTCACGCATATAATAATAATAAGGTATTTTGCTTGAATCTACCATTATCTATTTGTCATAAAATTAAAAATAGGAATAATTTTTATTTGTTTATTTTTAGGAACAATTTTCATCCTTTACATAATTACCAATCATGTGTTACTATTTCGAAATTAATTATTTTTGGATGGCAATCCCTTAAACTAGTTAGAATCTCAATATCTTCGGGACCTGAATTATGATAGCAATAAATTACGATTTTATTTATAATTGGGCGAATATATATTAAATCGGTTTATAATATTTAATAAAATCGACTTAATAAATATCCATTCGACAATATGAAATATTTTAAGCCCTAAAACCCATTAGGGGATAATTAAACACCTAGACATTTTTTATTATACAAAATTTGCAAAGGAAAAACCAAATGGTTACGAATTAAGCGAAGAAAAACGAAACGGACAAAACAAATATTTTTTAACTCTTTCCTAACAGACTTTGACGGCGAAAGTTGAGCCTGTAAACAACACATTTTTTCGACATATGGGATGTGGACTCAGCGATTATTATACTGACAGTCGTGTCACCAAATAGTTTAAAATTAATAACCACGAGCCTCGACCAACCTCTTGGAGGCTCTTGTCAGATGGCTGGGTCAAGGGCTTGATTACACACTACTTTTGAGCACGGATCGTACAGTTAGGATGTTTCTTTCTCTGGAGCCCTGACCGTCGGTGCCAAAGACTTCCTGTTCTCAATACCTGTAGGATAACATTTTTTATGCTTTGAAATGGTTTTTTTATATATTTTTTTTCTTATTCGTTCTCTCTTGCCAGAGTGGCCGTGGTCATGTCTCGGTCGAGTCTTGCGCCACCGCCTTCCTCGCGATGCGACGTCATGCAGCTTTGTGTTTGGCGGTTTAGGAATTGTCATTAATGCTGCAGTGTGTCATAGATTTGATGAAGTCCGTCCACGCCCATCATGTTGGAGAGAGTTCACGTGATGTTTTTTTTTTAAGAAATATTAAAAATAATAATAATAAATGAAACAAAATATTATATTTATGCCTATTAAATAGATAGCCGGAGTATTTCATCGATACGCACGAATACCGCCGTAAGCTTTACTACTTTAGCTTGGCGACACTGCAAAGTATCACGTGAGTTCAAAATGGTTTAAAATTTCCTCGTTTGCTGTTAATATAATCGTCTGATATTTGTAGACCAGCTTTAAGAGATGCTGGGACCGCCGGAATGCAGATTACGTAACGTATCTCTGAACTCATTTGCTTTCGGTCATTAATTCAAAGTTCAATCTATCTATAAAAGTTTTTAATTTAATACTTGATTGATGAATAAAGAATATTCTCTACGCAATATTTTTATTTATTAAATTCAATATTTTTAGCTTTAAAAGCAATTATGCAAGAACTTTTAGAATATCATCAACAACTAAGTTCAACGCTTCAAAGTTAAAATAAGAACCAAAAGTTCGACGTAGACTTTGACGTCAAATTTCATCACATCCTTACGACTGCCATAGAAAATATCGTTTTGACGACAGACAGATATATTTATTTAGACACGGTAATATGTTCCTCGAAAAGTGTCTAGGTAGCCCCTGTGATTTGGCTTTGGCCCCTCGTAGGCCTTCCAAAGGTCCAATAGGATCCCAGGGTCCCGAGATATACAAACACATAATATTTTTACTAAGTCGAATTTACAGACGGGTTGTAGATTTGTAATATTCAAATGTTACACGTGTTATTTTACTCATATCCTTCATATCCATGTCAAAATATCAAATTAATAGTAATGTGGGTGTTACTTAGTTCAACCTACTCGTTCTTAAACATACAGTAAGTTTGTGTTAGTTAATTAATCAAAACACTAAATGGTTCAATCGCTCTATCCGATCCACGATTCCATTCTCCTAAAACATCTACTAAAATGTAATAAAAGTGGAATCTCTGTCTATAACGACCTACTTTTAACCATTTGACGATATACTTCATATATGTTATCTTTTATTCATTTAATACTACAGCGGTCTATTGAAGCAGAGGGTCCAGGTTGATAATGTAAAACAAACAGCCAAGACCTTTGCCGTCCCACACCGGACTACAAAGGAGGTTCGACCACGTACTCAGATTTATAAGGATTTCGCCATAGAGGTTATTCCATCTTGTTTGTATAGAATTTCGTAAAGCTCACAATATCTTGTCAAAGCTAAACTCGTAATAGACTGTATTTTTGTTGCTGTGAAACTTTTGAAGTTGACCTTTTGGATAATTTGTTAGTTTTCTTGTTAGACCCTTTTGGGTACTTTTTATTCTTTGATCTTTTCACAGAGAGCACAGTTACATAGTTGGTTACGTCACTATTTTGTTCGCGCCAATGATTGTTGGCAGACGTTTTCATATTGCCAAAAGACTGAGAGCTAAGGTCAGAGTTTTTGACGTCAAAATCAATTGCCTAATCTTTGAAGAGCACAGATAGAAGAAAAATATCGTGAGTACGAGTAGAAATGTGGGTAAAACAAACTTGGGAATTGTAACAACTCAAAGCACTGCTCGATATAAAGTAAATAATTTTACGTAGGTATTACTTTTTCAACTAAAAACATGGACAAAATTAAAATACCAATTTTATACGACACTAGGCAATGTTAAATTTGTAAGTTTTTTAATAACTTACTAAATGTATCAACTCTTTGGTGTTCCAAAGAGTTGAAGTTAAAGAAAAATGTTAGTCATATCCTGTTGGATATGACTAACATTTTTCTTTTTCAAAGAATCACTTAGATATTTTAAATTGTTCTTAGTAATATTTGCATAAATACTTTTTTACTCCACACAATGGAAAATCTATTTCCACTCTCGGCGTTAAAATAAAAGTTGAGAATTCGTTTTTTAAACACCACTTTAGGTGAACGAAAATAATCCCGAATTCAGCGACCAAATTCAGGAACTCTAGAATAGTGTCCGTTTATTTCTGGGAATAATAGCCATAACTTTTAAATTGAGAACATTTCTGGCTCTCGTTTAAATTATTTCGGAGAGATATTCCAAGCTTTGGCAGACTTACGACAAAAGTCTTCAGAAATTTAGATTTTCTTTTGATTGTTCTAAAACATTTTCTTCTGTTTTGTCATTATCATTGCTGTCGAAATGTCTACGAAGTTATTCCTACAATACCATTTCAAGATCCTTTTATATTCTGTTTACTATTTCGGCAAGTTGAATGATATCTACATTTTGCTTTTGCAAATGGTATGATTCTGGCCTGGTTAACTTGGTACGCAATAAAATAATTCCTTCTGCAATCAAAATAAGGAATTGGGTAGGACCGTAATAACTTTAAGTTGAGCGTCGTCGTCCAATAAAGTCATTAGTGTGGTAGTTAAAACTTAACGATTATAGTAAGGCATTGTTCTTGATTTGATCGCGGTGTTAGCTTAAAACAAGCCGTATTTTATATTATGTCACCGGAAAATTGGAAACTCCGTAAGATTGTGAATTATTGCTAGAAATTATTGTAAACTATGTTTTTTTTGTTTTAATTTCATTTAAACTAGTGCTTGACTTCGATCCCACCTGGTAAGCAGTGATGTAATCGTTGATGGTGAGGCGTAGTGCGCCTTAGTTTTTAAATAAGATAAAACAGTTATGTTGGAAAGTAGTTAATTCAGATGTGATTTATCGTAATTTTTTTTCACTGTTTTTGTTGTATTTTGTTAAATATATAGATAGATAATAACATTTTTTTTTTAATTATGAAATTATCTACTCAATTTCATTTCAATTGTTTTTATTTCACATAGGCCTGTCCGTTTTTCAAGATCTTTTTTCTTAGGAATATACATAAGCTAAAATGGGCGCTTATAAAACGTCAGAAGCTATAATATAATATTCCATAACTATCACACAACGCCGTCTAGTCTCAAGCTTAGCAGAGCTTGTGTTATGAGTACTAGACAACTGATAAACATACTTATATATTTCTAAATACATAAATATTATAGATAAATTACTCCCTGACACAGAACAAATGATCGTGCTCATCACAAAACATTTATCCTGGGTGGGAATCAAACTCGTGACCTTTGGCATAGCAGTCAAAAATCTGACATGTAAAAATAAGTAAAGTTTATTTATTTTAAGCGGAACTTTAAAGCGTCTGTCAGAAGTTGTGGTTCATATAGAATAGAATAAATTAGAATATTATTCTATAAACTTAAATAAAAACCAGCCAATTTTTAGTTTTCTTTCTCACCTGGTAACTACCAAGGGCGTCTACAAGCACACAGGTATTCAAAGTACATGAGACGGTACTGAGAACCTAAGATTTCATACAACTAAAAATAAGTTACGTCAGCTCGCTCTGGGATCTTAGTATAAAAACACTTCATAGCCCAAAAAAATATCGAAGCTTTTTCTTAGTCTGTCGCCAAAAAAACACAATTTTTATGACTATTATAAACATAAGCAGAGTTTTCGCTAGGAGCCGTAGAATTCACTATTATTATAATTTATTCTATTTTATTGCTCCTACAAGGATTTCTTTTTACATTGAATATAAATCTTTTATTTTTTAGTGTTCCGTACTAAAAGGTTAAAACGGGACTCTATTACTAAAACTCCGTCCGTCCGTCTGTCTGTCTGTCTGTCTGTCACCAGGCTATATCTCATAAACCGTGATAGCTAGGCACTTGAAACATAGATGTTGCATTTCTGTTGTCACTATAACAACAAATTCTAAAAACAGAATACAATAAATATTTAGGTGGGGCTTCCATACAAAAAACGTGTTATTTTTTGCTGTTATTTGCTACGGACTGTACGGAACCTTCCGTGCGCGATCCCGACTCGCACTTGGCCCGTTTTTATTGAATATTAATATATATTTTTTTATTGATACGATTTCTCTTTTACAACTTGAGTCATTGCGAAAAGATTTCAGTTGTAAAGTTTTCCTTTCATGATATCAAAGTTGTGTTCGTTTTGATATTTTTTTGTGTTGTTTACTTTCCTTTGAGGTCGTAAAATATGTTATCTTAAAATAACTATTCGCAGGTTGATAATGTCAAACTTGGCATGTGTAGGAATTGTTTATATTTTGACAGGTTAAGCAACTGTAGAGTATCGCGACATTTGTTCATTTATTAAAACTTTATGCATTCAGTAAAAGTCTGACACACCCTCCGGCTTGACCTTAGAGACGGAGAAGACATGAGATCATTTCCTACCTTAATTATATTATACTGTACAAGTGCGGACTTACTGCCTCAAGTATTTTCCACCAGTCTACCTTAAGGCGGTGCAGAAACATAACATGGCAGGTGCTAATTAATAGGAGACAAAAAGAAAAGAAATAAGTACTATAATAAATAAATACTGAGATACATACATACAAATAAAGAATATTATTGTGAAAAAAACGAATCCACCCAATCAATAACATTTATGTTACTTTGGCAGTACTGCCAAAATAAACTGATTCTAATAAGAACGGACAAAAAAGAGGATGAAACAACTAAATATAATACACTGGACACGCCATAATTATGGCAGTAAGTCCTTTCTTTGAGGTATTGCTGGAAAGACTTCACGGTGTCCTCACCTTCCGCATGACGCAGGTTCTCACCAAATATGGTCAGTTCGGGAAGTTCCTGCACCGGATTTGTGTGAGAGTAACGCCCAGGTGCCACCATTGTATGGATCGCCCAGAGGACACAGTGGAGCATAAAGTAGAGGTGTGCCCCGCCTGGGCAGCACCGCCGTATCCTCGTGGAGGCGATCGGCGGCAGCGATCTCTCACACCGGGCCTTGGTACAGGCCATGGTCCGGAGTGAGGAGGAGTGGCAGGCCGTCGCCTTCTTCTACGAAGCAGTAATGCTAGCAAAGAAGGAAGATGCACGTGCATGCGCGAGGCAATGGCCTTCGCGCCCCAACGGCTGGGGATTCCGATCCCGATTTCCGGCTTGCGAACGGCAATCAATGGGTAACTCGCCGTCCGATCGTCCGGTAACCGTCCGGATCGAGCCCAAGTCGCCGACGGCGCGTAGTGTCCACGTGCGTCTCAAGAAGATATCAGCAACCGTAGTGGCCCAACAGGGTCGATGCCTACTGGAGCCATGGGTGATGCGAAAGAGATCCCCGGGGCCCTCGCAAAATGGTAAAGAAGGTGGATGTAGTTAGATGATTTTCCCACTGGAAAAAAAAACCCAATCAACACTCAATATAATATTTATGTTACTTTGGCAGTACTGCTAAAATAAACTGATTCCCATAAGAACTGACTAGAAAAGAGAATGAAATAATTACCTATAATGTAAAATAATCATAAATATAATATATTAACATCCTGCGGTTAATATTAAATGGAGAAAGCTTATTAAAATTAACAAAAGCTGTAAAGAAAATACAAACATTATAAATTGATGTGGTTAGTGCCACACTCTGTATATCCCTGAGTGGAGTAAGTACGGCCGGAGGTAGATTGGCTACATTTCAAGTAGCGTTCGGCAAATTCGGCAGAAATATATTGTGTTTAATATGTGCCAAAGCTTACTAGTACCGACAGACTGCCGACCCAAATTCTAAATGTCTTTGACCTTTGTATCGTTAATATGTTACAGATTTGATAAATGGTTTTTCATAAACAAGCGTTCAAATTAATGTTCCGAATACTTCGTTTTACAAAGTTTGCATTGAATCTTCTTCATAAAATTAACTTATATCTGAGGCTACTTAGAAAGCCTCCCACAAGGTGGACCGATGACCTGGTGAGGGTCGCGGGAATCCGATGGATGCGAGATGCACAGGACCGGTCATTGTGGCGACATTTGGGGGAGGCCTATGTCCAACAGTGGACGTCTTTAAGCTGAAATGATGATGATGAATGGTGAGGCTACAAGTAGCCTATAAGTATAAGTAGTCTATAGTTGTAGTAGTATTTTTTTTTGACGCAAGCGTCAAAAAAAAATTTAATTAAAGTCATCTATAATGACCCGTAGTAACGACAAAACGATCATCATCATCATTTCAGCCGTAAGACGGCCACTGCTGGACATAGGCCTCCCCCAAGTGTCGCCACAACAAACGGTCCTGTGCGTCTCGCATCCATCACATTCCCGCGACCCTCACCAAGTTGTTGGTCCACTTTGAGAAAACAATATTATCTTGTTAACTCCGCGTTATTATGATAACGCTGCTGCCAGCTGCTGTGCCTGCGTGGTAGAAAAAAATTATCCAAAGGGAACAATTTGTAATTGTTTAAGGATTTAATCATTTGTATCCATTTGAATACTTGTTTGGCGAAATCTCCTTCTGTTTAATGCATGTCGTGGCAGCCTTTAATTAAGGCTACACTACAAAATGTAACAATGACCTTGAATCCTTACATGTATAATGGTGTATGCTTTGTTGGTTGTCCTTAAATAAATAAATAAACATTCTCCCGATATAAAAAATATCCTATGTACTATTTCAAGACATAGTCTAGTTTCATCGCAATCCGTTCAGCCGTTAAAGCGTGAAGAAGTAGCAAACATTAACAAACAAACTTTCGGCTATAAAATAGTAGTGTGATATAGTGTGATACTTTCTAGCGCTAGAAAATCTAGCTTAACTACATAACTATCTTACAGCTGTTAAAGGCGAGGCGCATGACGTACCAAAAAACAAGCTGCAAACGAGTTCTACGCCCAAGGATTTGAATGCCCTGCCTTTGTGTTGCCTGTTATGGTGGCTCCACAGAAGTGCCGGCACGAATTCAAAGTACAAGTCGTTGGGCACGCCACAATTATGGCGGTAAGTCCCCTCTTTGAGGCGTGGTTGGAAAGACCTCACGGCGTCCTCACATTCCGCATGACGCAGGTCCTCACCGGACACGGTAAGTTCGGGAGGTTCCTGCACCGGATTCGTGCGGAAACGACGCCCGGGTGTCGCCACTGTGTGGCCCACCCGGAGGACACGGCGGAGCACACGGTGGAGGTGTGCCCCGCTTGGGCAGAGCAACGCCGTGTCCTCGTGGGGGCAATCGGCGGCGGTGATCTCTCGCGCCGGGCCTTGGTTCAGGCCATGCTCCGGACCGAGGAGGAGTGGCAGGCGGTCGCCTCCTTCTGCGAAGCAGTAATGCTAGCTAAGGAGGCGGCCGATCGCGTGAGGCAACGGTTCTTACGCTCCAACCACCGCCGGGATTCCGATCCCGATTTCCGGCCACCGTAGGCGCGGGCTTGCAGACGGCGAGCAATGGGTGGCTCGCCGTCTGACCGTCCGGTAACCGTCCGGACCGAGCCCAAGTCGTCGACGGCGCGTATTGTTCCACGCGCGCCTCAAGGAGATGTCAGCAAATCGTAGGGGCCCAGCAGGGTCGAAGCCTACTGGGGCCACGGGTAGTGTGAAAGCGGAACCCGGGGCCCTGGGACGAAGGCAACGAAGGAACATGAGTGGGTTTTTAGTCAGTAAGAGTCTGATACTATCTCTCGCTCCGCCCAAGAGCGGGGATGTCATTAGGATGATTTTCCCACCCAATAAAAAAAAAAAAAAAAGGTACAAGTCGTGCCCTACACATTCACGGGCTGCTCACAATCGTTCGTGAAACCCGCCGTGAAATGGACGTAAAAGCTGTTGCTGTAATAACTTTGTTTGCTGTGGCAACATATGACTATTTAGACGTTCAAAACAAGAAAGTTATTAAAAAGCGTTGGAAAAAAAGATGTTGGATGACTGAAATACATATTCATATAAAATTTATTTCAGACTCTCTATGGAGAAGCAGTCAGCATTCTGAACCCAGTAGCGAATTTAACTGTTATGTAAACAGTTTTTTTTACGTGGGAAAGTCATCTAATGTCAAATCACGCTCTTGGGCGGACGGGAGATAGTGTAAGACTTTTACTGACTAAAAACCCACTCCTGTTCCTTCTTTGCCTTATCCCGGGGCCCCGGACTTTGCTTTCACACTACCCGTGGCCTCAGTAGGCTTCGACCCTGTTGGGCCCCTACAGTTGCTGACATCTCCTTGAGGCGCGCATGGAACAATACGCGCCGTCTACGACTTGGGCTCGGTCCGAACGGTTACCGGATGGTCAGACGGCGAGCCGTAAACAGTGGACTTTCAATATTTGCTTCAGAAAGTTTCTCCAATTATTTATTATATACGTTCGTACGCCATTGTAGTGCGGAGTAAACTGGCACGGGGCCGTGAATGTGGATGTGTACGCGTGAACGCCGCACGAAGGGGGGCACGAGCCCTTTGTCGCAGGACAAAATACCGACTCTGATCGGGGAACAGGCGTGATCGTGCGTGAGCCCCGCGAAAACCGCCCACATTCACGTTCATGCCTGTTTACGGAGCTTCACGTCACTAAAGTGGAGCCGCTATTAACTACAACCTAAAGGTATTTAAGTCAAAAGTAATAGGTTACTCCTAAGCAAGCGTGCTCCATCGTCTACCACATCATCGCTTACCTTGAGGTGAGATAGTGGCCAAAAGCGAGCATTTCAATAATAAAAAATTAGTACTGCATTTTCAAGTATAAAAGCATAATTATAAGAAAATGTGCAGTAATAAAATGGCGGGTGTCTGAAATGAGCATTTTGAGTTAAATGAAATATAACTCAGCATAGCACTTTATGCTTATCATGGTTACGTAATATCAATTCTACGCTGCGGTATTATGATATGGGGCAATTCTATTGAAATTATTAAAGCATTTGGAGCCCAAAAAAAATGTGTTCGGCCCATAATTAATTAATAATTTACTAATTTATTTTAAGTTTTTTTTACAAACAGTATTCTATGGATTCATTGTGGTCTGAAATAAATTTTATTATTATTATTAATAACCAAAGCCCAACATTTAGATAGCTGTATCCCGCTCTTTAAAAGTTTAAAAATATTACCACTCCCATCTTTATTATATATTCGAACTTTGTATCTTTGTACATAAAAATATAGCTTTATTTAAAGTACATAATGATGTTATTATAAGAAAAAGTCGAGATATCCACAAATTATGTGTACCCCAACAAGGATTTAAAATGTTTTCCAATAATGGTACTATATGGCAACTCGTATTTATAATAAATTACCTAGTGTTTTAAAAAATCTTAACTTCATGACATTTAAAAAGAAATTATTTAACTTCTATTTTTTAAGTGCTACTACTCAACAAATGAGTTTTTAAATGTTTTTAAACGAAAAGTTTGATTATAAATTTAATTTGAACGACGACTTGCCCTTAAATTCTTAATAATTTCATTTAACATCTATGTCATTGTATTGAATGATTCTTAACACTGTATTTATTAATTCCTGACAATATATTTGATAACTCTTGACATTGTATCTAGCATGCTTTAACATTGTACCTAATAATTCCTGACATATTTAGTATTCCGTTAAATTGTATTTGATAACTCTTGACATTCTAATTAGTATGCTTTGACAATGTATGTAATAATTTTTGACATTATATGCGTGAAAGATCCCTTGAAATTGATGATATTTGAGAACAGTTAATGTTTTAATTATCATTGACATTGTATGGTTTTTATCAATTGATTCTAATTTTTTTTTACGCTGGAAACAGCAGAATATTGCCTATCACTCCACCCAGAACGCGAGGAGTTATTTGATGATCGGCATTACCCGAAGGCATAGGTTTTTATTAACAAGGCTAGGTGCCTGATAAATTGAGGATAGAATAGAATAAACTTTTATTGTTCATCAAAATAGTAACAAAACTTTTACGCTAACTAGCGAGGATAGCGGTTTGGACGTAAAATTGTACGTAACACATTTTAACGACAATATTCTAACAAATAGATTAATAATATTATATTATAAATCTGTTATTTCCTTTATTTATTGAATAGGTACACATATATATATTTTTTTATTATTATTATTTATGGGTCACTATTTCTCCGAACCCGGGTTCCTGGACCTTTGGAAGCCATACGAGGGCCCTGCGTTCAAAAATGAGGTTGAAAATTGTGTTAACTCTAATGACGTCATCAGGGTAGATACTCTACGCTCCCATTTTTGAACGCGAACGTGGAGTTCAACTGTCAAAGCCAAGCAAGTGTTATTTATGGCCGCTTACACCAACTTACCTTGCTCGGAGTTAGAGTTAGTTGGGTTAACTCGAGTTATAAAAGAAAGACCCTGGGTTGCAACTCGAAGCATTTTTGAACGGTTGGAGTAGCGACTCTAGTCTGGTTATTTTTGAAAGCAGGGTTGGGGGAGGCCTGTGTCTAACAGTGGACGTCTTTCGGCTGAAATAATGATGATGATGATGATAAATACGCCTGGCTGGGTTTGAACATGAGACCTAAACTTGTAACATGTCAATTACGATTTGGCTACTACTAATTCACTACGCTACTATTTACTACCATTTCTTTCTCTAATACGAATTTATCGAGCAACAAACGTGGAAAATACCTCTCTACCCGCTATTTTCTAATTCCAAAGCAGGTGTTCAGCCAAGAATCCTCCTTGCATTATATACATATTGTCTATTAAATAAGCCGACTTTATTAAGGCAAGGCGTATCGACTTGACCTAAATATCGAGACGTTGCTCGAGCACTTGACAATGCATGTCGGTAGATAGGTTCATATAGAGGTGAGGGTATAACTATGTACGTACATAGCTTTGGGTCGGTTTGGCGTAGATGCGAGGTGCTTTTGAGATTAGTGGAATATTATTGGAGCGGTGGAGATGTACCTTAGTCATAGGAATGTGGTTTAGAGGTCATTTTGTGCGCATAGAGTCTGCTTTGTAATCGCTCCGTCACTTACAGCTGAATACGACGCACTAGTGTGGGGGGAGTGAGTAAATACACAGATTGCATCCTAACTTGTTCGAGATTTATCTACCCACATATTGTATCTTTATTCTTTTGTTTTTTTTCTCTCTCTTGTTACAGTTTTGTTTTATTTGTCTATTATTATTTTTCACACTTTAAACACACATATTTTTCATAATTAACAGAACACTATTTACATATAACGCCGTTGACCCGGGTTTGATCTTTACTGGACGGTCGGACGGCGAGCTACCCATTGCTCTTCTCTCTCATTATGGCCAAAAATTGTTCTACGACTGCAGATCCCTGAGGCATCTCTGGCTTTCAAAGTCCACTAGACTTATGTCTCTCTAATTTTTTTTCTTAGAGACCTCAAACCTACCGTCAAGTGACTTATTGCCCTGTCAATATTGGTTATGTCCTTGGACGTGGCAAAGATTTAGGATATTCAACTAAAAATAAACAAAGCAATGAAACAACTAACCCCTAATGAAGATAATGGTGAAACAATTTTTACACGTGCCTTAACCCTCAACCTTCTCACAAATTACAATACACGTGTATTAACCCATCTAAAGCAAACATACAATTTTGTTGATTGTACCACCAAATAGGCTCTATTAATGGTTTTGTTCATAACTTAAATTTAATTTTGAATGGCCAAAGTTTATTCGGCCAGCAAAAGTGTGGTGAATTTATTGTCAGAAGGTATTCTAGTTATTTTGATATAACGATCGAATTTTAATGATTGTGTAACCTGATCATTGTTTGTTATATTAATTTATTTAGTTTTGAATAGAAGCGGTCCATTTTGATAACAATGGGGAAGTGATCCTAATCGACAGTAGTATATTAGGCCATAATTATACTACGAATTCATTCGTGACTTGACCTGGTTTTAAGGAGATTGAGATCTAAGGTGCTATTGTTTCGAAAGAGTTACCGGAGTTAAGAGGTGGGTTTTAGTCAGTGAAGGTCTATGTAAGGGCTATGTATTTTTTTTCAATTGCCAAACGGAGTGTGGCAGCTTATAAGGAACGTTTGGAGGCGTTGATCTTGTGAGTATCGTGGTCTTTCCTAGGTCATGTCGATATGCTATAGCATTGGACACTGAGACTATAGGAAAAGAATGCGCAACTGCACATAATGATAATAGGGGTTTAAGTATGGATTTGCTGTTTTTTAAAACGGGTTGCTTTGGATTGAGTTGGAATTATAAGTTCAAATAAACATTATATTAAAACTACGTTATTCTTTTCCAAAATAAGGTATTTATTGGATCCTTTGTGTTATGAACAAAATATGATTGTAGTGATTTTTGTAAAGTACTCTTGTCTCGCCTGACGTTGGCTTAGTTAATATACAAATACCAATTTCAATAATATGAAAAACAATAAAAATGAATGTCGAATTTCATCCTCTTAACTTACACATTTTACCTCTTTATAATATTAGTAATATCAATTGAAAAATTATTGCAGCTTTTATGCTGAATAAGGCCAATTATTTTCGTAATAAATGCTAATTTCCTCTGTTCACCACGCCAATTTCCGCTTTCACTCGTGTATAAGAATTGCCGTCGCTATCTCGTTATGCCAGCTCTAACAATGAGACTACATATTTAAATATTGGTGTATAGCTATGAGCTAATCGGTAAGAAGCTCCTGAAAAAGAAAAAGGGAAAATGTCAATAAATTTTGAAATAATAATAATAATATGTTTATTGATAAATAATAATAATATGTTTATTGAATTGTTTGATTTACATAAATATTTATAAAATATGGGCTTAATCTAGAGGCAAAGGTAATTGTATTCTACCTGAACTAGGTATGAAACCTGTATCTCAGGTAATTTATTTAAGTGCTTATATGATAATAAATATAACTACAATTCATTAAACAAAAAGTAAATAACTTATGAACAATATTATTTCAAATTCATGACGAATACTGTGCTTAATCAACAAATCTGCAATCGCAGGTGCTGTATACTGTTGAAGGCAGAGAAGTTTGTCCCCCTAATTCTTAAGTCCTTATTGTACACAAAAACAGAACATCGTACACGGTTTTACTGACAGTTTATGTACAAAAGCGAGCTTAACTCAGCATAAAGTTTTCTCCCAGCAAAACATTGAGTTATAGAGAGAGAACATACTCGAGGGTTGGTACTAGTGCACAATATAACCTTACAAAACTAAGTCTGATATGTATATAATTATATTATACATAAGTCTATTATGTAAGTCTACTACAGTGTGGGTTTACAATAGGTAAAAATATTGGTAGATGCAATAAAGGCGAATACAAAGAAAAAGTATATTCAAGTTAACCATACATTCAATACAATTATGTTTGTTATGCCTTTACGCTCAAATGGCTGAAACTGTCTTGGAATAGTACATAGGATACTTTTTGTCATGGGATTTTATTCCTGATAATTTTCGACTTTGACGTCAGTGAAGTCGTTGAATTTGATGATAGTACAGAAATAAAACTGAAAAACTAAAATAACATCGCCAGCTAAAATTCACAGTAATAAATTCAGTTACAGTTTCCCGTTCAAGTTAAACAATTTTTTAACTACCCTCATTTTCTAACGAAAGAATTAACTAAATGAGTTTTAAAACTATATTAATGATACGACACTCTGCTGTTAGTTAAAAAGTGGGGTTTCATTAAAACTTTGATGTCTCCGTAATGCACTCGGTGGCTGAAACTTTTGTAAACTAAATGAAAAAAACAACTGAAAGTTGCCGGGACATAGAGGAACCCAGCCATAGTTAATTGACGCAGAATATTATCAGTTCTTTAACAAGTGATTAATTTTGCTTTATATTTACAAAGAAAAATTAATCACTTGTGACGGTTATTAAAAAATTATGGATGAAAAGATTCACCTGTTTAGATTAAAAAAATTGAAATTTTGAGCAATAATTTTTTACGGTTTTCTAAGTATATAACATATTAAATGAATACTTTATAAATCATAAAATAAAAACATATATTTTTTTAAGAAACAATAAATAGTTTTTTAACACGTATTTAACTTAAGTATTTCGCGTGAGCAACATATTAAAACGTCGTGTCGATATTATTATGAAATGGTGCAACGTCACACGACGGCTTTTAGATTGTAATAATAATACTTTATTGATACAAATCTTTACAACACACTTAATATTAGTTAAGTTACAATAATTAAAGGCGCACAAAAGTTGACACCCTGACTCCTAAACTAGGAATTCCTGTGTCTTAGGAGTCAGTGTTCTACTGCTACTTGGACACTATAAACCCCTAACTAAGAATTATTATTGTCATATTAATTTCGATGGAACGTCTTGGAACATCTATTTATAGGCAAATTCCTAGTTACGCTAAGTATCAACTTAGCACTGCAACACAGTTGATTTTCATAGCGTACATCACCACGTAGTCTAAAAAAAGTTCAGTTCTAAGATATACCTATGGTACGATGCGACGTTTATAGACGTTGCTTAACTTGATATAAGGAAAAGGTGTACCGTACAAACATTGATGAGGTTGCTCACGTAAAATAATATATTATTTTTCATGATATAGTATAACGATCATTACAAAAACGTGCGAATTTACGGCACACTCAAATAATAATTGATCCAACGAGAAGGGTTTAAAATATAACCCTAATATTTCCAGTTCCACACATCGTCACAATTTTAATAGGCCATTAAGTCCATATGGGCAGAACTGGGGCACATTTCTCAAAGCTGCCCAGTCTTTCTCCACATAACGCTGACTTGGAATCTATTCTAGCACTTAGGAAAATGGTGAGAAAAGCATTTAGTAATTCACAACGCGTAGGAAACCGCTCGGTTAAGGGATGGTGTAAAAATGAGAGAACATTATCGTGACTGAGATCTTCGTTTCACGCCGATTCGATATACTCTGGTGAACGATCCATTTTGGTCTGGTTACGAGTAATGTGTTTTAGTATGTTGATACGATAAAATCACATTTTGGAAACAGTCGGGTTATTTAGCCTAGTAGTAGTAAAATTAATCTGTAACGGTGTACTTGTTACTATTACTTGTAAATAGTGTACGTGTTAAAAAAGTGTGTTTTGTGTCTTATCATCGAGCTGTAAGTATATACATTTGTTATTTAACGTAAGCAAAAAGATACCGAAGATTTATAACAAAAAGTTTTGTACATTACTTATACGTATTCTTGAATGTTTTACTCGTATATAGGCTTCATAGTCTACAGAAAATACGCATTCTTTATGTATAATGCTTTTAGAATAAGGTCTTATTGTCGTTTAACTGTTTTATTTATGTAAAAATAAAGAAATTTCAAAATCAATCAAAATCAATTAGTCGGGTAAATTGGGTGATTTTTGTAATTTTTTTTTTGTGCATTACACATAAAGGGACGTAAAAATTATTTTTATGTATTATTTCTCCCTCAGCATCGCCATTATATATTACAGTACAAAACTGATTTACATCCGTCTCATTACAACTTCAGAATCAGTTGAAAATCAGCGTCAGACTAGTGTCTGACAACTAGTGTAGACAACTAGTGTTGTCTGGCATTTATGCTGAACTATTTTACTTTGGTTCCTTTTTACCGTTTATACCTTTAAGTTGTTGTGTTTGTGTGGCTTGTGTTATGAGAAATAGACATATAGAATTATTTTATTTTCGTCATCCCTATTATATAATATATTTCCTGCATTTCCAGATAGATACTAACTAAGGGTCTTCAAGTTAAGAATGAATAAGTTACTTCTAGGTGAGCGTACTCGTCGACCACATCATCGCTTACCAAAAGGTGAGATAGTGGTTAAGTGTGAACCTATAAAAAAAAACAGGACAAGTGCGAGTCGGACTCGCGCACTGAGGGTTCGATATGAACTTAGAAGTACCCTATGAAATTTGATTCCCTTGAGAGTGTCGAAATACACGTTTTTTGCAACATAAAAGGCTGTATCTTTTTTTCGTAAACTCAAAAATTTGATTTTTTCACAGTTTCGAGGAACCATAAATCTGAGTATATGGTTTTAATTTCAACTCGATACCTCCACACGTTCCCGAGACAAAGGGTCTTGACAGGCAGACAAACAGATAGACAGACAGACGGACGAACAACAAAGTAATCCATAAGGGTTCCGTTTTTTTCTTTTTGAGACACGGAACCCTAAAACCATATATAAATTTGGTTCTGTATACGTATACTCTGTCATATTAAGTCAGAAAATATTGACAAACTCATATTTTTAGAGTTTTCTTGCAGAACGCTGACAAAATTGAACTAAACCGAACAGCCAAACCATTAATTGTTAGTTCCACCAGTATCGATACTTTACGTTTAAACTTCTTCAGTTGCAAACGACGAACAGTTACTAAATAAATCGCTAAACTCCCGCTGAAAATCTAAACTTTCGAGCAAATGTAGCTAAAACTTGTGCTTTTACGGCTAAACAGTCGGTCGTTAATCAAAACATGGTTAAATGAATTGGCTAAATTATTACTTAAATATTTATGCTCAACGTTGAACCAGAAGTAAATAATTTGCGAGTCAGCGTCGAAACTTTTCTTTAGTATACAAACTCCAAACGCATCGTAAAAACATCAAAATGAGTTTTTGTAATTTCTACTATTTAATACCAAAAAAAAAAACGCTAAATAGTAGAATTTACCAAAACATAGTAGTATTGAAAAAACACCAAAATGAGTTTTTGTAATTTAAAAACACCAAAATGAGTTTTTGTAATTTCTACTATTAATTTAATACCAAAAAAAATGTTTTCTACTAAATAGTAGAATTTACCGAAAAATAGTAGTATTGAAAAAAAATATAATCGTCGTTATTATAACTACTCATTACGCAGCCCACTGCGTAGTGAGTAGTTATAATAACGCAGGAACCCATCTGCAGGAAAAATGCCCAAAAATGGGGCAGATATTGAGGAAAAAAAAATATTACTACTTAACTTTAAACTCCTTTGTATTACTGTACAACCTATTTTTTCATTCCTGTCAGCAAATCTTTACAAATTTTTCGACAGACTTCTAAAAAATCTTCGATATGAAATTCAAGGTCTTCTATTAAAAATATGACTAATGTAGGTACAAAAACATGACTCACGTCTAGACACTACAAATTACTCTGTTTCTTTCTTAGAATTGGGATCTGACTTTCAGCTTTAGATCTTGTTAGAAATACCTACTCGGCTGTTTTCTATCGAAATCTGTTGTTCAATGATACAACTGATTTCGACTGGGTGGAAAAATTTACGCAAAAAAACTTTTTGCAGAAAATATAATGAAAATTTAAGTTTCAATCTGAAAAAAAAAAACTTTTGAAAAATAATTGATTTATCTATTCCATTCTGATCGCGTAATGCGAGTAGGCCGCAAATTGTGTGGTTTTTTTAAGACTCTTTTTATTCTCATTTTGGTGTACAATAAAGTATAAATAAATAAATAAATAGACATTCTTCGTAATTCAACACAGCATCACATTTTGTTGATCCAAAACGTAACATTAATAACTCCAGCACCATAACAGCTCAAAAAATGTGTTCCCTCCGTATCTGTATTTTGAAAAATGACCGCAGACT
Organism: Mythimna vitellina; assembly: GCA_949316375.1. Taxonomy (NCBI): domain Eukaryota; kingdom Metazoa; phylum Arthropoda; class Insecta; order Lepidoptera; family Noctuidae; genus Mythimna; species Mythimna vitellina. The sequence goes on along the minus strand of OX438690.1, from coordinate 1,519,776 downwards.
ATCTACAGTACCCGGATCCTAAGGTTCCATCCATCAACTTCAGAGTATCGCTTACAAAATAAACTTTATGTTTCCACATAAACATACAGTTACAACAAAAATAGGTTCGTCACCTTAAAATCTGTTTTAGGTACTCCTTGCACTTACCGCCTAAGAAAAATGACACTGTAGTTAATTTACAATTATGTAAAAAAATTAAAGAGATTTCAAGTCTATTAATAAATGCTAATCTTCTAAAAAGATTTCAGTTTTAATTCCATTAGATAATAGTAATTTTTTTATGATATTTTGAACTTTTCAATTGGAGTGATTAAATAACAGTTTTGTGTGAATTTTGATCATAGTGGCTAATCTCAACTAAGATATAATCCCCGCTAAGATGGCCAGGTTCGCTGGAAATTTATCATAGTGAACAAGCGTATACACAAACACAGGTCCACTCTCTACGCCTGTGGTCTCGTAGTCTACCATCAATCTCCGGTTAGTTACAGAACCTCTAATGGAAAAATCCAACACTACTTTTTGCCTTCTAACCTAAGAACAGATTAAGTAGTGCTTACAGTCATGAATGTTACTTCAAAATTATTTATCATTTTGCGATAAAGAAATAATTTGAAGAAGGTATAAGGGACGCGACTGTACATGTACACTAGACGCCAGGTTTTTTTCTATCCGACCATTTTTCGCCGACAATGCCTAGGTTTTGTAAGAAAATGTGGCGCATTTTCAGATTGAGTGACAAGTAAATAAATCTTAGTAATGCGTTATACATTTCAGCAATGAAAGGGAGATTCGGATCACATCATCAGTTTTATTGTGAGGGTTATATATAATAGATGGATGTAGTGCATTATTCTTTGGAATACAAAATAGTTTTTGTTACATTAGTTTTGGCTAAGAAAGACGCTGAGACAGCAGGGGTAGTGAACCTTTTATTCTGTTTGCGTCGAATTTGGCTACAAGGTTAGTTATATTTATTTTAAGAAGACATTTTTCGTGAGTTTTGAGGTTTTGAGAGATTTTATGATTTTTTCGCTTTAATTATATAATGTTGCCGTCGTGATGAATGAATCAAGCCCTTGGCCCCAGTAGGCTTCGACCCTGCTGGGCCCCTACAGTTGATGATGACATCTATCTGAGGCGCGCTTGGAACAGTACGCATCGTCGACGACTTGGGCTCGGTCCGGACGGTAACCGGACGGTCGGACGGCGAGCTTCCCATTGCTCGCCATCTGCAAGCCCGCGTCTACATTGGCCGGAAATCGGGATCGGAATCCCGGCGGTTGTAGGGGCGTGAGGCTCTTTTGCTGGCATTACTGCTTCGCAGAAGGTGGCGACTGCCTGCCATTCCTCCTTGCTCCGGACCATGGCCTGTACCAAGGCCCGGCGCGAGAGATCGCCGCTGCTGATCGCCTCTACGAGGACACAGCGTTGCTCTGCCCAAGCGGGGCACAACTCCACCGCGGCAGCCCTAGTTGGAGATAAAGCGATGAGTAAAGCAATTTTTTTTAAGATTAACCCATCAGGTGAGATAGTAATCTAACGTTGGTCTATCACCAATCCAAATAAATAGGTAAATCAACTATTTTTCAAACAAACCTTTTTAAAGTTCGTGGTCTATTTGTTTACGAATCTCCTGTCGGCTGGGGCGTTCTGCAAGCGGCTTTATAGGGAAGTTTCTCCATACAAACTTTGCACCCCTGTTTCGTCCCCTTAGGGGGTGAATTCTGAAAAATCAATTCTTAAAGAATAACACAAAACACATCATAAAACGAAACTCAGGTCAAAATTTCAGCGTTCTACGTCCAAGGATTTGAGCTGGGCGTTGATAAGTCAGTAAATGAGTCAGGACTTTCCTTTTTATACAACATTAATTTTAGTTAATGCGAAACTCGAAACACGTGTCTAGTATTTTTATGTAAAGAATCCATGTACAAAATTTCATAACTGTATCATGAAATACCACAAAGTTTTAAGCTTGTTATGTTACCTGGTTGTCCGCACAAATACACGGTCACCGGGCCATCCGGGCGATTGAGGGATTGTTTTCCTCCCGCAAACAGCTGTGCGCTGGCGCCTAATGCCCGCTGTGATCTGCCGTGACCTATGTTGTACATAGTGTCGGTGGTACTCAACTTGTGACCTATTGTGAAATATTTTTGGGAAAAAATATAACACAGCGTAAAAATGATCGAAATCGATTCAGTTACTGATTCTGAAAAAACTATATTGAGTTTTCGCATAATAATAAAAATAATGTGTCGTAGAAGTGTAAAAGTATATTATTAGTAATCATGATTTTGACAAGGAACCAGGTATATTTAAATAAAAATTGTCGATATTTAAGCTTGCCAAAATGCCCTAGCAATATATTATTCTATATGTTTATAATCGTCTGTACGTTTCCTTGTCTGGTCAGTCCGATTGTTTCACCGGCCGTTGTCTGAGAATGCGGTTAGCCGCATAACCACGTTATTGCTACGTCTGTCCACAATTCACACAGTGTTTATTGCTTGAGTGGAATTGTTACATGTATACCACCTATTGACAATGATACACTAGCGTTAGATATTGCTATTGGATGGGTCTGATTTGCACTTATATTATTTAAGCCTATATTATCAGCCAAACTTAGATGAAAGACAATAGAAAAACTTATTTTATTACAAAGTATTTGATTTACTTCCAGTCTTGCGAACAAATCTGCATAAAAACCAATCTGCGATTCTTTAACTGTAGTATTTTACTGTTTAATAATTAGTACAGTTGGATGATTGTTTCCTATGAAAAAAAAAATGCTGTAACATGACTACGGAATTAAAACATTCCCTGGTAGCGGGAACGTCAAGTTCAAGTTGAACGGCAAAATTTCCAAATTTGTGATCATACTGTATGGATCAGAATGTTGGGCTATGATAAAAATGGATAAAAAAGATTACATGTAGCAGAGATGAGAATGTTGAGACGGATATGTGGTGTGACGAGAATGGATAAAGTGAGAAATGAGTATATTAGAGGAAGTTTGAAAGTGGCGCCAGGGACTGAAAAGTTAAAAAGAAATCGTTTGTCATGGCATGGTCATGTGAAGAGGAGGGATGAAACGCATGTTACTAAAAGAGTTATGAGTATACATGTAGATGGATGGATAGGGATAGAGACGCCAAAGAAAAGATGGATGGATTGTGTTAGGAGTGATATTATAGAAAAGGGAGTCAGTGATAGTGTGACGGGTAACAGGACAGAATGGAAGAAAAAAATGTGTTGCGCTGACCCCGAGTAAGATGGGATAAGAGCAGAAGAAGTCTAGCTATTCCCGTGTCTCCACTGTCGAGGTTTCTTACAAAAAATCTGTTCATATCTCCAGGACAAAAGTAAATTGAATGTCATAAGTAAGATAGTGTATATAGCGTTCTATTCGTCGAAGAATTATCACGATTGGACTAAAAAAAGAAATTTATTATCATCACCATTTCAGCCAAAAGACGTCCAGTATTGGACATAGGCCTCCCTCAAGTGTCTTCACAACCACCGATCCTATGCACTTCGCACCTATCAGATTCCCGGGACCTTCATCAGGCCATCGGCCTTACACCGCTGCGTCTTCCAGTTCCTCCGCAAGTCTCTCCAGAACCTTTCGACCCCATCGGCTATCTGTTCTACAAGCAATGTGCCCTACCCACTGCTACTTCAGTTTGGCGAATACTGGCTAAGTCTGTAAATTGGACAAGAAATTATTTCCCACTAACAAATCGTTTCATCTTTTACAAATATAAGTCCAGATAATGCTCCAGATATAATAATAAAACACATTTATGATAGACTAGTATATCTGTATATCCTTAAACATGTCGTCCAAAACCTCGTTCCGCCCGCGAAACTCCCACAAAAGAATAAAGAAAACAGTTTCCACGACGCTACTACCCAAGTTCACAGGAATACAAAGTAACTGTCTTGTACACATGTACTCAACTTAGATTGAACTTTGGAGATCTTTCTGCGGTTCTATCAAATACGATTGTTACCCGAGTACTCCCGCGGCTGCCTGTGACTCAGTAGTCGGTTTAAGTTTTAGATGAGGGAAGTTTGTACATGTTGCTAGATTATTTTGTTTGTACTTAAAGCTTTAAACCATTAATTTTAATTTTAAAACATTAATTTAACTGGCCTGTTGGTCTAGTGGTCAGTGGCCCTGACTGCTATGCCGGAGGTCGTGGGTAGGATTCCCACCCAGGACAAATGTTTGTGTGATGAGCACGATTATTTGTTCTGTGTCTGGGTGTAATTTGTCTATAATATGTATGTATTTAGAAATATATAAGTATGCTTATCAGTTGTCTAGTACTCATAACACAAGCTCTGCTTAGCTTGGGACTAGACGACGTTGTGTGAAAGTTGTGGAATATTATTATTAATAATTACAATATGATATATTAGGATTGGTTAAGGCCATGACACAGAGCGAGAGGGAATGTCATGTGGTCGCCTTCTTTTACAAAGATGATAGATGGTGATGCTTACAGCCATGAAGGGACAGACATCCTCACGCCCCTAATATTTGTTATCAAAAAATACATATTTGACACAAAATGTAAAGTACCAGAAAACTTGTAATACAACAGTCAATTTAAAACATTGAACCCTGACACCTAAACTAGGAAGATCCTGTATTTTGAAGGCATTCATCATCATCATCTTCCTGCCCTTGTCCAGTGTTATTTGGGGTTGGCGCAACACGTTTTTTTCTTCCACTCTGCCCTGTCACTCGTCATGCTATCACTAACTTCCTTTTCTTTCATATCACTCTTCACAGAATCCATCCATCTTATCTTATCTTGAAGGCATTGTCTTCGCATAAATAGTAGACGAACAAATTATGAGCGTACAGCGTAGAGATTATAGATAAGATGTGGACTAATGAGGTAAGAAATATGTAAGACCGTCCGGTAACCGTCCGGACCGAGCCCAAGTCGTCGACGGCGCGTACTGTTCCACGCGCACCTCAGGGAGATGTCAGCAAATCGTAGGGGCCCAGCAGGGTCGAAGCCTACTAGGGCCTCTAGGACTTGGTCTGCTCGTGTACCAAGTTACATCGAAATCCGTTCAGCTATTCGAGCATGAAGAAGTAACAAACATATATACGCACACATACTCAAAAACGTGGAGCGATGTTCTGGGGAGAGTCGCAGAAATGTGATGGATGCGAGACGCATAGGGCCCTTCGTTGTGGAGACACTTGAGGGAGGCCTATGTTCAGCAGTTGACATCTTCCAGCTGAAAAGATGCTGATTCATCAAAATGTTAGCTTAGCAATGGTTAACCTTTTCCTGTACAAAGTTGATCTTTTCCTCCATTTTCTGTTATATTAAACCAAAGGCCAGATAAAAACGTTTAATCCATTTGTGATTGAATAATGAGTTTTGGCTGTGCTCTTTCCCCTTACGTCATTCATATGAGAGAGAAGGAGATAGCAATGTCTGAAAGAGTAAAAACGTTAGGTTACAATGTGAAAGAAAATTAAGAGTCAATTGAAACATTCTCTTTGTTGGTTGGTTTGGTTGGTTCTTCGTTATATTATGTAATTTCTATTTCAATTATTATAACAATACATTCAGAAGTAATGATAGGTGTTCTTCAAAGCGTTAATGCGGGTATTTGTGTGTATTTCAATTAAGATCAAAAAACAAGGCGATATTTAGAACTATTGTATGAAGGTATACTATTATTTGTCTCGAGCGCTAACGTCAGTGTGCCAATGAGGTTTGGGCAGTCTGTGCCCACATGAGCTCTGGGCCACAAATGACATTATGATGTCGTCTTTGGTCAAACGGGAAGATACGTGAAACCAACTGCGTGGACTAGATGCGTAAGCAAGCCAAATACATTACAATAATAATTATAGGAGCGTTGATATTTTTTTCAGTAAACAAAAAAATAAAGTTTCTGTATTATGGTAGCGATGGTCAGCAATCGATTATTTTCTTAATGAAAAATGTAAAAATCCTTGAAAAATTTAATTTCATCAATTTTTCCTTATTTTAATCTATATATATAAAAAGGGAAACTGACTGACTGACGTATCAACGCACAGCCGAAACTACTAGGATTAGGAGCGTGAAATTTTGCACAAGGTTTCCTTTTATGACGTAGGTGAGCACTAAGAAAGGATTTTCCAAAATTCACTCCCTAAAAGAATGAAGCGGGGGTGCAAAGTTTGTACCTACATTCACGCGAGTGAGGCCGCGGGCAGAAGCTAGTATAGAAATAAAACACAAACATTCAAGGGCCTTAAATTAGATTAAAATATTTTACTTTTCTTTTTTATTGCGTACCAAATTGGGTGACACCTCCATCACATTTTAATAGGATAGTAAATAACAACGTCCCATTTACCTCTTTGTAATAAAAAAATTAATTACAGAGACAGTTACAGGCCTCTAGGAAACACTTAATGTTATATTTTTCGTAGATTTAGTATTTTCATACACAATTATGACTAGACAACTATTATCATTTACTATACATATATTTATTTACCTAACAATACTAATTGTGAGATATATATATATTTTTGTTTTTAGGGTTCCGTACCTCAAAAGAAAAAAAACGAAACCCTTATAGGATCAGTTTGTTGTTCGTCCGTCTGTCCGTCTGTCTGTTAAGGCCCTTTATCTTGGGAACGTGTGGAGGTATCAAGTTGAAATTATATTTTATACTCAGACTATGATCCCTTAAACCCGTAAAAAAATCAAACTTCTGAATTAACGGAAAAAAAGATACGGCCCTTTATGTCGCATAGAACGTGTATGTCGACACTCTCAAGGGAATCAAAATTCATAGAGTACTTCCTGTTGACCTAGAATCCTGAAATTTAGCATGAAGCATGGTCTCTTAACACAATTATAGAAAAAAATCTGAAAACTGTGATTTGTAGTTACGTCACAAAAAGAAAACCTTTTTTCCCCATTGGCAAAATCTTCATAACTCAATTCAATTTCAAATGTTAAGTTTCTACATAAGTACTTGTAAGTAGTTTATAAGAACTATTTTTCTTCATTGTTTGTGACTGTGGGCTAGTATTAGCACACAGACACATACAACTGCTGGGACTCAGGCCTCCTCTCTAGAAGACGGAATGGGCCGTAATCCACCACGCGGGCCCAGTGCGGGTTGGTCTGTGTGCTAAATAAATGTGTTTTCTTTCATTCTTACACATGCAAAGAAAACAAGAGCAAGCAATAAGTAGGTATCTAATCAGGAAAGTCATCTTTAAAAAGGGTTTTATATGACGATAAAAATGTATCTAGAAGTTTGTCATTTTTATCGTCAGGACGCAGTTCATATATCATATAAATTCCCACATAAATGAAGTCTGTTAGACCAAAACAATCATAAACAGAAACACAAAAGCTCAGTCTATTTCACACATCACACACAACTAATACACCATGTGCTCAGCAATTGCAATCTGTGTTAATTCCATAATAGTACGTACAATTGCGAAATTACTCGAAATTGTTTCTGAGCATTGGACTCACTGGAATTGTACTTAATATCGCATCATAGTTACAACAATAATGCTTTGAGTAATAGGTAGAATATACGCTAATGGGTCAGTGGTAGCCCCGGTGTAACGGCTCCGACTTACGAGTTGTAAATCGCGGGTTCGAACCCAGCCAGGCGCATTACTTTGTGTAATTTAATTCATCATTTGTTCTGTGTCTGGGTGTGATTTGTCTATAGAGCATATGTATTCAGAAATTTATAAGTATGTTTATCAGTTGTCTAGTACTCATAGCCCAGACTCTGCTTAGTTTGAGACTAGGTGACGATGTGTAATGAATATTGTTATAATATGAATATTATTATATTATTATTAATTTAATTCATCACCACTGCTCACAAAACGGTAAACGAAAACATCATGAAGAAATCAGGTTTTCGTATATGTGACATCCACTAATCCACACTAGACCCGCGTGCTGGTGCTCAGTCCCTTTCCTAGAGAGAAGGCTTGGGCCTAAGCAATGGCAACATTATACGGCTGATCATGCTAAACGGACGGCGGGCTACCCATTGCTCGCTGTCCGCAAGCCCGCGCTCAGTAACCATCGTTCCAAATCGGATTGGATCGTCCAGTAACCGTCTGGACCGAGTTCAAGTCGTCGACGGCGCGTACTGTTCCACGCGTGCCTCAAGGAAATGTCAGCAAACCGTAGGGGCCCAGCCGGGTCGAATCCTACTAGGGCCAAGTGTCTGCTTCTAAAAGGAAGACTGGTACGAAAGGCGACGAAGGAACAGGTGTGGGTTTTTAGTCAGCAAAAGTCTGTCAAACCCTCACGCTCCGCCCAAATGCGGGTGATGTCATTGGATGATTTTCCCACCGAAAAAATAAAGACAAAAATATCTGACGATTGAAATATAGGCCCTAAATAAATTAATTATTAAATCATGATGTTCCAATTTCAAATTTATCCGACTGTAGTGTCCCATTTGCAGTGCAAAGGTTTCTGTATATTTAACCATTTTGATATCAAATAGTTTTATGTTTACCCTAAATATTATCCTATCTTTAATATAAAGCTACTGAAACACAAAGTTCATGACTGATTAAAAACAAAAAGGGAGTCAGCATAAACACAGGCTTTTAGTAAGGATAATAATTAGTATCTCTGAATATTGTATAAAGTAGATATGTGTAACAACCGTTGGTTTTGCCCCAAAACGCTACTAATGTAACTTTTGGTACAAGAATGCGAAGCAATATGTTATCTGTGTTTATTGCTATTGTAGAGCCCTAGAGGCCTATTGGGTGGTCCATTCGGTGCGTGGAATTGATAATAATTATGGTTATGAGGTCAAGAAACTGCGTGTTTTGCCGACGTCCTGAATGTAGAAGAAATAATCTTTTTTTTAACAAAGTTTTTATTAAAAAAAAATGGTACTTATAAAATGCCGTAACAGATTCACTAACTTATTTATTTGTAATTGTATTCAATCCATTATTATTATTATTATATCTCTCAATAGACACATAAATAAAGACATAATTTAATAATAATGAAAATAAAAACTAATAAAAATACCTGACATCATTTATGAGTACATATATACACAGCCACAATAATTATACACATTCATAATTTAATAAAAATAAAAATATAATTTAATAATAATGACGTTAAAAAATAAATAAAATCTGACATAATCTACCTATTTCTTATACACAGATATAATAAAATAATATACATAAATAATTTTAATTTAAATAATTTAATAATAATGACAACACAAGATAAGCAAAAATACTTGTCATAATTTACTCATACTTATACACAGACATAATTTATTATTATAATGATGTACATACATACACACACTCAATTAAACGCATCACATTAGATTTACAATACTATTGAATTCCGTGAATTGCTACTTAGTCATCCTCTCTCCTAATTTTGCTATTCCCGACAGGGTCCATATTGATCTAAACAAGTTTTCAACACCATCTATGTATACATAAATGGATTGCAATAAAGTATTGAGTATTATTTGCGGCCTACTTCAGAGTGACAAAGCTACATAATGCAATGCAAATTGAATACGCAATGAACACAAAGGAGTGAACTAGAGATGGATGTGAAAGAGACTAAACGACATTGAAAAAAAAAATACAGTCACAGCTGTATTTTCATTCTATCTACTTGAGGCTTTGTTCTTTGGCAATCTGTTTCAGGTATTGAATATAACCAACTTTTATTTTGAGATCAACTGTGGCAGCACTTCTCCAAACAAACATTCGATACCTTATAAATACTCTTAATCCGTTAAAACCACGCAGAAGCCAAAATCAATGATTTTCGACAGACGCGTTGGTGCTGACGCGATTCCACGTCTTCACTTGCATACTTCCGTGGCAGCTACTGGCTTGCGTATTTTGACCTTTAAGAGGGCTATATGACTTAAAACGCGGTGAGTTTTAGACTGTATACGAAAGAAAGAAATGTGCAAAGACACAATGCTTGCAAATATGAAGCATTTTAGAGTTTTTTTTTTAATTAACAGATTTGATTATAAAATTAAAACACTAGAACAGTAAATTTTTGCTTTTAGAATAATCTGACAAACAATCAGAATGATTGCACGTCCAGTCCGATGATTGCATGTCCATTTTTTAATCAGCAAAAGTATTTTTTAGAAGCAATTCATGATTTTTTATATCTATCATTCTAAATTAGACGTGTTATGTTTTGAAAATTATCCTAAAGAATAACATATATTTTTCAGATCCTATTTGTTACAGTAGATCAATATAGTTTTGCGTAATATAAAACTCGCGATAAGCTCTTCTTGTAGTCCTCTTAACTTCTCTGGCTTTATAACTTTGTTAAACAATTCTGACCTCCACATCAAACACACTTCTCGATTACAATAATTAGCATATTTCATGCCAGATTAAACAAAACAAACTCCTTTACTTCGTGCTTGTCGACACGCATTATGTGTTTGCACGCGTCCACCAATCAAACAGCATTATTCAGACACGCATAAGTCCGTAACACGCAACGTTATGTGTTTTGTTTATAGGACTTGTTTATGGATCTGTGTTCTGATTTTATGAATAGCTGTTTCGCATGCCATATCTATATACTATAGCCTGATGACTGGCCTGTTGGTCTAGTGGTTAGTGGCCCTGACCACTATGCCGGAGGTCGTGGGTTCGATTCTCACCCAGGACAAATGTTTGTGTGATGAGCACGATCATTTGTTCTGTGTCTGGGTGTAATATATCTATATACGTATGTATTTAGAAATATATAAGTATGCTTATCAGTTGTCTAGTAGCCATAACACAAGCTCTGCTTAGCTTGGGACTAGACGGCGTTGTGTGATAGTTGTGGAATATTATTATTATTCCACAACTATTATTATTATTATATCTATATGTATTCTATTTGAATATGGGTCGTAGGATTTGTCTTTGTAGTGGCCGTGTGATGACTGTAAACGCGGCAGTTAATCATTATGTTTCGATCAACTGAATATATTAATAAATTGCGAGTGTTTTAAGTAGGTAGGTACACAACAGGTTTTTTGAGCTTATTCAAGTAATATACAAAATAAGAATGGAGAGTGGTTTGATGTACTTTTGTCACAGGTACATGTTTCATACGCCATAAAAATATTTTGTAACATATTGTGTCCAAGTTAATTCGGATCTAAGTGTATGATGTATATTACATTGTATATTTTATGCTTGTAAACACCACCACGACGTGTCATATAACACATTGTATTAGGAAGTGATATAATAAATACAAAAAGACCTCAAAATGGGTTTGAATAATTTAAAATTTTCTTAGAAATTTTGAAAATAAGATAAAAATAATCCTAAGTTTTTTAAAAGTGTGTTTTGTTTGGAACCTATCCTATGACCATGATTGACAGATCCACATCTGATGGTACAAAAATATTTTGTGGAATAATGCTACCAACTTTTCATCCATTTATAACCGCGAACAAGAATAGAGCAAAGAAAACAACTCTAAATAATTGTTACAATCACTCAAAAATAATAGTTTAAGCTTAAAAGTCTAACCATTAGTGGTAAGACTGTGCTTAAAAATATAAAATGTTTAGATGTCTATAAAGGCGCTGGTCCAGACGATATCCCACCAACATTTATTACAGCTTGCGCGAAGTTAGTATTCTACTTAAGTTTACACAGCAAATCTTTAACATTAGTCTATTCTTTCATCATCTTCCTGCCCTTGTCCCGTCTTATTTGGAATCAGCGCAACATATTTTTTTCTTCCGTTCTATCATGTCACCCGGCTTGCTATCACTAACTTCCTTTTCTTTCATATCACTTTTCACACAATCCATCCATCTTTTATATGGCCTCCTTCTTTCTCTCCACTCATCCGCATGTATACTTATAACTCTTTTAGTAACATGCGTTTCATCCCTCCTCTTTACATTACCATACCAACACAAACGATAAAATGGAAAATTGCTTATGTGTTGCCTATATATGTCAGGTAGCAATGCTAATGCATCTAACTATACACCAATCCTGACTCGACTACGAGCCATGGTAGACATGGGACGGACGGTGTTACGGACGGCGAGCACTGGGTAGCTCGCCATCCGGCTGTCCAGTCATCAATAGCGCGTACTATTCCTGGTGCTCCTCAAACAGATGTCAGCAAACTATAGGGGCCCTGCACGGCCGATGCCTGCTGGAGCTATGGGGATTTTCTGAAAAGGAAACGCATGGTTCTAGAACGTAAAGGGGAATTGAAGGACATATGATTTTAGTTTAATCTAACACCTGCTCTAACCGAGAGCTAGAGAAGTCAATAGACGAATTAAAACCTCAAAAAAAAAATACAGATCCAAAGTTTGCAAATTCTAAGTAAGTACTTCAACAGTCCGGACTAAGCGTTTCGCTTCGTCGTTTATACCGCGTACATCGAAGGACTGGAACAATTTGCCTGCTGCTGTCTTCCCGTCTAAGTATAATTTAGGTGTCTTCAAGGCTAGAGTGAATAGGCTCTTAATAAACTACCTACTACTACTAGTGCGCCTGACCATCAATGATTGCATCTCCGCTTACCATCAGGTGGGATCGCAGTCAAGCACCGGTTTATATCAATTAAAAAAAAAAGTATACCAAAGTGTTTGACTTGTAGTAACTCTCTCCCTTTCTGTCACTCTCTCGCTCAATCTGTCCACATTTCCAAATCCATTTCAAATATTCATTAGCGATCATCAGCAGAGTTTTGTTGGATCGCGATCTACAAAGACCAATCTGATTCCTTTAAGGGAACTTTTAATTGACTCTGATTTGGTTCTTCAAATTGACATCATTTACACTGACTTCAGCAGGACCTTTGATAAAGTTTCTCACAAAATCCGCTATAATAAGTTGCATGCATACGATATCAAGCTTGCATATGGTATCAGTAGTAACTTACCACAGCGCGTTTTTTTTTTTGGTTGTAAATTATCCAATGACATCTCCCGCCCTTGGGCGGAGCTATATAGTGTCAGACTTTTACTGACTAAAACCCACTCCTAGTTTATTCGTTGCCTTTCATACCAGGGCCAGGTTTTCCTTTCAGAAGCGAACCCATGGTCCCAGTAGGCTTCGACCCTGCTACCCTCCTGCTGCCCTGCTACTGTTTGCTGACATCTCCTTGAGGCGCGCGTGAAACAATACGCGCTGTCGATGACTTGGGACGATCGGACGGCGAGCTACCCATTGCTCGCCGTCCGCATGCCCGCGCCTATGGTGGCCGGAAATCGGGATCGGGATCCAGGCGGCTGGGACGTGAGAACCATTCCCTCGCGCGCACTCGTGCGTCCGCTTCCTTTGCTAGCCTGCCTGCCACTCCTCCTCGCTTCAGATATTACAATGTGTGTCTTTATACTTAGAAGATAGATCTTTTTTGTCTTGGTAAACATTTTATCAATGGAACGCATATAATATCACATCTGGAGTTCCTCAGAGCTTTCATCTAGGTCCAACACTATTTACCTATCAACAACAACATCACTAGCTGTTTAAGGCAATCTTTGAAAAATGGCTGCAAACCGTTACTATCATTACCGTTACCAATCTCACTCATTAACTTTCTTGCTCCGTCGAGAATTCTGCAAACACCTATTACTTCACTTTGTCCTCCGAGAAGAGCGGTATTGTGATATAAATAAAATAAAATAAATGACAAGAGAGCAAAGGAATACGAAGTATAATAAAAATTGTGTTTGAGAATACAATTCTGTTCGGAAGATGTTTATTGCTATTTTACCACTTGCATGAGCACGAAAGTTAATCAAAAGAGAACCCCATTCAAAGCAACCACTTGACTGCAGCATATTATGCATCAAAGGAGCGTCTTTAACTTCGTTATTTGGAAACAAAAAAAAAATAGATACAGAAAGATAGCAGTATCAAAGCGAAGCTACAGAATGTTAAACTTTTTGCGTGAGACAAATTGAAACGTAAATATATTTTGTATACACGTTTTGTTTACATGGGGGTTATCCCACCTATACGTATAAAGCGTTTTGGGAACACATTCATTATGAATACAGCTAAGGAGTGGAATTCCCTGCCGGAGTCTGTGTTTCTTGAAAGCTACAACCTAGGGGTCTTTAAGTCAAGAGTAAATAGGTTACTTCTGGGCAAGAGTGCTCCATCGTCAGCCACATCATCGCTTATCATCAGGTGAGATAGTGCTCAAACGCGAGACTATCAATAATAAAAAAAACACGTCAATAAAGTTCTCTTTGAAAAAACTAAAGACTGAAAGTTTTTATGAAGATTGATTTTTACCCAGGAGACTGGAATGTAGGTCAAACATTTCTAAATCAGATATTACCAGAGTCCCAAATACGCCACAAACAAAACACTTATCTCAAATTATCTGTCATCAAAAATAAAGTAAGGTTGTGGCCACAAAATCACAAATATTTGCGACGGAATTCAACAATTTTGTAAAGAATCGGATTAGCATAACATGAAGGTAACTGAGTCCTCACATACCATAAAGCAAATATAATATTGCAATGTACTTTTTGTTTTGTCTTCTACCACAAAACTAAAAATTTTCAGAGAACCAATGACATTCATACCTGCCATTGGTTTTCTGAAAAATGCAGAATGCCATACCTATCGATGACCCCATCGTTAGGGATGGCATTCTATTAGCAAAATATTGTTTGTAATCAGAGATTACATCTATATATTAACAAAATTCGTTTTCGAGGACTGAACATAACATCGACACCTGCAAAGAATAACATTGTAACTCAGTTTTAGGCAATTTGCATTCTGTATTTTATGCAGCAAATTGATTGTAACTCAAAATTACGTCAGAAGTAAGTTATTGTTGTTAATGTAGTGTAGTTAATGTTATTCCTTGCCGATTTCGACCATTCTTCTTAAATACAAACCAAAAACAATGTCTTCTAAAATAACAAAAAAATAACCACACCAATACAAAAACGGCAATACAGAAAACAACTAGAATGTTATATTAATATGTTAGAAAAAACCCTGACATTGAAGTAAACAGGAAACTATTGCCGGCGTTATGGCCCCGCAGTCTAGCCTAAAAGAAATAAATCTGAGCCTCAATAATGACATATGTATGTAATGTGTCTGTCGCAACATATTTTTTGTTCTAAAAGTGTTTTTGTTACAGGCAAGATTCTTCAATTTTTTTGGTTACAGTTTTTTTTTCAATTTGGTAATCACAAAAGATTTGCTTGGTTCTATTAGATAACCAGACATTGTTTATTTATTTAGGTAATAACTTTTTAACAGTTTCCACCACACATACAAATTACGAGCATACGTACATCATCATCATCATTTCAGCCGATAGACGTCCACTGCTGGACATAGGCCTCCCCCAAATGTCGCCACAAAGAACGGTCCTGTGCATCTTGCATCCATCGGATTCCCGCAACCTTCACCAGGTCATCGGTCCACCTTGTAGGGGGCCTTCCAATACTGCGTCTTCCGGTACGCGGTCGCCACTCTAGAACCTTTCGGCCCCAACGGCCATCTGTTCTGCGAGCAATGTGCCCTGCCCATTGCCACTTAAGTTTGGCGATTCTTCGTGCTATGTCGGTAACCTTGGTTCTCCTGCGTATATCTTCATTTCTGATTCGATCACGCAAGGAACAAGTGTACAAGGTGGACCGATGACCTGGTGAATATGCATGTTGTCTATGGCAAATTAATATAACGGTAATTTGTAACTGTATTTTCCATTATTAAAAAAATAAATAATTAATGGTCAATCAATCAACCATCAATGGAAAATACATTAATAATGAAAAAATACGGTATTGGAAATAGGTTTGAAGAGTAATCTTACAATACCGCTATTGTATTTCTCTTCAAATGTATTTCTATTTATTAAGTACTGATATCAATGAAATGAGGTCACCTAGATTATTAACAAAAATACAAACGATTTTATTATGAATAGAATGAATTCATCCTAATTTTCTTCAAAATTACTTTGTATCTTGTTATTACGCATATATTTTGGCAAAGGTTTCGTAAACACCTTGTTATGTATATGTGCATGCTATGATCTCCGTTAATTGAAGTAGTACTCGTCAACAATCTCTTTATGTCACTATTGTTTTCTGAATAATTGTGTATCCTTCAATCTAAAGATTTAAAATAACCATAATTATTTAATTTTTATTTTAAGTTATTTAATTTTTTATCAATTTTGAAATTTTTACAATTTTGTAACTGTTATCAACTCGCAGTTCATCTTTTTAACAACTTACTTGAAACAAGAAACTGTTGTCAAAGTTGGACCGCAGTATCAATCGCTGAAGTCAGTTTTTATATCCTTGTCGGGTGATACCTATTGATTTTTCTTCCGTTTAAACCGTATGTACCATTTTCTCGGGGATTGCCTTCCTTGTCCGAATTTTACACCTAGCATTATTTTGTGTCATTTACGAGTTGAGATTATTGCAGGTCTTCTACACGTTAACCAGATGGTGAGTGGTCTTCTCTGGACACGTTTTTTGGCTACCTCAGTTTTACTTTGTCATGTGTGGTATTTTTTTAAAGTGTGGAAATCACCTAATGACTTCTCGCGCTTTGGGCAGAGTGGGAGGGCATGTCAGACTTTTACTGACTAATACCACACCTGTGTCCTTCAGTTGCCCTTTGTGTTCCAGGACTACGGGTTTCCTTTTCAGAAATTCTCCGCGGTCCTAGCTAGCGAGCATCGGCCCTACTGGGCCCCTACGGTTTGCTGACATCTCTTTGAGGAGCATATGGATCACTACGCACTTTTAACTACTGGGCTCGGTCCGGCTAGTTAACCAAACGGCCGGACGGCGGGCTACTTTTTGCTCTTAAGTGTGGTCTGGCTTATTGTGATCATACCACCGGAGACGTCTGCTAAGGGAGTGGTAATGAAGAGTTTACTGTGGCCATACCTATGCAACTGAAGTCCACAAGCATTTTCAATGATGTACTCGTCGCGTCAAAACTCTGAAGTCTTGATCATCGACGCCGAGCTGATAGCCGCTCGGTTTTCCATCGTTTACATTTCGGGGAGTGTGCCCGTTCCATCATTGAACCACTAGACAGACGGCGATGTGCGATGGGTATATTCCGATATTTTTTACGTTTCCAATAAATATCGATTATTATAAAAACTCCATATTCTGACATCATTGCAGATTTTGTCAAGTAGAGAAACAATACCCAAATAGAGTCTAATCAAGACAGTAAACACCTCAAGTTCTACAATCAACAGTTTTGTGTTGATTTACATGAAAGTTGTAACAATTAGTATACTTCGGGCAACACCGACCGTGCTCAAACTTATTTGTGACGTTTTCAGAATAATTATGTGTTGTCTTAGCCATAATACAGTTAATTACAAACAATGGTGAGACAAAACTGTATTGGACAATAGGTGAAGCTATTGCTAAGAAGTTACTGAAGAGAAATAGGTAAAGGTTTAACAATAATAGAAATTGGTATTTTTAGAGTTCTGTACCTCAAAAGGAAAAAAGCGGTACCCCCATAAGATCACTATGTTGTCCGTCCGTCTGTCTGACTTTCTGTCAGTCTGTCTGTCAAGACCCTTTATCTCGGGAACGTGTGAAGGTGTCGAGTTGAAATTAACACCATATACGGGTCATATAGGTCTGCGGACTCTTGAAGCTGTAAAAAAATCAAACTTGTAAGTTAACGAGAAAAAAAGATACTTCGGTTTATGTGGCAAAAAACGACACTTTCGAGGAAATCAAAATTTATAGGGTCTTATAACACAATTATAGGAATAAATCTGAAAACTGTAAATTTTTTGTCACGTCACAATTGTTTTTTTGCGTTTCGGAGTAATCTTCGGAACCCTCGGGGTGCGAGTTCGACTCGCTTTTGCCCAGTTTTTTGTATAGTTATTATGTTAGATTTTTATATATAATAATTTAATAATTTATTTCTACACGTTTAACCATTTGAACGTGAAGGAGTAGCAGATACGTGTGTACGTCTTCATAATATATATTGTCGTGTCCAGATTTTGCCAGCTCCAGATTTTTTACTTTCACGGTGGCGATAAGCAGCGAGATCATAATAATAAAAAAACTAACAGAAAAATGACGCACTAAGTACAACTAAACCCACCGATTTCCGGCCACCGCAGGCGCGGGCTTGCAGACGGCGAGCAATGAGTGGCTCGCCGTCTGACCGTTCGGTAACCGTCCGGACCGAGCCCAAGTCGTCGACGGCGCGTTTTTTTCCACGCGCGCCTCAAGGAGATGTCAGCAAATCGTAGGGGCCCAGCAGGGTCGAAGCCTACTGGGGCCACGGGTAGTGTGAAAGCGGAACCCGGGGCCCTGGGACGAAGGCAACGAAGGAACAGGAGTGGGTTTTTAGTCAGTAAGAGCCTGACACTATCTCCCGTTCCGCCCAAGAGCGGGGATGTCATTAGGATGATTTTCCCACCCAATAAAAAAAAAAAAAAAAAAGCTATATTTATAAAGAAGAAGTATTTGTTCAAACTTTATTAATGAATTCGAATTCAATGATAACCGGTTATTTTATACGAATCACGAATTGGATACTATTTAAATTTTATATTGCAGTCATTTTAAATTTAAGGATTCATGAAAATTTACTACGAGATATTTCGCTTTAAAATTGAGGATTTTTAAAATAAAGTCACTCAACTGACTGGTGAAATATTTATGTTATTCATGGCTTGTTTACTCAGATATGATATTTGTATTGATATTCACTCGTCCCTATATATATTTTTTGGTTAAACAAACATTCCAGCACCTTTGGAATGGATTGGATTGGAATCCGATGGATGCGAGATGCACAAGAGCGATCGTTTCGGCGATACTTGGGGTAGGCCTATGTCCAATAATGGACGTCTTTCGGTTGAAATGGTGATGATAATGATGAAACAAACATTTATTCAGCTGGTTTTGATCAGTATTTTTAACCGACTTCTAAAAAGGAGGAGGTTCTCAATTCGGATGTTTGTATTTTTTTTTATGTTTGTTCGCGCATGACTTCGTCGCTTGCCAACCGATTTGAAGAATTTTTTATTTGTTGGAAAGGGTATACTTCCCAAATGGTCCCATAGTCACCAAGTCGGGATCGGATGATGGAATCTTAGCGAAATCGAGGGAAGTCGGTTATTTATTTTTTGGTAAAAAGTTTTTTATTTTCACTTTAAAATAAATAATAATTTATTGAATTAAAACATTTTGTACACTCAAACATTTAAAAACAACACATAGATCAAACAGATATTAGAGAACAATAATAATTAAAGTCAGAAGTATCAAGTATTTGTAATGAATCTGGTACCAAGGAAAGATTTAACTTGTGTTATGGATTCTCACGCTATTTTTACAAAAATATAAGCTAAATAAGCTTACAATTTCTCTCTCTACACTAAAAAAATCTTACTTACTAAGAATTTCACGCAGCTGTTATCTAGTAGGTCTCCATTTACTTAACGTTATATCTAGAACAGTTACGGTAGGTATGCTATCAGTAACTTCACTAAAGAACTCATTCACAAAGAAAAACAAAAGGCTAGCGTTATATTATCTCCAGTTTCAATTTGTTACTACTATCCTTTAATCTCATTTTGTCAGTGAGTTTTACTCAAGAATGTTTCTACAGAGTCCTAACGGACATCGTTTCGGCCCCAACAACAAAATTGTATGAAAAAATAAGACGAAATGTATTTTATTACGTATTCGTTCTAAAACCTATAAGGCACTATTATTTTTTAATATCCTTTACTTATTGAAATAACCAATCAAACACTGTCTTATGATTTACACAGAATTTTAAAACCTCATCAATTTTTCATGTTCGATTTTGTTCTTGGGTCCCAAGAACTGAAATGAAATATTGGTGAATCTTGAAAATCATCTAAAGACAAATCCCGCTCTTGAGCGGGGCGGGAGATAGTGTCAGATTCTTACTGACTAATAACCTTGATATATACTAAATATTTTATGGGGAAAAGTTTTTAATTTTTTAATTTTCGTTAGTAACAAATTATCTAAAAAAACTATTGGATATTTTAAAAATTCATTATTTCTTACTGTCGGTCTTCTTCCGCTCCAGGGTACAGAGAGAGAGCATGTCAGACTTTTACTAACTAAAATCACACTTTATTTTTCCTTCAGTTGCCTTTTGCGTTCTAGGACCACGAGTACTCCTTTCATACTTTTCTCATGGCCCTAACTCTAAAACTCTAAAATAACATCGGCCCAGCTGGGCCCCAAAGTGACATAAGTTATATATTTTCTACTATCACGCAAGCGAAGCTGCTGACCGAAGCTAGTAATAAAAAAACAGCCCTTAAAACCATTTCCAACATTTCTTATAATAACACTTCAAAACTGAGCCTCTAGTTAAAAAATTCTAGACCAAAAGAGTATATTAAATCTAGAACTTGAATTATAGACATCAAAACCTGATTTATTCGTCGAGAATTCGCTGAAAATGGTGAAATAACCCTGTTTTATTGCATCACGTTATGCCTGAAATTCATCGTATACGCACGGCTATTTGTAGCACTCACTTACGAAGCGGTAAATCACGGGTGGAGCGTGTAGCCATCCATATGGAGATTTTATAGTGTCCGCTATTTATGTAGCTAAGTATATGTTACGGATGAGACTATGTTACAGAGTTCTGTGCTTATTTAAGTTAAAGTGTTTCCTTCTTTTTCATGCAAAATTAACACACAAATTTTAATGGGTAGCAAAGAAAAGAATAGAATAGAATGGAAAAGGGTAGTGAAATTGTTTTAAAAAGTCACCACAGCTCTGGAACGCAAAGAATAACTGAAGAACCCAAAACCCAACCTTCTTTACACCCTTTCACCCTGAAAAACCCAACATTCCGCGTACTGTTCCACGCGCGCCTCAAGGAGATGTCAGCAAATCGTAGGGACCCAGCAGGGTCGAAGCCTACTGGGGCCACGGGTAGTTTGAAAGCGAAACCCGAGGCCCTGGGACGAAGGCAACGAAGGAACAGGAGTGGGTTTTTAGTCAGTAAAAGTCTGACACTATCTCGCGCTCCGCCCAAGAGCGGGTTTTGTCATAAGATGATTTTCCCACCCAATAAAAAAAAAACCTTCTTTAGGTTGGGTTTTAGTCAGTTGAAAGTCAGACACTCCCACTCGCTCCACGCAGAGCGAGAGAACCAACTTCATGACTTGCATGGGTAAAATAAAAAATGTACAAGGTCGGCTAAGAAGCGCCACTTCCTACACCAACATTTGCAAGCACTATTGCAATTAATTCCTTTATTAGCAATCATTCTAAGACTCCAGCTTAACTCTCAAATAAGGCATTCAATACAGCTCCAAGCGCGATAGTCCAATCACACATCACGCTCAGCCAACAACTATTTGTTCCAATGAAGTACACACACAATAAAGTATCCCTGCAAGTTTATCAAAAGTCGGCAGTCTCCATAATTCAACTGAAAGAGATAGTAAAACCTTACAAATACCTATTTTATAAGGTGACCCTCGTAAAACTGAAGGATTGGAAGAAACTACGCTGTTTCAAATCTCCCTTTTTATCGTCAAAAGGAACGATCAATCATACGCTGTAGACAGTTGTAATGTATTTGCATTTTGTCGCCGATGTTCACACAGCCTTACTTTAAAGATGAGGATTATCTGCGGAATCCGAATGAGGCTTTGGATGGAATAAATAAAAATGGGAAATGTATTTGAGGCCGCATATAAAATGGAGGCCTGCCTTTGTGGGTTTCAAATTACAGTGAAATAAAAAAGACATGCGCAGATATTTTACAAAGATAATGGTACAGAAATAATGCTTATGTTTTTTGTACAGGTAGTGTAGAAGCTGAAATAAAATTGTTGTTTTATGAACTGTTGGTAAATTTAAACCAAAAAGCTAGTCACATTGTTTTGCCCCAACCGCCATGACCTTGACCCTGACTACCAGCCACGGTAGGCGGGGGCTTCCAGATGATGAGCAATGGGTAGCTGGACGTCCGGCCATCTGTTAAACGTTCGAACCGAGCCCGAGTCTCCGACAAAACCATACATAACATATATATATACATATAATCAGCCTTAATCATATGTTCCCTCTGCTGGGATACCAGCCTTCTCTCTAGGAGAGGGAATGGGCCGTAATCTACAATGCGGGTCCAGGTCGGCTTGGAAGATTTCTTTGTTCTAGGATATACCAGTTTCCTCACAATACCTATACCATTTTAAAATTACGCGAAGTAAAGCGCCTGTTTAAGTTCGAACCCGTGACCTATAATTCGTAAGTCAAGGCCATTAAAACTGGGCCATGAATGCTCCATCTCAGTAGTCACTCCCTTTTTTGACTCAATCTACTAATTTTGCTAACTCTCACTGTCACTCACATTCTTTGAACGAAAGGAAACTCAATTTAAAATATGATGTTTAAAATAAAAGAAGGCTTTCATAACAAAATATGGGGCACATGTTCAGTTAAATTGTGTCCAGCCAATCAGTCTGCCGGATAAAACGGATCCCTGGACATTGCTTTAAATTAACCACTCCGTTTTCACAAGCGAGTAATTTTTCAAGCCAAACCGGGTGTAATTTTATTTATAATTAAAAAGGTATTTTTGCCTCAACCGTACATTTAATGTGCATTAAGATAATCTGATTAAGTTTTGTGAAATGATTGAAATGAGGTAACCATGGGATGTTAGCGATTTTTTTTTAAATAATATAAACTAGTCCTTGATGTTTTTTTTTTTATTGGGTGGGAAAATCATCGCTCTTGAGTGGAGCGGGAGATAGTGTCAGACTTTTACTGACTAAAAACTCACCCCTGTTCCTTCTTTGCCTTCGTCCCAGGGCCCCGGGTTTCGCTTTCACACTACCCATGGCCCCAGTAGGCTTCGACCCGGCTGGGCCACTACAATTTGCTGCCATCTCCTTGAGGCGCGCGTGGTACGCACCGTCGACGACTTGAGCTCAGCCTGCCACTCCTCCTCGCTCCGGACCATGGCCTGAACCAAGGCCCTGCGCGAGAAATCGTCGCTATCGATCACCCCCACGAGGGCACGGCGTTGCTCTGCCCAAGCGGGGCTCGACCTTGATGTGGATCGTTGATGGTGAGGTGCAGATTCCGATTTCCGGCCACCTTAGCCACGGGCTTGCGGACGCCGAGCAATGGGTAGCTCGCCGTCCGATCGTCCGGTAACCGTCCGGACCGAGCCCAAGTCGTCGACGGCGCTTACTGTTCCACGCGTCAAGGAGATGTCAGCAAACCGGGGCCTACGGTTTGCTGACATCTGCAGCAGGGTCGAAGCCTACTGGGGCCTAGAGTCTGCTTCTGAAAGGAAGAATCGGGCCCGGTACGAAAAGCAACGAAGAAACAGGAGTGGGTTTTTAGTCAGTAAAAGTCTGACACTATCTCCCGCTCCGCCCAAGAACGGGGGATGTCATTAGAAGATTTTAAACCGAAAAAAAAAAATAAGCTGGCTTACTATTGTTTACTACCTACTGAAACTCTAGGTTAGTTCAAGACCAAAGTTTCATCTCCGACGCGCGGCCGTGTAACTAATGCAATAAATATTCAGATTACATTTTTTATGTTGCTCTAGATTAAATTGCGGTAATCTATGCTAATGCCTAACGAGGGTGGCTTTTTTTCTGTAAAGTAAGTAAGTAACTGAATTGCTAATTTGATCAGTGTGTCTATCCATCAACTAAAATTTGGTTCGATTAGTTAATTTCAGACTATTAAGTAATTACTGAGAATAATTGATTTCTAATGACATGGTTTTGCACTTTAAGAGCACGTCTTTGGTTTTAGAGACATGTCAACTTTAAGGTTAGATGAGTTCAAGTTCAAACTCAAATTTGACCTCGAATTTAATCTTTTAAGTTACTTGTCTGCCAATATAAATATGAACACATTTGATATGTGTGTGGAGTTTTATATTTTTCTTGTTTCCAAATTCAAATTCTTTTTATTTCACACTAGCTCTTGCCTGCAGCTTTGCCCGCGTACATAAAAATATAGCCTAGGTCCCTCAGAAAATAAAGCATCTTTCTATCGTTGAAAAAAAAACTTAGCAATCGGAGTAGTACTTTCAGAGATTACAAATAAAGAGACAGAGACACTGGTGGACATTGGAGGACACTGTAGACCGACTTAGTGTTGAAGGGCCTAAAATATTTTGGTACAATACTTTGCCGTTTATCTACTTCATGGTAACATGGTGTAGATAAACGGTGATTTCTTTGACCGAAACCGTGAAACGGAGACTAGCCTTATGACCTGTCCCACGCTAGAGACGCCCCTGGCAGTCGCAGGACTACTACCGGCCACCAGTGGCTGGTCGGCGGATTTACGTGTGGCGAGCAATCGGTAGCTGTGCATTTTGTATGGGCCCTAGAATATAAAATAAGATTATAAGAAGCAAATTATTTAATTACCTTTAAAAATAAATTAAGAATGTATCTCATAAATAAAGCCTATTATCAATTAAATATTATCTAAATGAAACTTGTAATTAAATAATTCAATTCTAGTATAGTCAAATTTGTGTATGTTTTTTGTTAAAATTATTTTTAATATCAGTTGTAATGAGGAAATGCATTTATATTATTTATTTATAAAATGTTATATTTTAAGGCTGTAATATTTGTACACCTTTAATGGTAGGGTATGGTCCAAAGAACGACTGTTTTATTTTTACCACTTCATGCTTTACCCATACTCAAACAAATAAATGATTTGTATTTATGTATTTTGTGGCTCGTCGTCCGGCCGTCCGCTTAGGACCAAGCCCGGGTCGACGCGACGGCTCGTTGTCAAACACGTGCCTCAAAGTGATGAATGGTTACTCTTTAAAAAAAGTTTGTTGTTTTTAGAATATTTCCATATCCCAGTATAAGAAGATATTATGTAACGACAGTGTAGACTGGTCAATATTGTACTAAAAAGTACAATAAAAATAATCATAATATATTTTTTTTATTTTACTCATTTTTATTGTGTATTTTTAACTCATTCAGAGTTTGACATTTTTCCAAAAATATTTGATAGATACCTAAGTACATCAATGTTATGACAAGCTTCTAATTCTGTTCAATGACCTGTTTAGTCTTATTTTTTTTTAAGATGCTGTTAAGATCATAATCATTATTTGCTATTACGATACATCTGTTTTTTTAATCAAGCACGATCTTAGTTTGGCGTATTTGAGCGTAATCTCTAGTTATATACCATTTAATGATCGCAGCTGTAATTTTAATACAGCAAGGAATATAATTTGTTTCGAAAATAGCAAAATGATAGAACAATGCAACACATAATGTAATTCACCAAAACCCAACACCCCCAATTTCATTAGCACTAAGCCCCCAAAACCGTAAGCCCCCATAATTCTTTTCTCTTCGGCCTCCATAACTTTCCATCAGTCTTCGCCGGAATATCCATAATTTCCTCAAGAAGACAGGTAGACCGGTCACGTAGGCTGCGCGATCCGTCACGAAACTCGTTGGTAAGGGAAGGACCACAGAGCACGAAATGGCCGCATCGGCAACGACTCGAGAGGTTCTTTACTTATAGTTTAGATATTACCACACCTCATTTATTTAGAAATCAAGAATCCAAATTGTTTTACTAGCACACACGAAAAAATACATAATAAATTCTTTATGTATTTTTTTCGTAAAAGAATTCGGTATTTAACTACGCTGTACGGGTTTTAGCTCAGCATGATGTCAGATGGCAAGATGGTGATTTTCAACCTAAACGTGCTATGGGCCCGAATACAATTACAAAATTAATAATATAGACATGTAATTCTTGCAATAATTTATCTAATATTTAAAATTCTCATAACACATCTTTGTATAAAAACTCCTCCGAAACAGCTTGACCGATTCTTATAAAATTTTGCGTGTAGAATCATCGGTCTGAGAATAAGACGTAAACTATATTTTTCCCTCCAATATTAAAGGAAAAAATAGGAGGTGAGGGTTCACCTCCTATTTTTTCCTTTAATAATTTATACAACAAAACAACGTTTGCCAAGCCTGCTAGTATAATATACGAATAGTAAGATGTGTTAAAAAATGAACGGATTAGAGAAAACAAAAACAAAAGTTTTGTAATTTCTAGGAGAGTGTATCTGACATACTACCTGATTCTTTATATCTATGGAAAGTTTTGACAATGTTCTCTCTAGCTGTTGAGGCGTTTGATGCTCTGTGGGAAGGACTTAGAAGGCATTACAAGATATTATAAGATCACTTGTAGATATAACTTGAAGGGAAAGTTTTGAGAATCTCCTGCGAATAAGATATGAGTATATATGCTGACTGACTAATGAAAATGTGTAGAAGCTGTGGTGTCCCAATAGTAACAGTACCGACTTACAAAATGTAGGTGACGGGTTCAAATCCAGCCAGTCGCATTACTTTGTGTAATTTATTTTAACATCACTGCTCTCGAAACGGTGAAGGAAAATATCGTAAGGAAACCGGCATGTCCTAGAATAACAAATTCGTTAACCCGTACTGGGCCCACGTGGTGGATTACGGCCCATTCCCTCTCCTAAAGAGGAGGCTTGAAACCCAGCAGTGGGAATATTTTGAGGCTGATTATGCTTTGCTTCTGTGATAATGTGGGAAGCTAGGTTATCACAATCTATTTGGGAACCTAGTTTTGCACTATGAAACCCATGTCTGGATACAAGTTGCACATGTGGGTTTTATTGTGTAGCAGAAGGTGCTCCCTTACCATTGGATCGTCAAAGTACCGAGCCCTAAATCAAGAGAGTAAGTAATTCGTAAAAAACTACGCATGCTATTTTGGCTTAAAACAGTATTTTTGTTTTATTTTATAAAAGTATGTAAGTACCCAAACATACCTTAAAAACCAAGATTGATCAATGCGTACTATTTTATATTCACTGTATTTCCCTGTGGTTGGCTGACTGATATATACAGTACATCCATATGTAAAAGCAGAATACTTTACATGCATGCGTTATTTATCGAGTTAGGCGCCTTTTTGGCCTCGTACAGATTTTGATTTTTTTTACACAGGTAATGGCTATGTATTTTTAATATATACGATTGAGTGAAACACAAACAAACGGTGTTAACATATATGTGGTACATACAATTATCTTTATTTTTTGGGTTCCGTACCTCAAAAGGAAAAAACGGCACGTGGAATTATTGAAATGAAATTAAAACCATATACTCAGGTCTGCGGTTCCTTGAAGCTGTGAAAAAATCAAATATCTGAGTTAACGAAAAAAAAAGAAACGGCAATTTATGTCGCAAAAAGTGTATTTCGACACTCTAGGGGAACCAAAATTCATAGAGTACTTCCCGTTGGCCTATAATCCTGAAATTCGGCATGTAGCAGTGTCTCAAGGCAAAAGTATAGGAAACAAATATGAAAACTGTAAATTTGTAGTTACGTCACAAAAAAAAATTTTTTTTTTGATATTCCTAAAAAATCTTCGTAACTCAATTCGGGAATTGAACTATTTTCATAGATAAGTTTGTATGGAACCCTCAGTGCGCGAGTCCGACTCGCACTTGCTTAGTTTTTTTATATAGCACTGCTGGGCAAAGGCCTCCCCCAAATTCATTCAGGTATACTTTTCTCGAACCAGCACTTACCATAGGCGTCCAGGTCATCTCACCACCTCTTCCCAAGTTGACCTCAGCGGCTTCGCCCATCCTCAGGTACACACTTTGTGGAGACTCTTGCCCAACGGTCAATATGCATGCGGCTGATGTTACCCTCCAAATCCCATTTTAGCCATCTTACTATTAATAAATTCTCACATGCGATAAACGTTGCTTAACTATTTTTAAAATGAAAGCTGTCTAGCCATATTTTTCTTTAATGTACAGCTCCAACATTCCTGCAAAAAATATCTCACAAAACAAGTTTTCGATTCTCGCTTTTCCGTCGTAATAAACCGTATACAATCGTACCTATACAGGTACAGAGGGTTTTATACAAAACCGCCAATATTCTGCACTCCCCTTGTGCAGCGCAGGTCACGTGGGCTCGCAATCCGTCACGCTCTCGCAGCTATGTACGTGCACGAAGGCCCCCACCAGGTATGCATTGTAAGGGAGAGTACATGGGGGCCTAAATCTATGGAGGATCGACTTTGCTAGGGGGAATTTGGCTTAAATTTGCGAAGTGATAGAGTTATAGTGTAACAAGAGCGTTGTTAGTGAAACACGTCCGTAAATATTTCGATCTTTGATGTTTGTTCATCGTATGCGACATTGTAAAAAATTGTTGAAGTATTTTTTCCAATGTTTACAATATGTGAAACATATCAAACTTTATTTGTAGTTTATAACACAAAGGTGTATCCCGTTAAAAATATTATAGCTCCAATGTTTGCAATATGAAATACACTGTTGATGTTATGACTTAATTGGTATTTAAATACTATGCAATTGATTTTAATTTTATAGTAGTATTTATGAGAAACTAACACCAAAGAAAGTAAACATCATCATCATCTTCCTGCCCTTGTCCCGTGTTATTTGGGGTCGGCGCAACACGTTTTTTTCTTCCACTCTGCCCTGTTACTCGTCATGCTATCACTAATTTCCTTTTCTTTCATATCACTCTTCACACAATCCATCCATCTTTTCTTTGGTCTCCCTCTCCCTCTCCATCCATCCACATGTAAACTCATAACTCTTTTAGTAACATGCGTTTCATCCCTCCTCTTCACATTACCATACCAAAGAAAGTAAACAATGGTATTAAATGATATCTAAAATTATAAATTATAGAAGCATTGTAAAAACAAATAGACATTTCTTGCAATCCTCATTTTACTAGCAACTGACTTCCCGTATTCGTCATTATGTGCTAAAACTACACAACTTAATCGACGAAGCGGCAATGATACGACAGCACGACGTTGCCGCTTTGTCGACATAGTTTTGTATGTAAGCTGTGAGCAGGCGTACACCAAGCGTATGATAAATGATAAATGATGATGATAAATGATATTTATTTTGTAAGTAGGTTTAAAAAAACACTTTTACACGTCAATTTTTTTTTGTCATTTTAAACTAGATGAGGCCGGTGTTTCCTAGCTGACTACCCTGAGAAGAAACACCGAAACAAACTCAGGGGTCAAAGTCTGTTTTAAAGTCCATACAGTTAATATGTAATGGTCAAATCACATGAGAACAGTGCAGATTTGTCTGAGATGGTCTTTTGAAGAAAGAACCATACAAATTTGTATATAATGTTGAATACGCGTCTATGAAGCTACGCGTCCGTAGACATTAGGCTTAAGTTGTTGAAATTTCAACGTCAAAACCGTTAACTAACGCTATTAGCTCTCAAGAACACAAGCTTCAATAAACTAAGTGACCAGACAGCAAACAACTAAAGACTAATTTATCTTCAAAACTCGTTTCCCCGAAGACTTCATTATGAAACTTGGTAAAAAGTCTTGAAAAAAAAAATCTTTTAATTACAATATCAAAGTGATCGTCATAAATTAATCTTCATGAAAGTCTTGCGACTTTCCTCTCTTAGCTGGCTATTTTTGTGCCTTTGAAGTCTGCAACTTCCGAAACGGACGCCCAATTTTTCCACTGGGGATTCACCAAGTTCACGATACTTTAGGCTGACGGAGAATGTGAATGATCTTCTCCCCGGAGTGATTATTAAGTGGCTGGAAAGGGGCCTTTGCCAACAACTTCAGGTAGATACAGATATTCCATTTTTGTTCGCTCATTATTCATGTTCGATCATTAGCGCAGATAAAGTAATAATTAGTTTAGGCAGGATTTCTCTTAATGAGAGTAAAGTATATCTGTTTATGGTGAGAAAACTTTTTATAAGAATAATTGTTGCCAGCGGTTTTTGGAAAATGATCTCGAGGAAACGAACTCCCGGTATAAAAGTATCTTATGTGCTATTCCAGGACATAATCTAATCGTGTACCAAGTTTTTTCAAGATAGTGTTCAGCCGTTTGTGTGTAAAAATAACAAACATAGACACACTCACAAACTTTCGCACATTATAACATTATAATATTAAGTGTAATTTTCGCAAGGAAAGATTTCCAAAGAATATAATAATGAACCAAAAAAGCACTAAA
The DNA here is from genome assembly GCA_949316375.1 of Mythimna vitellina. Classification (NCBI taxonomy): domain Eukaryota; kingdom Metazoa; phylum Arthropoda; class Insecta; order Lepidoptera; family Noctuidae; genus Mythimna; species Mythimna vitellina. Next base: position 1,489,585 of record OX438690.1, on the reverse strand, counting down.
ATCAGTGTTCAGTGTTGTCTTTTTTAATCCAAAGGTTGACTGGTAGAGAATGTCTTGAGAAGTTTAAATAAATAAATAAAAATACCTATTTTTGTGCATTAATCAATCGCAAATTAAAGCAGTTCAAAAACCCAACTGAATGACCAAATTTAATACCAAAAATAAATAAGTTGTCAGTGTAATTTGAAGGTGAATTTTGTCAATTTGTTGTATGGTTAAATGGGAGATTGGAAATGAAAGGTTAATCAGCTTTTTGCAATATTGCCGTCAGGCAAAATGAAAACCTTTATCTTTTATAAAGCTTTGTAAAATGATGTTCCAGTTCATATAAAAAACCCTTTCATAATAGTTCGTCGGCAACGCTACAACAGCACCGAGTTAATATTTCATTACCATTTTTTAAATAACCGATATGATGATTGTTTCAATTTAAACATTTATGCCCAAAAGCTAGAGAAGCAAATAATATAATAGTATAATCAGACTTATAATGTTCCCACTGCTGGGACTCAGGCCTCCTCTCTAGAAGAGGGAATGGACCGTAATCTACCACGCGGGCCCAGTACGTATTGGTGGATGTCACATGTCTTTGAATCTTTGGTTCTAGGACACACCGGTTTCCTTACGATGGTTTATTTCACCGTTTTGAAAGCACCGTTTTGAGCCTGGCCTGGGTATGAACCCGCGACCTACAAACTCGTTAGTCGGGGCCATTAATACTGGGCCAGCACTGCTCTGATCACAATTTTATTTAAGAATCTTACTTCAGCGTTACACATTTTTCAATTTCCCAAACAGCTTTAGTTTATATCCAATAAAAAAATCTTATGTTCCTTTCTTCCCAATACGTAAAGATAGGCAATTTTTACGATTCCACTCTGGTAGATAACGTAATAAATCTCCAGAACTCATTTGTTTACGGCCTAAAGTTTTTGAGTGCCCGGAATTGTTGTGACAGAACCTTGGAAGAAAACAGCTTGTTTGTCTCTAAGGACTCGAGGACTATACAGATTATTGTTTAGTAATAAACCTTGACTTGGTTGGCCTTTGTCCTAATGCAGGGCAAATTCCTTTCGGAATACCAAGACAGATAGATCGTTAATCACTACCCTCACTGTGTGTTCACGATTTTAAACCATTCGATTCGACAAACAATATTTTGCGTAATCGCTTTAAATATGAACCTTTTAAATTGTGACTATGGAAATAAATTTTCAGTTCGATGCTTTAATCTCTACAGCTGATATAACATTTTCGTATAATTCATTGCCTTTAATACTGTCATCAACATTCGGATTATGGACTAAAATTATTAATAAGGCAAGCACAGATTTTTTTTGTTAATATTTTTGGCCTGGACTAAGTCTTTTGAGCCATGTTTTTGTTTAAATATTTAAATTATTTTTACCATTTTAATATGTTAGTATTTGGCATCAAATGTATCAAGTCCACCTTCTCGGCAAACTTCGCTGAGGTAGTCAACACTACAAAAAAATTCTCAGTTCCATTTTACCGAGATCGCGCCTGTTTCAATTATTTATTTTTTAAATTTATATAAACCAATGCTTGACTGCGATCCCACCTGATGATAAACAGTGATGCTATCATTGATGGTGAAGCGCACTAGTTTATTAAGAGCCTATTCACTCTAGCCTTGAAGACACTTAAATTATTGCTGGACTGGAAGACTGCAGCAGGCAAATTGTTCTAGTCCTTCGATGAAAAAGACGAAGCGAAACGCTTAGTCCAGACCGTTAAAGTTTTAACAACGTAAGGGTGGATACTCGCCGTACGTCAGGTTGTCCGATGGTAGAAAGAAGATGGCGGAATCAAGTCATACAATTACCGCGCCAATCTACTAATTTCACATATTGTCCAGTTTCACAGACACTTAAGATATAAAACACAAATCTTACATCACAATATCCACTAAGAATTAAAAAAAAACTGATTATAATCATCAATCTAATTTGTACGCTTAAACGCAAAACATAGACGAGACTTATATTTAATTGTAACACCATTTAAAAACCTATGTTTACAAATAAAGATTTCATTTTCTCATTTTCATTTTCGAATCAATTTGTGAATAAATAAAACGTCCATTGAACTTCTCTTGAAAATATTCCGACTTAACTCTGGCAAACACAGACAATTCCAGAGTCTACAGATAAAATTTTTCATCAGAATCTCAGTCACGTCTGCTCTCAGTTGGGTCTAGAATGGTGGATTAGAACAAGACGCCTGAGTCTCGTCTCAGACATTGTTTGAGGCTTACCACAATACTTATTCTTTTTCTAAAGTTGATGCTATCGGGGTTATCCTATGTATCGAGTTGGTGCTTGCATCTTAATTAGTTGAAATGAAGTGTTTCAACTGTGTTGTGTTGTATTGTGGTGTAGGTGTCATAATTTACTTTAGTCTAAATATGAATATTATGCAAAAGAAGTGAAAACTTTTTCTATTTCGACTCTTTAGTTAAGTGGGTCTATTTTTTTAAAAAGATTTTAAGTGGTACACTTACTTTACGAGGAATCTTTTTACGTCTGGTGAAAATTCAGTTAGGTTTTTTTGTATTAAAACTACGGTACTAAAAATTACTACGGTTTTGCGTTCACAAAAATATAACTCGCATATTCAAGATTCGCAGACCTGCTACAACCATCTGTAGGCCATGCATATATTTGTTACGTACGGTTATCAAACCCGCAACTCGCAGCACATCTGCTAAATGCTCAAAAACTTCGCGAATAAATTGTCAAAAGCAATCTACATTCATATTTAATACAAAATCATAAACCTATGCTATGGTTTATATCAAAATTATACAGTGCAGTAAAATCAATTGTAATACAATTTAATTGAATTAAATTTACGTAGCATTACATTTGATTTCGTTTGACCTCGAGGTCTTTAAGGTCAGTTTTATTTGAACTTATTATCCATTTAAAATTTATGGAATGTGCGTTACATTTACAATATCTGACTGATATAAATTTGATTCAAAATAATTAATTTGAAATCGCTAGTATATTAATGCTGTGAATATTTATTTTTTCACTACCAATTTATATACATCTCTGGCTTGTTTCATAGAAATATTGGATAACATGAATCTTCACTGTCAAGTTTCATTTTCGTAATTAACTTGACGGGTTTCACAAAAATCGTGTTTATCTTGATGAAAGCCAATTATTTTAAAGAAAAAACATTGTGAGAAAATGTTGGAAATACATAGCTGAATGGTTTTAGCTTGGCAACAGCGGTTTTCATATTTCTTTAAGAACTCATACAATAAATTTTGTAGCTACCTACCTAAAATATTCATTAAAAAACAATTGAATATCGCTACCCCCTCCTTTAGTGAATGAGAGCGGTTACACGTGTGAGGAAACAGACATCCTCACGCCCCAGCCGTCGAAACTCCGGCCCGATTTTCAGCGTAGCGATTTTCCGTAGGCGTTTGCTAGCGGACGACGAACAATAGGTAGTTCGCCATCCGGCCATCCGGTAACCGTCCGGACCGAGCCCGAGTCGTCGTCGGCGCATAATGCTCCATGCACTCCTCAAAAAGATGTTATCTAAACTTTAGGGGGCCAGCGGTTGAAGTCTTTGAATGAGTTCCCTGGGGCCAAGGGTTAATACTGTGACCAAGGGTGAGACCTGATTCTGAAAGGAAGAGTCGGCTCTAGTATGAAAGGCAACGAAGGAATAGTAGTGGGTCTTAGTCAGTAAAAGTCTGACACTATCTCTCGCTCCGCCCAAGAGCAGAGGATTTCATTAGATGATATCATCATCATCATATCGGCCGAAAGGCATCCACTGTTGGATATAGGCCTCCCCCAAATATCGCCACAATGACCGGTCCTGTGCTTCTCGCATCCATCGGATTCTCGCGACCCTCACCAGGTCATCGGTCCAGGCCTTCTAACGCTGCGTCTTCCGGTACGTGGTCGCCATTCCAGAACCTTTCGTCCTCATCGACCATCCATTCATGGATGATATACCCAACGAAAAAAAAACATAACCCCCCTTCCTCACCTATTAAAGATATTAAGTTTTTTAATATAGGCGGGTTAATAACCGCTATTGCCATGCCAAAACGAAAAAGGTATAGCTATTCAAAGCCAAGATATTATAATAAATTTTGAACGTAGATTTATAAGAAGTAGCTGTCATTAATCTCGACGGCATTGTCATTATTGTAAACATCATAGTCGTTATCTTTAGATGAAGATCGTTTCATTTTACTCTAATCTGAGAAATGTGATCGTTATGATAATGTCATAATTATGTTTGAATTTTAAATAGAAATTAATAAATTTTTATGTGAAACTAGCGTCTGCGCGAGGACTCACTCGTATGAAAGTAGATGTCTCCTTACAAACTTTAAGGTAGAACACGTATGCCACGTACGCCGATCTGAGCGCGTCGGTGTCCATACATTTCATATGGCAACTAGACATGTAGAGCTACATTAGATCCACGCCACGCGACGCCACACGATGTCGTTCGACGCACAAATCAGGCGTGGTCTACGTGTGCGACGGTCTAATACAGTTCTAGCTTTAAGCTAGAGCTACACTGCGCACACGTGTGCCACACACGCCAATCTGGGCGCGTCGGTTTCCATACACTTTATATGGAAACTAGACTTGTAGAGCTACTCCACGCGACGTCGTTCTGCGTACATATCAAGCATGTTACACGTGTGCGTCGGTATAATGTAGTTTTAGCTTTAGTCTCCTGTTTTATCCCTGTAGACTGTAGAGGATAAATTTTGAAAAATCTTTTCTTATTCTGTGTAGACATCACTAGCTTATACCAGTGGCTTTGCTTGCGTTAAAGTAGGTTCCTGCATACAAACTTTGGCCTCCCGTTTCATGAACTTAGGGGGTGAATTTTGAGAAAAACCCTCAATCTCTTAGTACTTGCTTACGTCGTAAAAGGAAATCTTGGGCAAAATTTTACACTCTCAATCTCAATCTTAGTATTGGCTGTGCGTTAATATGTCAGTCTGCTGTATGTGAGCTTCGGCTTTCGAACCTTACCTTGTAGTGTTATTTTGTTTCGCTTCATATACAATTCTATTACTTCATTTTGGTTCTCATGTTTCCTAAAATGGTTTCTGTCACCTCTTATTTAACCACCGGTTACTTTTAAAATGATTATAACCTATTCGTAAGCATAGAACGCTAAGATAAGTCTTGTTCCTTTTCACACCTAACTAGAAAAATTCATTTTATTTGCTCTAACAACAAAACAACAACAACACAAAAATAAACAACAATATACACAATAACAACACAACAACAACAAAAACAGCCAACAAACAAACAACAACAACATTTACAAAATTACACAACAACAACAACAATAACAATATAACATGTTATTATAACAATATATTTTTTTTTTACAATAAAAATCTTCGGTCACCAAGAAACGACTTCTACGAAGTCTCTCACACCGCTTTGGGTTTATCCATGCTTCTTTTTTTGTCCAGGCGATTCCTCTTTGGAATGAGCTCCCACTGAATATCAGGACGGCAACCAGACGGTTTTTCTTTCGGGTTAAGGCTTTTTTTTTAGGTGGGAAAATCATCTAATGACAAATCGCGCTCTTGGGCGGAGCGGGAGACAGTGTCAGACTTTTACTGACTAAAAACCCACTCCTGTTCCTTCTTTGTCTTCTTCCCGGGGCCCCGGGCTTCGCTTTCACACTACCAGGCTTGTGAACACATTCGCATTATCACAATATTAGTTGGATTTGTTATTTCATGTATGTGTTTGTTGTATTTCAATTCTGTTTGTCTTTCATCTAATTGCGTCTGCCATGTCATGTGTCTGCACCATTCTAAGGCCGACTGGTAAAAAATCCCTAAAGTAAGGTGTGTCTTTGAACAGTGTGTTTTACTAGTGTACAAAGTATAAAAATAAATAAGCTGCAAGCAAATCACATAGATGGTTATTTTGAAGACTGTCATTTGGTAGTCAGTTTATGTCTCAAATCAGTTAGTACATTAACCTAAAATGGTTTGAGTGCTAAATCGTATCCAACTAAAGAGAAAAATAAATCGCTTGAGCGCTCAAACGCAGCATTGGACTTTTGATTTATATCTATTTTCTGCTCCATTAATCTAAACATTAGAGGCACTAAACACAAATAATAATGTCTCTCATATAACTCCAGTATTAATTTATTTTCTAAGTTTAATTGAGAGTGAATTTCAGCTGAAATAAAAGTCTTTATAAAAATAAATACTTAGTGCGCAGTGTTATGACGTAAAGTGGCAAGTTCTGCTATAAAGTGTCATTGAGTACTTTTAAAAGAATTTCTATTTTCTATAATGGAACAGTTTTATGTTGTAACTTCATATTTCATTCTACTTTTTTTTTTGGTTGAGAAATTTTCAAATAACTCATCCCACTCTGAGTGTAGTGATAGTGTCAGACTTTTACTGACTAAATCCCACTCGTGTTTCTTTCCCACTCTTGTTTCTTTAGTTATCTTTTGTGTTCCAGGACTGTGGTGACTAATTCAAACAATCCCGCAGCCTTGGTAGATATCATATATAACACGGTGTAAAAATTATTGGAATCGATTTAGTTACTGATTCTGAACAAGCTATATTCAGGTTTCAAATAATGCTAAAAATGATGTTGTATATGATAGACAGATAGAAGCCTCTAATAATGTACACAAAATATTGTAAATCTTAGTTAATTACGAGAGCACAGTACATATGTCCCTCTCACATGTGGCATATGACTTGTTTACGATGCAAACTTAGGTCCCGCCTGTTCGTAAATCATCGCGTTGCAAAATAATTTGGTTAGGTTCTCCCTCGCTCCGACAGCTAGGTGTCATAACGGTTCTGTTGTATTTTTGAATCACAGTTTTTAATTTTTGGTATGAACTACTGGTAGCGGCTAAACCTTCGTGTAAGTAAATATTTGTTCTAAGAGAACATTGTCCAGGGATAAAAAGTTACCACATGCTTTTCCAGAATATGGTCGTGGTCCAAATCTGTTCAGACGTTAGAACGAAAAGTATGGGTTTCATTGTATATTGTTTTATTGTGTCAAGCACAAACATTATGTAATTTTCACCGCTATCTTAAAATATTTTTTTTGATGTTTTTGAAATTTTAAAATATAGTATAGTATATTGCAGAAGCATTTTTTTTTGGAGCTATTTATGGTTTTTAGGTTATTATCGGACTTGTTTGACATAAACGAGCATGGCAGTTGAGAGTTTGTCATGCTCACTCAAATGTCCCACTGATGGTGGCGCGATATTGGATCATTCGGTTACCTTCAAAATGGTAGAACTGAGTGGTGCTAATGTTCGCGTGCTGTCAGTTGAGACTTGTCATCTATTAGCTGCCAGTTGCTATTTTAATATCTATATTTAATTTTACTTTGTTTACATTGTTGTCACATGATAGTAGCGACAAGAAAAATGTAACCGAGATATTTGTAATACATAACATGATTGAAAAGAATATGGACACTCTTTTTGACAGTTTCTTGCACATTCTTCTTCATAGAGATCTATGCTTTGGAATGTGCAATCAGCATCATTTTTTTCTAACTGACTGACTTCTTGACTTTTCAAAAGTGCCTGTAAATGGTTTATTTAAAATGAAATGCTTTGAATCTCTTTGTGTCTCTTGAATCTCTGATTATATGTCGTATCGTTTTTCACTAACATTTGATGGTAAGCGATGATGTTAACGATGATGGAGCACGCTTGCTTAGAAGTAACCTATTCACTTTTGACTTAAATATCCACAGGTTGCACCTATCAGGAAACACAGAATCCAGCAGGTAATTCCACTCCTTAGCTGTACGCACAATATGGCACTTGATGGTGGTATAATGAGGGATTCCAACAGATGTTATATAGCCATAACCATCTTTTTTAGTTTTTCTTAGCCTGTTTTGTCCCTCGCCCGGGCAAAGCTCTCTCTCCATTCTTTTCATCTTTCCCAGGGTAGCGCCTTGCCAGTTCTAGCGAAATCTATCTAGTTTATCCCACCCTCTCCTTCGCTTTACCGCGACCCTAACGCACTGTTTTAGGGCCCCAACTTTGACCCACAATTTGTCGGGCATGCGGCAAACATATCCTGTCCAATATCATTTAAGTTGGGCAGCCTTTTGAGCCATACCAACTATCCTGGTCTTGGCGCAATATAGTGTTCCTGTTAATTTTACACCAGCCCCCCTAGCCAAGTTACGATCGTTTCGTTTGCGTCGAACGCCTCGAGTAGGCCACGCCTCCGATTCCTTTGTTCTGACGTCATCTCAACGCTCATTCACGTAGTCAGAACAAAGGAATCGGAGGCATGGCCTACTCTAGGCTTTCGACGCAAACGAAACGATCGTAACTTGGCTACGGGGGCTGATATTTTGCGCTCCCTTGCTCTTTAGATTTCTGGATGTTAGTCAACAATAATCATCTTTATTTAACCAAAATCTGATCGGTACACATAGCTCGGTTTGTTAGCAGCATCTTCTATTTACCTAAACTCCGATACCTCTCTCAATTAGTCAAAGGCAATGAATATAGTTCATTGCGCCATCACTAACATTGACAAAGTAAATGTTTGCCGGCCGAATTGATGGCCGCTACTCTCGTCACGGTAACCGCCGACAAGACGTAACAAGAGTGACAGATATACCTTCTAGGTAGATTGAATTAGTATTAAATTTATTCCTTTATACAATAGAACTTTTTTTTTGAGGTGAAATCATTTAATAACTTTTCTCGCTCTAGGGTTGAGTATCGCTCTACTCTAGAGCGGCTTTGGAGCGGGTCAGACTTTTACTGGCACCACACCTATGTTCCTTTCAGTTGCTTTTTGCGTTCTAAGATCACAAGAATTCCTTTCATACTTTTCCCCATTGTCCTAGCAGGCATCGCTCCTCAAGTAGATGTCAGCAAACCGTAGGGGCCCAAATGGGTTATACACGCTACAACCGGTGAAAGTGGAGCAGTAACCAAAGATACGGGTTAAACCGATGGTGAAAGCTAGCCTAATTTTAAAGCAACATCGTCTTTTCAGACGCTTGTGCACTATAGTATTTTCTGCGTACCTACTTGTTTTATATCCGTTGAAATTGGCCACGGTGATTAAAATTCGGTCAGTAGCATTATTAATATGAGAGAAATGACAAGAGACGTGAGAAAAGAATAACAGAAACATAAAACCGATTCTAATATTACATATATGAAAGTTACTAAGTCTATAATCTTTCACGGTTAGACTGCAGAACTAATTTTGATGAAATTTGGTAAGGAGTGAGCTCAAAGCCCAAGGAAGGACCTAGGCTACTATTTATCTGACTTCAACTTCCTGTCCACAATATCCGACATTTATTCGAAGTCGCGGGCTGAAGCGAGTTTCTAATAAAACAAAGATACTGATCCAGCGTCAGATAGGTTCCGAAATATTTCTATCGGTCTGGCTTATGTTTCTTCATGTGGTTTTGTCTGTCTGAGGACTAAATTCCTTTACTGATATAATTCGGACGAATTTCTTAACTTAGAATAAGTAATTTAAATTCTGCTTTTCCTTTGATTCAAACGTTTATTTGGAACAAAAGGATTTGGAATTGAGTACGAACATGGTAACTTCGCAATGGCAATTTGCTTTTGCAATGGGCCCGCATGGTGGATTACAGCCCATTCCCTCTCCTAGAGAGGAGGCCTGAGTCTCAGCAGTGGGAACATTATAAAGCCGACTATGCTTTGCTATGGTAACTTCGTATGTCCTGCTGTGGGATTTTATAGTCTGATTTGAACAATTTAGTAAAATACTAAAATATTGATGGCGCTCACGATTTTAGAGCAATTTTGGCTTTGTTTAGTACAATAGCGAATATGCATGCCATTTTTTTATTTGATGAATTAAATTCTTTTAGCTCTAGTGAACAAATATAGAAGGTTTTTTAAATAAGTACCTTCATCAACAATGAAGTAATAATGCTTCAAACCTGTTAATAAGAAAGAGAAGTCCGATATGAAAAATCGCTCCTACACCTACCGTTTTTAGGCCCGCAATTCACTGTTATCCGCACTAGTGCGAAAGAGTACGTGAGCTAGCCTCCGCCACAATTTAATGTAGCGTCCACATCTTCGGCGAACTAGAATACGAAATCCTGCATCACGCAATTAGAGTTCTTTGGCGATTTGAACATATACAACAGCTTGAAATCATCTCTTGGGCAGTTGTCCAGATCAGACAAAATATCCGTCTGATCAGAATATACTATTTTCATAATGGAAATATTCCCCATTTATGAACTAGCAGTAGGACATGTATTTCGCATCGAGGTCATAGTGACGTAACTAAACGTATAGTGATTTATAAGCACAGTTAAACGGTGAGAGCACTACAGTTGATAACCTACCATTACTCACTAGTGTTGGGCGTGACGTATGAATGTGAATAGTGTTGGGACACTGCGGGTTTGGCGGTCGATAAATTTTCAAAGTAAGAAGGTACTCATTTTTAGGTTTTTTTTTATTGGGTGGGAAAATCATCTTATGACAAATCTCGCTCTAGGGCGGAGCGAGAGATATTGTCAGACTTTTACTGACTAAAAACCCACTCCTGTTCCTTCGTTGTGTTCGTCCCAGGGACCTGGGTCTCGTTTTCACACTACCCATGGCCCCAGTAGGCTTCGACCCTGCTGGGCCCCAACGATTTGTTGACATCTCCTTGAGGCGCGCATGGAACAGTAAGGTACTCATATTTAGGATGTAACAAACTCGTGCGCCTCAGCATCAACGATTGCATCACTGCTTACCATTCCCGAGATCGCAGTAAAGCGTTAGTTTATATTATTTAAAAAATATAAGAGTATGTAGTTTCCTTGCATTTGTTTTTTTTAAATGAAATTATTGAATAAAATAAAACAGGTCTATTTAATTAAGTACAATTTCACCGTGAAAACTGATAATAATCTCTTTTTTCCACATATAATAAATAAATAAATAAATATTTAGAGAGCTATGATGTGTCACTTAAGTTTCCAGAGTAGCATAGCATAGCATAATCAGCCTTTCAATGTTCCCACTGCTGGGACTCAAGCCTCCTCTCTAAGAGAGGGAAAGTTTCAAGTTTCAAGTTTCCAGAGTGCGGTTTGTTAAAGTGTAGGTAGGTACTGCGGATTGTTTTAATCATTGAGTTTCAAAGATTTGAATCCAGCATAAACCATATTACACTCAACCACATTATACATACATTACTTTTTTTTATAGATGGCAAGAATAGCCGATGTTGAATATCCTGCCAATGTCTAAAGAAAATTTATGAGTGTATTTTTAACAAAAACTAAAAACACAATACAGTGACTAGTAGACGTAAATCTTTGAATGATGGGTTAATACTAGACTGATACAACAGTTACATTAACCCATATTTTGTGCTTTCTGCCGCCAGCTGCTTCGCTCACGTGAAATTAGACAAGTGCCAGGATAATTTGTGCTATTCCAGAACATGATCTATCATGTACCTTTCATCGAAATCCGTTTAGCAATTATAACGTGAAGATGTAACAAACATACATACATATTGACATACTTTCACCTTTATAATATTAATTTAGAATGTGATGTTATTATACTACTGACAGTTTGCTTATCCAAGTAAGCAAGTATCAATAGCAGAATCGTTTCAAAACTTCTTTCGTTACATTATATTAATATATATATGTATATATATATATATATTATATCAAACATATATGTATGTGCATTTTAATTACATGGTATTTTTTTTACTCTTGTTTTTTGTATAAAATTTTCTTTTTATGCACCTACCATATTGTCTCTCCACCTTTGTACTTTATGTTGCATGAAGTTTAATAAATAAATAAATAAGATTATTTTTACCATATTATTCAATCAAGTACTTTTTTATTCAAAATTAAAGCTTTTTTTCTTTATTCACAAAAATATCAGTAACAGCAATTTCAGTAGCTCACACCACTTACAAAGCCTACTGAAGCTGTAAGTGGAACGAGATGAAAGGATTACCCGGAGCGGAGCTGATCCTCGATTAATCACAATCAAACAAATCTGCAGCGGTAGTCTTGGTGATTTTTCATTGCTTCCCCAAAACAGACGAAATTTATTGGACGTTGAAGTTCTAAAAATAGCGTCTTGGTTGATTAAAGATAACGATCTTGAAAATAGGATTATAAAGAAGTTAAGATTTTCATTTGAAAAATCTTCGGTGTGTGAGCAGTCGTTGCCTAATCATAACGGCCCCGATTTTCGAGTTGAATGTCGTGGGTTCAAATACAGGAATAGAAGGCACCTGTGTAATTTATTTCAACACCCTGCTCTCAAAACGATGAAGGAATACGATCAAATATTGTATCACTACTTACCATTAGGTTTTTTTTTAGGTGGGAAAATCATCTAATGACAAATCCCCCTTTTGGGCGAAACGGGAGATAGTGTCAGACTTTTATTGACTAAAAACCCACTCCTGTTCCTCCTTTGCCTTCATCCCAGGGCCCCAAGCTTCGCTTTCATACTGCTTACCATCAGGTGGGATCGCAGTCAAGCTCTATATCTCATATAATCATTTTGAGGAAACCGGTATGTCCTAAAACAAAAAATTCGAAGACATGTGAGGCATGGAGCCTGCGTAGTGGAAAACGGCTTTCTTTTTTCTAGAGAGGCGGCCTGCATCCCAACTGTGGGAAGACTATAGTTTATACAACTACTATACAGCGTTGACTATAGGCTTATAGTAATCTATATAAATAATAATTAGCCTTATAGGGCTGATTATTATTTATATAGATTGCTATAAGTTTACAAACTTACACAAGGACTTACACTAACAACTTAAACAAGGATAATAATGAATTTACATTTCATTATTTTCCTTGTGATTAACTAAGTTCACAGTTGAATTCTCAAACTATTAAATTTTATACAATATTGAAAAAAATATTTATAAATTAAAAGTACGATCATTGGCGAATATAAAAAAAGAATAAAATATATTCTTGGTATAGCTTACTAGTGTCGAACCATCTTGTTCATTGTGCTTAATGATAAAAGATAAGGAGTTAGTTTTTTTTTTCTTTTTATATTCTTGATAGGTTCGGAAAGGAAGTTAGTGATAGCATGACGAGTGACAGGGCAGAGTGGAAGAAAAAAACGTGTTGCGCCGACCCCAAATAACACGGGACAAGGGCAGGAAGATGCTGATGATGATTCTTGATAGGTTCGCGCTTGACCGCTATCTCACCTGTTTGAAAGCGACGATGCTGTCGACGATGGAACGCGCTTACCTAGAAGTAACCTATTCAATGTTGACTTAAAGTATCCCGGGTTGTAGCCATCAGGAAACACAGATTCTGGCAAGGAATTCCTCTCCTTAGCTGAACGCACAATGAATGTGTTCCTAAAACGTTTTGTGTATAGGTGGGAAATTCACCATGTTGTTAGTTAAGTAGAAGCTCAACTAAATACAGATCCTGAGTTGAAAACAACAAGGAATAGATAAAAACTGAAAACCTTTTTGGAAGGAAATGATTAATTACACAAAAAAAATAATAACCTGAACTTAAATGTCAATCTAAAAATAACAAGTTTTTTTAAGAGCCTACCTAAAAGCTTCATTAAACCATGAAAAGCTGGGATAAAAGCGCCATTATAAGGGCATTAATTTTAATTACCTGAGAGGACAATTCTAAATAAAGTTTCCAAAACTACTAAATATAGCTCTGTAAATTATTATTATCGTTGAAAGGAGGATCGTCTTAAAACCTAGATGTCATAAATCAAAAGCGAAGTTGAAGTTTTCAAAAATTTGCTGTCACAATGACTTTTAACTTTTTTATTTTATGCTTCAGGAATATCTACAAAGTCTCATTTTTCTATTATAACATTCTTGATCATTTTCACTAGACGCTGTCACTAGAATAGAAAGGACAATGGGCATTTTTGTATAGACTGTCTACCTGGTGCTGTATCAAGTTGTAGAATATGCTATTTAAAATGACATAATAATATTTAGCGTTTACTTTATTGTACGTCACCAATAGCAAGACTTGTGCAAGGAAAGAATTATGACATTTTATTTTAGTGCATATATGATAATGTTACCGTTCCAACTTCGATTTTGTCGTTCGCTTCTCTATTGAACTCTGTCTATAGTGAACGCAGCTGTACGTACTAATATGGAGTAATCTGGGTAAAGTCAGCTGTAGATATATATATATATTGTATGTGGGAAAGTCATCTAATGACATCCCCCGCTCTTAGGTGGAGCAGGAGATAGTGTCAGACTTTTACTGACTAAAAGCCTACTTCTGTTCCTTCGTTGCCTTTCGTACCAGGGCCGAGTCTTCCTTTCAGAATCAGACCCTTGGCCCCAGTAGGCTTCGACCCTGCTGGGTCCCTACAGTTGCTAACATCTCTATGAGGCGCGCATAGAACAGTACGCGCCGTCGACGACTTGGGCTCGGCCCGGACGGTTACCGGACGGTCGGACGGCGAGCCAACCATTGGCCACCGTCCGCAAGCCCGCGCCTACGGTGGCCGGAAACCAGGATAGGAGCCGCCGATCAGTGCTACATCAATATGGTGTGCCGCTTATAATAGATAGGTACATTGCTGTATAGATAATATAATAAAAACCAGTACAAAAAAGAAAATAATTTTAGTAGAAATATAATAAAGTAAACAGTCAGTTACTTTGAGAGTCCTTGCCAAAAATATGACGTCTCGAAAATTCATTTGAACAGAAGAAAATGGTTCTTGGCTAAAAGGAAACAAACTCCATTTTTATTTTGTCTCGTCTATTTTTTTAATCACTTGGTTGAGACATTTATTATTTATTTGAAATTTTAACTTGAAATACCTACTAACTACATTTTTCGGCCTACTTTTATATTTATTGTCGTAATTATCTTGTCTTCTGAGAAATATAACCGAATATAACTTAACAAGTAATAATGAATATTGAAAAGAGATCATCATCATCATCATCATTTCAGCCGATAGACGTCCACTGCTGGACATATACCTCCCCCAAATGTCACCACAAAGAACGGTTCTGTGCGTCTCGCATCCATCGGAGTCCCGCAACCTTCACCAGGTCATCGGTCCACCTTGTAGGGGGCCTTCCAACACTGTGTCTTCCGGTATGCGGTCGCCACTCCAGTAACCATGGATTTTCTTGCCGGTTCTTCTCCATAGGAAACGACCAATTTGGAACCGTGCACTAGCTTCTGACGTTTTATAAGTGCCCATGCAGGCCTATGTGCAATAAAAAACTTTTGACTTGACTTGACTCCAGAACCTTTCGGCCCCAACGGCCATCTGTAAACATCATCATCATCTATGTGTGTGTTTGAAAAGAGATACACCACTGAATTGTATAATAATTTCGGAAGCTTTAATAAAAGCTTTAGAAAAAGCGTTTATTCACGAAACTCTGTTAAAATATATTATATGATACTTCTACCAAACTGCATAACAGTTACTTGGTAGACCTAGCCTTTTATATAAATTGTAAATTAAATATTAATATAAATGTTGTGTTCTTACGCAACATTAATTGTTTTTACGACTTTTAACAAAATAATGATATTATACGTAAATGATTTAAATACTAACTTAATATGAATGTAAGTATATAACATAAGTAGGTACTTTTTTTTACCTATCCCACAACGCCGTCTAGTCCCAAGCTAAGCAGAGCTTGTGTTATGAGTACTAGACAACTGATAAACATACTTAAATATTTCTAAATACATACATATTATAGATGCTCATCACACAAACATTTGTCCAGGACAAATGTTGGATGGGAATCCAACCCACTACCTCCGGCATAGCAGTCAGGGCCACTAACCACTAGACCAACAGGCCAGTCAACAAGTTATTGGGTGGGAAGATCATCTTATGACAAATGATGCTCTTGGATGGAGCGGGAGATAGTGTCAGACTTTTACTGACTAAAAACTCACTGCTGTTCCTTCTTTGCCTTCGTCCCAGGGCCCCGGATTTCACTTTCACACTACCCGTGGCCCCAGTAGGCTTCGACCCTGCTGGGCCCCAACGATTTGCTGACATCTCCCTAAGGCGCGCGTGGAACAGTACGCGCCGTCGACGACTTAGGCTCGGTCCGGACGGTTACCGAACGGTCGAACGGCGAGCCACCCATTGCTCGCCGTCCGCAAGCCCGAAGTACGTACGTAATGATGTACATGTTTTATACAAAAATCAAATACCTTTAAGCGTCAAACTGCTCCTTTACATCGCTGCCTTTAAAACTTCTCCCCTTTTACCTACCATTACAAAATGATAAAAAACAACCATAAAAATCAAGGGAAAAAAATACAATTCTAACTCAATCCAAGAATTCTATCACAAGTTTCAAGTCACATTTACATCTCAATCTGCTCGATACTTTCAGTAATATTATAACTACGAATATTCTTGTCTTACCTGTCCAGATTCCATTTAAATGTACATAAATTCCAGAAGCCTGCACCGACTATCGTCTCAATGTACTACTGGAACTACTTCAAGACTTTCGAGAACATTATTCAACTGTCTTTTTCTGATTTGCTTTAAATATATTTTGTAAGAGTGTTACGTTTTTGACGAGCTGTTGGGAATTTCTGTAGTTGTGCATTGTTTGACATGGACTGTAGGTCCATGATGTGTATTTAATTTATGTATATTGTGGTAAAATTACTGTTGGTTTATTTGTATACCCTTTCAACGTATTTATTCCAATTCATGACAAGTATATGTCATTGATGAATAGAGAGGGAGAGGGAAGCCAAAGAAAAGATAGACGAATTGTATAAGGAGTGCATAGCATAGCATAGTCGGCCTTATAATGATCCCACTGTTGGGACTCAGGCCTCCTCTCTAGGAGAGGGAACGGGCCGTAATCCACCACGCGGGCCCAGTGCGGGTTAGTGGATGATACATGTCTTCGAATTTTTGGTTCTAAGACATGCCGATTTCCTCACAACGTTTTCCTTTATCGTTTTGAGAGCAGTGGTGATGAAATAAATTACACAAAGTAATTCGCCTGGCTGGGTTTGAACCCGCGATCTACAACTCCACTCGGCCACCACTGTTCTCGGAGCATACGGAGTGAAAAAAAAGGGAGTCAGTGATAGCATGACTGCTAAAAGAATTGAATGAAAGAAAAAACGTGTTGCGCCGACCCTAAGTAACATCAAGGGCAGAAAGATGATGATTAAAAACTTTGGTTACACATGTTTTTGGGATATATCTTTTGAAAAATCAACCTTTTCTGTGAACGGGTAGTGTGAAAGCGAAACCCGGGGCCCTGGGACGAAGGCAACGAAGGAACAGGAGTGGGTTTTTAGTCAGTAAAAGTCTGACACTATCTCCCGCTCCGCCCAAGAGCGGGTTTTGTCATAAGATGATTTTCCCACCCAATAAAAAAAAAACGTTTTCTGTGACAAATAAAAAAAATCCCCTAAATAAGGTTATCCGTATTTTTCACACCACATTTCCATTATTCAAAAAGTCAGTAGAAGCAATCTAAAAGTTTTTACTTACCCATATTCAAGTTACAGTCGATAAAACACATAAAATAACAATACACAGAGCAATAGTTGTCTATAAAAGCTGAAGAACAATATAAAGTCTCGTTTCAAACGGCTGGTGAAGTGGGTGAGGACGGCAATCGAGGCACTAGGTTTTTTATTAAATAGGCTGTTCAATAGAAATGAAGGGGTGTTTGTTGCAGACGCGCAACTTGCGAGACACTTTGCTGCGACATACGAGTATATTGTTGACGATAGAGCGGCGTCAAAAATGTTGAGCTGGTTTTTACGATGGCAATTGAGTTCAAGAGTTCAAGGAGTAACATTTTTTTTTAAGTGGATAAGCAACGTGAGATTGCTTTTGAATGTAAGCAAAAGAATGATCATAAAGGGTACATCGTGTGCCAAATTGAAATGGTTGACGGGAGGGGTCATTTGATATTCTTTCAGACCACTAAATACTTCTCATGCTCTGTGGATTTTTTTCATAGACTTTTTATTGTTTTATGAAAATAAGACCCAAATTTTTCATTTAAATACAAATTTTAAAAAATATGTATATAAGGCGTAGACTCCGAATTTTAATTTTATTTAGATGTGTATTGCATTAGAGTACTTTTAAATTTAAAATTAGTGACATTAGCCATCTAGTTTTTTGTTTTAATTTACACGCAAAGTTTTGGACTTGTCCATGTTACAGCTATTTACATTGCTATAAAAAAAAAAAACAAAAGTGACTGGAATCTTCCAACTCCATAAAAAAATTCTCAAGTTTATCTTTTTGCTAGTGATGTGCCACATGCCATAAAAATCTTTTTATAATTTTGCAAATTCGCTAGAATTGTGAATCAAGTCACATAAGACTAACATTCAAAATTATGATTTGAAAAATATTTTTGCTTAAATGATGCCTGAAATTCCTATTAAAAATGTTATCTCACTCTTATAAGGTAAAATCTGTCTCGTATCTCTATTTTACTAGAAAAAAAAAAATGCTTTTTTTAACATTTATTTCATTATTTTTTACAATTCTTGCTCAAATAGTTGGCCTGTGTGTTGTAAATGCAGGCCCGACATCTGTTTCGAATTTCGACAGTTGTTGTATAAAGTTGTATTTCGTCCTTAATCGTATTGAAAGCCGTTTCAATGTGTTGTAATTTTAAATTTAAAAGTACTCGAATACAATACACATCCAAATAAAATTAAAATTCAGAGTCTACGCCTTATATATATTTTTAAATTTGTAATTGAATGAAAAATTTGGGTCTTATTTTCATAAAACAATAAAAAATCTATGAAAAAAAATCACAGGGCATGAGAAGTGTTTAGGGGTCTGAAAGAATAGCAGATAATCCCTCCCGTCGACCATTTCAATTTAGCACACGATGCACCAAACATCTTGTATATATATAGTGAAGATGAAATGAACTAATTAGAACGATCAAAAAAAGATATTGAAAATAAAGATAACAATAGAAAAGGAGCGTTACCTTTCACTATATTTTTTTATTCTCCTTCTTCCTATTTGATATTTATTGATGTTGTTCATATGTATTTTTATTATTATGTGTAATTAATATAATTTAAAATATTTATACACTGATTGCCCCAAATCTATTTCCTTTCGTTCAATCCATCCTTGTCCGTAACAAATTGCCCTGTGCGATAAGACCCCGCCCATTGTACACTTTGTTTTTGTAAATGTTTATCCTGTCCACATTATGAGGTGTACAATAAAGTATATAATAAGTAATTATAAATTAATAATGCCTAAATTGTAATAAGTGTATGTACCTATAGTGTTAATTTTTAATGGTATTTTTCATTAATAACAGTAACTTTCGACTAAAACAACAAAATCTCGCTCGTCTACCTATTCTACAAATGGTTAACTAGACCGCAAACCCGGCACGGGGCGTACTTATTTAATAATTCATCTGGTTTTCAAAGCTATGAAAACCAGTAATTTTATTTCAGGATTTCTCTAGGTTTAGTTTTCCAGACAAATGAAAAAAAGATTGCATGTAGCGGAGATGAGCATGTTGTGATGGAGATGTGGTGTGGCGAGTGAAAATGAGTCTTACATATTAGAGGAACTTTGAAAGTGGCACCAATGACTGAAAAGTTAAAAGGAAACCTGGCCTTGGCATGGTCATGTGAAAAAGAGGGTTAAAATCCATGTTACTAAATGAGTTATGAGTATACCTGTGGACGGATGGCGAGAGGGCAGGCCAAAGAAAGAATATAGATGAATTGTGTGTGGAGTGATATGAAAAAAAGAGAGTTAATGATAGCTTGACGGGTGGACAAAACAGAATGGAAAAAATAAGCGTGTTTCGCCGACCCCAAATAACACGACACAAGTAATTCTACCATTATTTTTTCAGAAAATAACTAATGTTAGAATTACCATGTCAGAGTATGTTTTTTTGTACGTGTGTTGAAGGTAAAAAGCTAATATAATCATATAACCTTGTTTGAAGATATTAACTCTAAGAGTAATACTTGGCTCAACATAAATATTTCAGTGGATTACACAAAAGATACTTACGAGTATGATGAAGATAAAAATTGAAAATGTTATTAAGAAAAATGAGGTACCTAAGGAAAGATCGATGGATTTTGTGTGATTGAAGATGTTTTAGAAAAAATGGAAAAGTAGTAAAAGGCGGCTCCTTAGATTTTTATTGCATACTAGCTGCTACAAGTGGCTCCGCCCGCGTAAAAGCAGAAAATTGTCCCAAGGACAGTTTTTTGGGGTAAAAATTATCCTACGTGCTATTCTAGGATATGATTTACCCGTGGGCTAAATTTCAGTATAGTATATTCCGTTCAACTGCTCCAACATGAAGATTAAGTAACAGACATACACGCACACACACTTGGCACGCCACAATTATGGCGGTAAGTCCCCTCTTTGAGGAGTGGCTGAAAAAACAACATGGCGTCCTTACCTGACGCAGGTCCTCACAGGATATGGTTTAAAAGTTTGGAAGTTTGGGAGATTCCTGCACCAGATTTGTGCGGAAGAAACACCTGGGTTCCACCATTGTGTGCACTGCCCGGAAGATACTATGGAGCATACGGTAGAGGTGTGCCCCGCCTGGGCAGAGCACCGTCGTGTCCTCGTGGGGGCGATCGGCGGCAGTGATCTCTCGCACCGGGCCTTGGTATAGACCATGGTCCGGAGCAAGGACGAGAGGCAGGCGGTCGCCTCCTTCTGCGAAGCAGTTAGCAAAGGAGGCGGCCGCACGCACGAGAGAACGGCCCTTATGCCCTAGACAACAGGATCCTGATCCCGATTTTCAGCCAACGTAGGTACTGGCTTGCGGACGGTGAGCAATGGGTAGCTCGCCGTCCGACCGTCCGGTAACCGACACACACGCGCCTCAAGGAGATGTCAGCAAAACCGTAGGGTTTTAGCTTACTTTAGCGTAGTTTTTGGGCCATGGATGATGCGAAAGAGAACCCCGGGGCCTTGGAACGAAGGCAAAGAAGGAACAGGAGTGGGTGAAAACCCACTCCTGTGTCAAAGTCTGACACTAACTCCCGCTCCACCCAAGGGCGGGGGATGTCACTGAATGATTTTCCACCAAAAAACAACACGCACACACGCAAACTGACTTTTTGACTGGCCTGTTGGTCTAGTGGTTAGTGGCCCTGACTACTACTACGGTTGTGGGTTCGATTCCCACCCAGGACAAATGTTTGTGTGATGAGCACGATCATTTGTTCTGTTTCTGGGAGTAATTTATTCATAATATGTATGTATTTGGAAATATAAAAGTATGTTTATCTAGTACTCATAACGCAAGCTCTGCTTAGCTTGGGACTAGACGACGTTGTATGATAGTTGTGGAATATTATTACAAAAAAAATGAAAAAAAACTTTCACTTTTATTAAATTATAAGAATAATATCATGCTACGTGTAATATCACATTACGAGTAACGTGACTGTTAACTACGAAAACAACAAAATGCAACCGAATTTAATTCTCCTTCATTTTTTGAAGTCAGTTAAAAATAAATAAAAGCGACTATCATATTTGTGTTGATGTCAATGTGTGAAACTACAGTATTTTTCCTTTATTCGTACCTGGTTTAACTTCATTGAACCGAAACAAATTTTGCTACTGACGCCTTTATTGTTGTGCGTACAATTTGATTTTTTTCCTATAATTTAATGAAAACCTTTGACACAGTGGACAGAGCTGACATAATATATTTTCGTAATGAAAACGTATTGTAAGAAACCTGAACTGTCTAAAATATTTAACTTTTCACTGTCTGCACCTAGCTAGCAGAAATCGGGGTCTATTTTAGAAATAATAATTTTGTAAATTAACTTAATTTTGATTATGTAAAGTTATGTCAAGTCAAGATAAAATATTGTAGTTGTAAACTTCAAACTTATATACATTTCTATTATATCCATTATTTTTTTTTGTAATAGATTAGATTGATGGCACCTTATAATCAGATTGAATCTTATGACAATTGTAATAATTCCAAACACGGTTAGGTTACATTGATTTATTACAGAGTTCCGGTATCTACCTTCCACCTTCATCATCAGATTAATTCGATATACCCCCTCCCCCCTTCTTTCAGTCAGTCATCGACCACACGTATAAACAAAGCCATTTTACTTGTTTACAATAGTTCTAAGATGATCCTATGAGAAGTTCCCTTCCATATCTTTGAAGATCCTCTTCAGATCATAACAATATTTCTATGGGACTAACTCGGAAGCATAAGCTATCACTCAAAAATATTTTTTTCAAAATCAGTCCTTAATTGATCGAGAAATCGGTGAACATACATAAAAAATAAATACATTCAGCCGATCATAGAACCTCCTTCTTTTTGAAGTCGGTTAAAAAATCTCGTATTTTACAAATTTCTAATTTCACATAACGCTTATCGTTTACGCGTGTTTGAGCAACCACACGCCATTTTAAAACAGCTATACAACAACAGTTTCCCTCTCACCATTATAAGAGCAGCATAGCCCCACATAAATGATTACCACAGCCTAACAGTATTACTTATTGATAGTGCTAGCAGCCCAATTGGCATGCTGCCACAAGCTCGGATTACGTTTGTTCTACATCCCCAAGGATAGTGGTCTACGGTTTACTGAGCCATCTCGTATTAGATACAGATGTTTGTAGGTCATTCTAATTATTATAATGCTCAGTATAATCAGAACTCTTTCATGTTTCAATACTTCGTTACGGACAGGTAAATATGTAGGTTTCATTCATCCTATTGGATGAGTATGAAAGGAAAAATGTTTGGTTGGAGATAAAATTGTTGAGTTAGTCTTTATAGTAGGTTATTTTCATACAGGGACCAATTAGATCTATTTGCGAAACTCTGTGGATGTAATGATATTTTTTTTTTTAAATAATTTTGCTCTACTCTGGAGGGTGCCTTAGCAAACATGTAACAAGACAAGATACCTAGACCCAGAA
The DNA here is from genome assembly GCA_949316375.1 of Mythimna vitellina. Lineage (NCBI taxonomy): Eukaryota > Metazoa > Arthropoda > Insecta > Lepidoptera > Noctuidae > Mythimna > Mythimna vitellina. The sequence continues at coordinate 1,466,533 of OX438690.1, read as the reverse complement.
TCGTATTATTCCACGCGCGCCTCAAGGACTGCAACTGTAGGGGCCCAGCAGGGTCGAAGCCTACTGGGGCCCAGGGTCTGATTCTGAAAGGAAGACTCGGCCCTGGTACGAAAGGCAACGAAGGACCAGGAGTGGGTTTTTAGTCAGTAAAAGTCTGACACTATCTCCCGCCCCGCCCAGGAGAAGGGATGTCATAAGATGATTTTCCCACTGGAAAAAAAAAAGACCCAGAATAAATATTTGTATAGCCTACAAAACCGTGCCGTCGATGATTCATTTTCTGATAAAAATAAAATAAAAACTAAAGGAGACTAAGGAGTCCTCGACTGAAAATAGTATCGACAGGATAGTACGATTTCTAAACTGTCGCGATACGTCAATGTCAGCTGTAACTAGTGACACTGGAAGCCGAGCCCAACATAGTTAGGAGAAGGATAGGTGATTGATTTTTTTTTAAATGACAACAGAATATACACACATGATATGTACGCCGAGAAATGCATAGTTACAGTTGTTAAAACGAGAAAAGCTTCAGCAAGCACCACGTTTTCCTTATATTATATTAGACCACGCCCACTAACTACGCTGGGATGAGACTAAACGTGCCGCTAAAACAAAATGGAACGCTTCTAAAAATAGCGGAACCTCTTTTGCGTGAATATTAATTATCGCTTTAGGTAGAAAGAATACTGAGTTAAAGAAGACCTTGATCAAGCCTGTTCGAGTTTTTTGATGCTACCGAACCATTTTTGAATTTAGAATTTGATATAATTTTCAAATTTAGAATTTTGCCGATTTTTCGAATGAATTTGGCTGGCTGCTTTAACTTAACGAATTCCTACTGAATTTTGAAATGTAAAATTGTTTTGTATCTCAAAAGTGGTCTAGCCACCAGAAAATATGTGTGAAATCATCGAAACAGCGCGATCTAGAACTACCTCAGCAAAACTTACCGAGAAAACTAACTCGAACCATTCCCTACCAAAAACTGCGAAAAAAATTTGATTGTGTTACATCTGTTTTATAATGGAAATATAACTGCATTCTCTATCAAAAACACACATTCTTAATTTGACACTGTTTGATTGGCTAAATGCTTTAGCATAGCCATACACAAGGTAAAATTAAAAGTCAACTCACAATGGTTAAAACGAAAACGTGCGCAAACAGCCGGCAGATATTTAAAAGGCTTGTGAAGGATTACTTGTCACTATGATCATGTCTTCGTTTGACAACTCTTAGTTATATATTTATACTTTGTATGTATATGTGTATCTATTTTAGTATTAAGTATCAAGTTAGTTTACTTTTATATTTGCACCAAGTACAACTCCATTTTGAGTCCAGGCAGTCTCTATCCATTCTGGGTTGCCTGGAAGAAATCATCGAGTGCGATAAGGCCGCCAAATGTATGTTTTTTTTTGTTGTATTATAATTTCAATTTATAAATTTGTTATCTTGGTATGCAGTAAAGTGGATGGATGGAGAGGAAGAGGGAGGCCAAAGAAAAGATGGATGGATTGTGTGAAGAGTGATATGAAAGAAAAGGAAGTTAGTGATAGCATGACGAGTAACAGGGCAGAGTGGAAGAAAAAAACGTGTTGCGCCGACCCCAAATAACACGGGATAAGGGCAGGAAGATGATGATGGTATGCAGTAAAGTATATATAAATAATGAATAGTGGTTAACGCCACAGTCGATATTTGAATGCCATTGATGGCGATGTACTGAAATTATCTTGAATTATTTATACAAGTACAATAAGTGCGACTCGACGACACCGATGCGGAAATGGTCCTCACAACGATGTCACTTGTCACTTCGCACTTGGCGCTCGTCTGAGGAGCCTTTATTGCCGGTAACCTCAATTGTTACACTTGAATCGATTTAAAGAAACTCATAATATAGTATAATGGTATAACTCCAGTGTCTTTTTTCAATAAATATTACGATTTAAATGTCTCATGTCTGTCGTAAGATTGCGTCATTTGCCGTAAATAAATTTGTTTTCTTTTTTCCTTCTTTCTTCCTTATTTTTTTTCTTTCTTTCTGTCTTTATTCCTTTCTTTCATATCTCTAAGTAGGTAAAATAGATTTTTTGTTTATAATAAATTTCAAAACTAAAATAAAACAACAACAGACGTCGGGACGTCCTACTTTTTTACCGACAACCGCTTGTCCCTTCGAAAGGGTTTCTTAATTTTCGTTTAATACGACATAAATCAGTTACACATTTAGGTTCAGATATTATATTAAATTAAAAGCAAATGGACTATATGGATGTTTAGTCTAATCTTAGCAAAAGTAGGTTATAGTTCAAAAGTACGTCTACACGCGGTCGTGTTGGACGATGCAATGCCCGTTGTCCTCCGTGCTTGGACTCCGCGCCGCCGCCGCCGCGCCGTGCCGTGTGATCGTAGTGTGTGTGCGAACTACACGTAACAATTAAAGTAATCCAGAATAAAAATTATTACTAGATGAAAAAGTAATGTAACCCATACAAGCTAACGAAATAGTTGTATTATTAAAAGAGTATATTAATGAAAAGTAGGTATTCGTAGGCGTTTTAGGGATAATATTAGGTGACTAAAATAAGTTCTACTTTTTTTGATTATTATACTTTTTAGCGTTCCGTACCTTGAGAGGAAAAACCAGAACCTTTATAGGATCACTGTGTTGTCTCTCTGTCTGTCAGTCTGTCAAGACCCTTTATTTCGAGGACGTGTAGAGGTATCGAGTTGAAATTAAAACCATATACTCAGATTTGCGGTCCATTGAAGCTGTGAAAAAATTAAACTTCTAAGTAAAAAAAGATACGGCCGTTTATGTTGCAAAAAACGTATATTTCGACACTCTCAAAGGAATCAAAGTAGATTTATCTTCAAATCATTACAGTTATTTATGTTCTAAAAGGTAAATTATTTCCATAGCATTTCCAGCGTTGCTGTAGGAATGTTTTCTCATATTTTAATACCCATCTAGGCGTCTTCGAAGCAAATTCAATTACTGGCTTTCATTTGGCTAAAAGCAGACGAATTTCACTCGCTCTTTTTATTCATAATCCCAGTTCTCAAATTAGGTTCAATTTCAAAACACGGCTGTTCTTACAGACCGATCCTTTGCAATATCAATTACATTATCTTTCTGATATTTTCAAGCTTTGCTTTTTGGTTAGGCTGCAGTAAGTCTAATTTTGACCTCAAATGATTTTATTTCCATTTTTATTCATATTCAAACTCGTTTATTTGCTCGGTAAGGTAAAGCATAGCATAGCATAATCAGCATTTTTAATTTTCCCACTGCTGGGACTCTGGCCTCCTCTCTAGGACAGGGAATGGGCAATAATCCACCACGCGGGCCCAGTGCGGGTTGGTGAATGTCACTTGTCTTCGTATTTGGTTCTAGGACATGCCGGTTTCCTTACACTTTTTTCCTTCACCGTTTTAAAAGCAGTGGTGATGAAATAAATTCCACAAAGTAATGCGCCTGGTTGGGTTTGAACCCGCGGCCTACAACTCATAAGTTGAGACCGTTACCACTATTCTTTATTGATTTTTTTATCGGACTCTCATATTACCAATATAAAAACATAATCAATAGGTACAATCAAATGGTCCTAGAATTTAAATCCGCTACCACTCGGCCACGGTAAGGTAATAATGTCTTGCAGCTGAGAGCAAACTGTACATTGCACAGTAATCATATTTTACTAAAAATAATCAGAAAATTTACATGCAATACAAAAAAAAAATCAAACATTAAATCGAAAATCAAAAATGAAAGAACCTCTCAAAGCAACCGTGTCCGCTGAGGACTTGCGTCAGGCAGAAATTGAGGACGCCGTGGCACTTCTCTAACTATACATCAAAGACGGGATTTATTATATTAGTATCCAATAAGAAATCTTTATCAAAATGTACCTGCCTAAGTATTATGTAGAAAAAGAGAAGTAAATATACAAAAGTCAAAAGTTCAGTAACCTTACATCTGAAGCAAGACGAACATTAACTTTATGATTTCAATAAACAAGACATTCTCAAAAAAAAAATGAAGAATTCGACGAATTGTAGACCGCTACTGCAAAGTAATCCTCAGTTCAACACAACCGCCCCCTTAGGCAAGTTGCGATCGCTTTGTTTGCGTTGAAAGCCTCGAGTAGGCAACACCTCCGTTTCCTTTGTTCTGACCACGTGACTGAGCGTTGGGATGACGTCAGTCATCGCTATCGCTCCGCCCGAGAGCGGGAAAGTCACGGCAGGTCATAGCGGACATTAGGTGCTAGTGTATATCTGAGTGCGGGAGAAAAACATCCCCTCAGTTACCCTGTTGGCCCAGTGACCATATTGTATTTGTGCCGATAACCAAGCAACATAACAAGCTTATAACTTTGTGATTTTTCATGATACAGTTATGAAATTTTGTACATAGATTCTTTAGATAAATATACTAGATACATATTCTGGGTTTCGCATATACTAAAACTAATGTTATATAGAGTTTCGCAAACTAATTTCATTTGACCCTGCTGAATGGTAGTCTGATGTTTTCGTGATGTCGTCTACAAACTTTCTCTAAGTAAGGACAGATTACTTTCTGAATCTGTATTTCTGTAGATACGAGTGTCTACAAAGTATAATACTGCTACATAGAAAGCTCTTCAAGCTCATTAATATTCCATTTTCAAATAATGACATTTCATAATACTCTAGCAGCCTTGTCCCAGTTTCTCCCAAGTGGCCAGTACGCTATCTTGATACGAGTCCTTCTAGCGCTCTTATTCAACACAAATAATACATCGTACCTACTCTACCCAGTTCCTGCACTCCTAGTATGTGGAGCTGTTCATTTTTCAAACAGAATCTTTTAAAGACAAGCGCAAGTCTTGAAACCGTGCATGAAGAGAAATGCACGACTAGCCGACATTTAGTTCCTTTTTGGAGCTTCCTACATGTTTTAGAGAATTTAGTGCACTTTTATTTCAATGTTCTACGGATTTTAAAAGGATTTTAAAAATCGGAATGATATAACAGTAATACGCAAGAAAAGAATCGTTTGAAGTCGGCACGATCTGGTTGTAGTTACCTACGTACCTATTTTAAATAAGGAGGTATTCTGTTGAAGCTATTTCGAAAGAAACTCGCTTTTTACAGTTTTTGAGTGGATTTTTATGAATGAACTTAAGTGGCAATTTCTAATGGATATTGTGATGTAAAATTGTTGTGGTGTTGTTTCTTTTTTATTTATTTTTTATTGATATAAACCAGTACTTGACTGCGATCCCACCTGATGGTAAGCAGTGATGCAATCATTTATGGAAAAGCGCACTAGTTTATTAAGAGCCTATTCACCCTAGCCTTGAAGACACCTAAATTATAGTTGGACGGGAAGACCGCAGCAGGCAAATTGTTCCAGTCCTTCGATACCATACATTCGATATTATATATATATATCTTCAGTGTCTACATAACGAGGTATGGCCCAGTTATGCAGACACACATGTGGAATTATTGAAAAAGGCGCAATTTCAGTCAAATTAAGCTGAAAATGTTATTGTAGTATTAACTACCTCAGCGAAACTTTCCGAGAAGACTGACAGATTTGCTGCAAAATACTGCAAAAGCATAAGAATGTATTACATTCGTATTCTCACTAGAATGCGGATGTAAAACTTTCTAATTAATTTGCTAGTGCTAAGTCACTATAAACAATATGACTATATTGTATATCAAGAACTAAATTCTTTCAAAATCTAACACTGGCTAAATGTACCAACTGTATGAAGTCAAAAAAAAAAACTGGGCAAGTGCGAGTCGGACTTGCGCACTGAGGGTTCCATACAAACTTATCTATGAAAATAAATCAATCTCGAATTGAGTTACAAAGATTTTTCCAAATCGCAAAAGCAGTTTTTTTTTGTGACGTAACTGCAAATTTACAGTTTTCGTATTTTTTTTCCTATGAGACCTTACTTCATGCCAAATTTCAGGATTCTGTGTCAACGGCAAGTACCCTATGAATTTTGATTCCCTTGGGAGTGTCGAATACACGTTTTTTGCGACATAAACGGCTTTTTTTATTCGTTGACTCAGTAGTTTGAATTTTTCCCAGCTTGAAGGAATTGTAGACTTGAGTATATGGTTTTAATTTCAACTCGATATCTCCACGCGTTATCGAGATAAAGAGTTTTGACAGGCAGAAAAACAGACAGACAACAAAGTAATCCTTTATGGGTTCAGTTTTTTTTCTTTTGAGGTACGGAACCCTAAAAAATACACTTATTAAAAGCTTACCTGTAAAAATATTTCGTCAGCACCTACACTTACTTGAAATTTACTTGAAACCTATTAATATTTTTATATTATCGCAATTTACTGATTAATTTATTCCTACATACCAACCTATGTAATAGCGGTTCTATCTTATCAAGGCAGGTTGGCTATAGCTGTATGTGCTGGTTTAGTCAGTGTTATAGATATTAACTTATACTACACACACTAAAACAATGTACACGTGAATCTGCACACACCCCACTACACATCCACGTGAAAAAGAATTTCTATACGCAGCAATAAACACAAAAACAAAAATCGATACATCCAATTCAAACACAGAACACTATCAAATAAAGGCGCGAAACCCAATAATGGCCATCAGAGCTCCCATTACAATTCTTGAACACAATGCGCGATCAGATCTCCGTAGTCACACAAATAGCCGTACATACGGACAGAGCGGGCGCGGTCGATGCCGTACATAATGGACCAGCATGCAATATGAACGCCGAGATCAACAAATACAATTGACATGCCACATTAGCAGCGGATATTCGTGGATATCCATCGTGTTTACCGTTATCCACTACTGAGTACTGGAGGTAATATTTGAATTGCAAGTTACTACTAGCAGTAATGAAATCTGGCATTAGTTTGGGGAAATCTATGCAGTAATCTAGTATAGTTTCTAGTGTCAAGTCATCCAAAAAGCCATGGATAAGTCTATGCTCGAAGTTTCCTCGCGTGACCGAATCAGAAATGAAGATATCTCTGCAGGAGAACCAAGGTTACATACATAACCCGAAGAATCGCCAAACAGAACAACTAAAGTAGCATTAGGCATAGCACATTACTCACAAAATAGATGATCCGTGGGGCTGAAAGGTTCTGGAACCTGGTGAGGGTCACGGGAGTCCGATGGATGGGAGACGCACAAGACCTATTATTGTGGTGACACTAGGGAAGGCCAATGTTCAGCAGTGGACGACTTTTGGCTGAAAATGATGAATGTGATGACCGGACAGTCGGACAGCGAGCTACCCATTGCTCACCATCCACGTGCCTACGCTTGCGGTGGTCGGAATTAGAGATCGGAATCTCAGCGGCTGGAGCGTAAGGGCCTCGCGCGTGCAAATGCGGCCTCCTTCTTTGCTAGCATTATTGCGTCGCAAAAGGAGGCGACCGTCTGCCACTACTCCTCGCTGAAGACAAGAGAGTATATGATAACATGACGGTAGATAGGGAAGATTACAAAAAGAGAACGTGAAACCAACCCTAAGTACCAAATTGCTAGCCTGTCGGTTTTCTTTCGTTTCCGTTTCGAGGAGTGTGCATCGGAATTGCGCAATTTAATTCTCCCCAGCCCGTTACCTCTTGACATCCCACTTTATGTAAAAAATGTTTTAGGAACACATTTATTGTGCATACATTAAGGAGTGGAATGTGATGTTACTTAAACAGTACATATGGATGGGTGGAGAGGGAGAAGGAGGCCAAAGCAAAGATGGATGCATTGTGTGAACAGTCAAATGAAAGAAAAGGAAGTTAGTGATAGCATGATGGTTGACAGGAAAGAATGGAAGAAAAAAAACGTGTTGCGCCGACCCAAAATAAGATGGGACAAGGGTAGAAAAATGATGAAATTAAAGAGTGGAATTCCCTGCTGCAGTCTGTTTCCTGACTACAAGTCAAGAGTCTTCAAGTCAAGTGTGAAAACATTACTTATAGGCAAGCGTGATCCACCGTCGACTACATTATCACCATCACCATCAGGTGAGATAGTGGTCCAACGCTTATCAATAATAAAAACTGGACAAGTGCGAGTCGGACTCTCGTACTAAAGGTTCAAGTCCCGAATGGAATCTCAAAGATTTTTCCAAATCGTAAAAAGCTTTTTTTTCGTGACGTATCAATAAATTTACTGTTTTCAGATTGATTCCTATACCTGTGCTATAAGACCTTGCTTTATGGCAAATTTCAGGATTCTGAGTCAACGGCAAGTACCCTATGAATTTTAATTCCCTTGAAAGTGTCGAAATATACGTTTTTTTACGACATCAACGGCCGTATCTTTTTTTCTTGTTAACTTAGAAGTTTGATATTTTCACAATTTCAAGGGAAAGTATATGGTTTTAATTTCAAGTATATGTTTTTAATTTCAACTCAATACCTCCACGCTTCTCCAGATAAAGGGTCTTGACAGACAGACAGATGGACAACAAAGTGATCCTATAAGAGTTCCGTTTTATTACTTTTGAGGTACGAAACCCTAAAAGGTGACATAGCAGTATGTGTGTGATGAAATGTAAGTTCGAAATTATATATATAGGTAATGTTAAAAGTTCTTATATTCTCTAAATATCTCTTTTCTTTGAAGAAAGCCCACTTAAAATATGTTTCTATACAGCAATATTCTAAAGCTATTCATTTTGACAGTTCTTTTGTGATAGAATGTGTTACGTGAAAAAAAAAACAATACAAAAAAAACCTTTGTTAAAATAGATTTAAAGAATATAAGAAAGTGATCGTTTATTTTTATGAAGACCCAGACATCATAAAAAAGGCTGGTAAGGTTTGATTTATGCCATGCGCACGTCGTCTGAGTTTGAGCCAAGTTTGATCTCGATGACGTATAATGTCATATCATCATCTTCCTGCCCTATTTGGGGTCGGCGCAACACGTTTTTTTCTTCCACTCTGCCCTGTCACTCGCCATGCTATCACTAACTTCCTTTTCTTTCATATCACTCTTCACACAATCTATCCATCTTTTCTTTGGTCTCCTTCTCCCTCTCCATCCATCTACATGTAAACTCATAACTCTTTTAGTAACATCCGTTTCATCCCTCCTCTTCACATGACCATACCAAGACAAACGATTCCCTTTCAATTTTTCAGTCACTGGCGCCACTTTCAAACTTCCCCTAAAATATTCATTTCTCACTTTATCCATTCTCGTCACACCACACATCCATCTTAACATTTTCATCTTCGCTACATGCAATCTTTTTTCATCCATCTTTTTCACAGCCCAACATTCTGATCCATACAGTAGTATATATCCTACAATATCTATTATATTAATTATTAATAGTCGGTTAACCGCGATACCACAAGCAAAACTCGATAGCGAAGTGGTAAAATTAGAATAAAAGACGCCACAACTAAGGAGCAAAAGCTGAAAACATTATTATCAAATACAATTTTGTATATTATTCTCTTAATAACGAAAGGAACTTGCAAAAAACATCACACAGAGAATTGGGACTCAACAAACAAAATTTCCGAGATAATTTTGTCTTTTTTGTTGTTTAGGTCATCCGCCGATTTCAATTTCTAGGAAAATCCACTCCCTAAGGCAACCTTTACCCTAAAAATATTTTGGTACAGAAATATTACGAGTTTTTTTAGATTTACGAATGTCTAGAAAAAATTTGTAATATGGACTGAAAGGGCAAATAACTGTGACCATGTTTTCTTATATCAAGTTAATACTTTTCGGAAAAGATGTTCAAAAATAGTAGTAGTATACTTTTTATTAAGTACTTGTAGGTAGCCACATATATTCTGTACTAAAACAGCAACTATGTTGTAGGGATATTAATTAAAAGAAAGAAAAAAGAAAACATTTATTTGAGACTCGCACAGGACAAACAACAATAAAATAAAAAGTAACTACTTAATCTATAAATACTTAACTTAAAATATATAATATAAAAGAATACAATATAAAAAAGGCTGTCGCTGAAATAACTCGTAAAACAAAATACAAGTAGATTAACCAAAGGACTTATGATTCCACAAAAAATATGTAAACAAGATTTTTGTAACACATATCATGATTTAAAAGAGTGTCCATGAAGTTTCTTGCACGTTTTTCTCAGATCTAAGCTTTGGAATATGAAATTTAGCTTCACTTTTTTAACTGAACGACATTTTGACAAGTCAAAAGTGCTTGTAAATGATCAATTCCGAAACTACAAAGAATAGTTAACCATACCGCAAGGAGTCTCTAAAAATACATACAATCTAAAGGGTGTCATCACTCCTGTTACAACCTCTAATGTCAAGTGCGTCCAAACTCTCCATTTACTAACAAACAAAGTAACTCCTCTTCATAACTTTGAAATTGAATCGACGAACAAATAGTGGGAGGACAAAGGTCGTATGTGCACTTCCTAACAGTAAAACTAAGCTAAACAACAATATGCTGAGCAAAAAGGTAGGTAGAATAAAGTGGTTCGTTTCAGAAGTGCAGTTGAAACTCGCCGGTCGCGCGATTGTGAGCAATATACCCAGTGTAGCGGAAAACTTGTATCCTACCTTTATGTCTATAGAAACTAGAACTCTTTAGCTGAGCAGTTTTAAACGGAGATTTTAATACTCATTTATCTATAATTTTTTTATACTTTTACTTAATTAATACTGTGTGAATTAGTAATAGATGAGATAACTATTTTTATAATGTCGTATTGCATGGTATTCTATTCTCGGGAAATCCCGTCGATATCCAAATAATTTTCGTTTTACAAAAAAGGTTGCAATTAAGTCCCAGATACTCCTTTAGAGACAAATTCAAAGATTAAGATAATAATAATGATTATACCTGTATGAAAATATTTTGTGTCCACATAAAAATAAAAATATGTTTAAAAAATACTATATATCTTATATATCTGTCAGCTGGGATACACTCGCCTGACGAAAGATTTGACAAGCAAATGTTGTTGTTTATGACCTATTTGCAAAAAATGTTATTTAAACATTTATCATCTCCTTGCTCTTATCTATTATTTGTGCTTTATTGATTGGATACAGCGTAACACGTCTTCTACTTCTATTCTATTCAGTCAACCGTCACGCTTAAATTGAGTCCCCCTTCATTCATATCACTCGTCACACAATATATCCATTTTTTCTTTTGACCATTTTTAATAGCAAACGTGCCCATTTGGAAAATCGAAAAACTTCATTCGCGACATCAAAGAAACATAATCTAAACTAGCAAAGTATAATTTGTTATATATGTTTATAATTAACACTGTCCTAATTAGAATAGAATCGAATGAATTTTATTGTACACCAAAATAGTAATAATTTAACAGAAACATAAATCTATGGGTATAATAGAGGTCTCATCGCTGACAACCGGGTGTCACCACTGTATGGACCGCCCCGAGGACACGGTGGAGCTCATGGTAGAAGTGTGCCCCGCTTGGGCAGAGCGCCGCCGCGTCCTCGTGGGGGAGATCGGCGGCAACGATCTCTCGCACCGGGCCTTGTTACAGGCCATGGTCTGAAGCGAAGAGAAGTGGCAGGCGGACACCTCCTTCTGAGGAGCAGTAATGTTAGTAAAGGAGGACGCCGCACGTGCACGCCCGAAGGAAGCGAGGCGGCCGTCTCGCCTCAGCCGCCGGGATCCAGATCCCGATTTCCAGCCACCGTAGGCGCGGGCTTGCGGACGGCGAACAATGGGTAGCTCGCCGTCCGATCGTCCGGATCGAGCTCAAGTCATCTACGGCGCGTACTGTACCACGCGCGCCTCAAGGAGATGTCAGCAAACCGTAGGGTCGAAGCCTACTGGGGCTGAGGGTTAGCTTCTGAAAGAAAGACTGGCCCTGCAGGCAGGCCCTGGTATGAAAGGGAACGAAGGAACAGGAGTCGGTTTTTAGTCAGTAAAAGTCTGACTCACCCTCCCGCACCGCCCAATAGCGGGAGATGTCATCGGATGATTTTCCCACAAAAAAAAAAATCACTCACAGCGTTATTTTAATTGTACGTTTCAGCAAAGCTATTAGCGGTACTGTTATCAAAACTCTATTAACTAACAATCTATTCAATTCTCTACGTTCTCTATTATATATATATATTGCGTTTCAAAACTTTTTGATTGCAAAAATTGAATTTATTGGATTTCAGTTTTACGTTCGTGGAATTACTTACAGTTATTTTTATTTTAACTGCGCTTTTTGTTTTAGGAAAGTGGAAACGTGATATGAATATTGAAATGTTTGATGGTTTTAGGTTAATTCAAAGCGCAATGTTTGAAAATGATTTATGTAAGGTGCAACTGTTCTGTTGAATATCAACTCTATTTCTTATCTACGTAGTTCGTCAAATTGCAAAAACAAAGACTTATCGAAAAAAACTGGCCAAGAGCGTGTCCCACTTGGTTGGCGTGATTGGTATGTATATTGGTACCAAATTGACTGGCCTGTTGGTCTAGTGGTTAGTGACCCTGACTGCTATGCCGGAGGTCGTGGGTTCGATTCCCACCCAGGACAAATGTTTGTGTGATGACCATGATCATTTGTTCTGTGTCTGGGTGTAATTTATCTATATATGTAAGTATTTAGAAACATATAAGTATGTTTATCAGTTGTCTAGTACCCATAACACAAGCTCTGCTTAGCTTGGGACTAGGCCGCGTTGTGTGACAGTTGAAAAAAAAAAAACAACTTTCTAGTGCTAATGGTCACTGAGATTATCCGCGGATGGACGAACAGACAGACAGACAGACTTGGCGAAACTATAAGGGTTCCTAGTTGACTACAGAAACACAACAATTTTACTAAATGGTAATGAATAAGTGAGCAGGTTTTTGTTAGAACAAAAAATAAACTACAAGAAACATTTCATTCCTTAATGGAAAAGTGCGAAAACGTGGGAAGCAATACCATTGAATAAATCATCACACTCTCTCAAATGAAACGTAACCGGAGATCGCTGAAGCAACATTTTAATTTTGAAACACAAAATTTCGTTACCCGAGCCAATAATTGGTTCTATCAACGGAAACAACGAAAAAACAAACATTGGTGGATTGGTACCCTCGTCAATGTCCGAATGATACCTACTTTTAATTTGCCAGTCCGTTAAATTCGCGATGTCACGAGTACTGTGGGGGGTGGAGGGGGTTCAATCCCAATTTGTGACTCCTGAACAAAGTGAAAATTTAATGGAAAGCATTCGCCTGTTTCGTTATTTTGTTATCAAGGTAGATGTCGTCATGACAGTGACGCGAATGACACAGGACGGAAAACTGCACAATGAAGATTTTTGTCTATCAATAAGGTTTTGAGATGACTATTGATTTTATTTTAAGTGTCTGCTTATTACAGTCTAGACCAAAATAAAAATGGCGACTGAAATTCACAAAAAAAAGAGAGAAACATTACATTATGTAATGTGTCTGTGATATAAAGATGAACGACGGCGACGTGACATATTGTTTTGGTAACAATACACGTTATTTGCTGTCAAATAATATCTAATCTTAGTTCAGTAATGTGGAATACAATAAAACAAGAATTCCAATAAAATATAAATCGTCAGATGTTATAACCAACTACAAAACATAATATTCGTCTCATTTTTCGACAAATACATAAACACTTACTACGACCTGATTTTAAATAAAACTCAACAGCGCAACAAACAAACAAAACACACATTTTGTTCATTTACAAAAGCCCCTCTCAAAATTTAGCGTCGAATATTTCAGCGAGAAACAATTCCAACATTACTTCGTCTGCAAGATACCGTACCAATGCACCCTTAGCAAATTCATTAAGCATAATTAAGATAAGAATTTTAATCTATTGTTTTGTTTCTCTTCCTGACAGGGCCAAAAAGAAGGGAAAGTTAGCATTTCCTTTTTTCCTAATATAAGAGTACGAAGTAAACGTATTTTCGGAGTTATTTCAATGTCTGTCTGTCACCTGCTTGACGCAGAGGAATTCGTTTCTATTGTCTTATAACAGACGAAGGGTATAAAAACATGTACTTGACTTTCGTTGGCTTCAGGAAAAGCCGCCTTTTTTGTTATTCAACGAAGTGAAGTTAATGAATTACTCGTGCGTGAATGATAACCTAAACCGTAGGTAAATACAGCCAATAAAAACGTATGAGTTTTCTTTGCATGGGTGGTGACACGGCAGGATGGAGTCGCAGAACCACTTATAGATATTGTTAGCGACATTTTTATTATGCCTTATAAAAAGTCTATTGATTGCAACTATATCGAAGGACTGGAACAATTTGCCTGCTGCGACCTTCCCGTCCTATTATAATTTAGGTGTCTTTAAGGCTGAGAAAGTGAATAGGCTCTTAATAAACTAGTGCGCCTCACCATTAATGATTGCATCGCTGCTTACCATCAGGTGGAATCGCAGTCAAGCACTAATTTATAACATAAAAAAAAAACAATATATGGGAAAAAATCCCTAAAGTCTGTTTGCAGTTGATTCATTTAACAACGTCGTAAGCCAAAGGTTTATATGATCACAAAAACAAACACAACAAAATTGTAATGAACATGACATTTAGCCAAATTCCATAAGAAACGCACAAACGTCCCCTCAAAGTTCTCATTCACAGTTTTTCCCGTTCTGACAAAACGGATTAAATGAAAACATTTCCATTCATTTTCCATGAAGAATCCCGTCGTTATGAATCACGCCAACAAACAGCCGGATAGCTTCACGAAATATATTTCGTAACAAGAGAGTGTAATGAGACCCGGCCTGTACTACTTTATATTGTGAAATGCCAAATAATATATTTAACATTAAATAAGAATTAAAAATACATGAACGAAAAATGATACGGAATATTACTCAAAAATTTATGAAACGCGTGGTCCGCTGCAATATCGTATTGCAAATTAATTATCGGTTTTTTCCCATATTTATATTAATTAGATATTATTACATCCGAGATTAAAATTATTGTATTTGTTACAGATAATGTTCGCGGTCCACACTCGGATGCCTTGAGGCAATATGAACGTGAGAAAGAGTTTGGACGTGAGGCTGATCGCGCTGTGCACCACGTGCCTGCTGCTGCCCGCCATCGCCTGCCCCTCGCAATGTATCTGCAAGTGGAAGAACGGCAAACGTTACGTCGAGTGCTCAGAAAAAGACCTCAAAACAATCCCAAACTCTCTCGACCCAGAAACACAAGTACTAGACTTCACAGGCAACGACCTACAAGTTCTACAAAAAGAAACATTCCACAAATTAAACTTGCTCAATCTTCAGAAAATCTACCTACAGAAATGTAGATTGCAGAAAATCGATAACCACGCGTTCAAAGGTCTCGCGAACCTCGTCGAGTTGGATCTCTCCAACAATTACTTGACAGTCATACCGTCGACCAACTTTGTTTTCTTCCCGTCGCTAATGAGGCTCTCGCTTAACAACAACCCAATAACGAGCATAAAAACTCACTGCTTTCAACATTTATCGTATTTAAATACTTTGGAACTGAGCGATTGCAAAATAGAAACAATAGAGAGAGAAGCTTTTTCCGGACTCAACCACCTGGAGTGGCTGCGACTGAACGGCAACAGACTATCAAATATTCAAGGTGAAAATTTATTCCCCGATACGCTGCGAGGGATCAACTTGCAAAATAATAATTGGAATTGCGATTGCCATCTCAGGGATTTACATAGTTGGTTGTTGAATTTCAATATGCCGCACGCCGTCGAACCAATTTGCTCCCTCCCTGAACGTTTGAGGAAACGGACGATCACGAACGTCGTCGAAAACGAGTTGGCGTGTCTACCAAAAATGAGCCCTACGTCCGTGTTCTTAGAGACGAACGCGGGCAACAACGTGACCCTCGAGTGCTTAGTGAAAGCGATACCCGAAGCGCAAATAACGTGGTTATATCAGGGCCAGATCATTCATAATTATTCGAGCATGTCACCGGACGTTCACGACCTCTATTATGTGGAGAACGGCGTTACAGATAAAAAGAGCGAATTGTACATATTCAATATTGGAAGCGACGGCAATGGCACGTACTCATGCATCGCCGAGAACCCCGCGGGTAGGTCTCGCGCCAACTACACAATACGAATACTAGTGAAAGAGGAGCCCGTCGTGATCGTGGTCACGTTCCCGCAGAGGCACTTGGTAGTCATAGTCACTGTAGTGTTTCTTATTATCGTCTTACTTATAGCCATAATAGCCGTAGTATTATTAAAATTTAAAACTGATACACGGAGCCGCAAGAAAAAGGAAAGCGGCAAGGACGTGGCGTTGTGTAATCAAATCCTCCCTTCGAATCGAGGGAACGGGATGCCTAAAAATAATGGCAGCGTGATTGTGAACGCGCACTCTCATCACGCACTGCACTACACCGTACAAACAAACCGTGATTACGAGTCGAGCGACGTGTATCAAAGCAATAACATGAAAGGCTTTGTCGACAGGAACCCCGACCTAATTAGCGACGCGGAAACTGTAGCTAACAACGCGCAAAACGAGAACACTGTGTTATCAGTATACAAAGCTCAAACCGCGAACGGGGACGGTTTTCAGGAGGAAACCGCGTTCACCGCACCGACAATACCCCGGCAGGTCACGTGGCAAGACCAGCAGACCATCAACATGCCGCAGAGTACTATCAATAACATGTACCAGCACTCGGCGGATGTTCACCTCAATCCGGGATGCTTCCTAGATAACGAAGGCTATCCGTACGACTACGGTCTCCCAAAACATCCTTGCCGGCCACCGATAATGTCCAACTATTCGGTTGTCGGTCCGTTTTATCAAACATTACCGCACAATCGGCCGAAGGGTCAGAAGCTTGTTTGTAAATTTGCGAAAGACACGGAGTTTAACGCGCCCACGCCACCCGCTTGTCCTAATTTTGAAATGCCGTTTGGGCCGGGAAATGTACGGCGTACGTTGGAAGGGTACCCGGTGCCAAGGAACAGGCAGATCGCGTTTGTGGGGAACGGGACGGTGTATTATAATGAGGAGTTCGTGCCGTCTCCGCCGGAGGGGTACAAGACGGAGCCAGTGCAGTGTTGTGCGCCAGCAGAGGCGTGCAGTTCGTGGGTGAACCCCAAGGGGACATGTGCAGTGATGGTACCGATGAGTGTGGCGGAGGGGCCGGGTCGGTGCTACCAGGTCGAGACCCGGTGCGTGGACACTCAGACTACGGACGCGCGGCTGCCCGGCGAGGGCACGGAGAGTGTGCTCAAACCTTTACCGCAAGTGTCTAACGCGAAGTGTGCCGCTGACATATGTTCGGAGAGCCCCGATGAGGGTTACGTCGGTGACGCTAACGATATCTGACGTCGACGCCAGACCGATAACGCTTAAACAGGGCAATTTAGACGCTAACAAAGTGATAAAGCGACTGAGTATAAAGTAGTTTTGTAAATATATGAGCTCGCGGCGACGGCGAATGGAGGCGGAATTCGATTACTTAGCGAACGATCCTGTTTGATCCCTGTTTTGCAATTTTGTATATTTCAGAAGTGTAAGTCCGTTTGATACCGCCTTTGTTCGGCAGTCGTCGATAAATGGTTAACCAAATATCATTACCAATTTCAATTTAGTTATTTTTATGGCGACGGTGTTTTTCAATTCTGTGAGAATAATTGAAACGTCTTTACGGAAATAGAATAGTTAATTTATCTACAAAATATCTATAGTGTCGTTGATTACATTATTGCATTTGTACTTTTTACCATTTCATTGTGAAAGATACGTTAAAAACCGTTTTATTAAGGTATTGCCAAATCGTATTTTGTAGCAATACCTATAGAAACTGATAAACGGCCTCATTCCATTTATATTCAACCAGAATCAGTCAGTTCAGTAAATTTTATTCTACAAAACAAACATTATTACTAATAGTGATGCAAAAAACCTCAGTAGAACCAGCAGCAAAAATATGACAGAATTGATAAAAATATTACATAATTTTTAATGTATCTTGTTTCTTTAATTCAATTCCGACTCGTAAGATGTTTTACACGATTAGTAAGTAACCTCTCTGGATTGATGTTAATATTCATAAAAGTTTTTTTAATACTCTGTCTGTCTGCCAAACATTTTAAATCCTGAGGAGTGCGCATAAGCAGTTTATTCACCATTTTTTGTAGGTATTTGATTATTTTTACGATTCACAAAATTGTCAAAAATAATGTCGAATGTTACTTAAACTCGTTACCAATTGCATGTGTGCTCTTTCTCAGTAATAAATTTTGCATCGTCAATATCAATTTTGATTTATTTATTCCAAAAAAAGAATCAATAAATCTACATTATTTTCTGACGATCTTATTTTGGGATTGTAATTATTACATTTAAATGAATGAATAGTATAATAGAACGTTTAAACATATTTTGCACACAATAAAGACGATTCCTAATGAATAACTCAAATAATGTACAGATAGGAGCAATAAGATATATCGCATTTTCTGTCTATATTGACTTCTGCCATTCAAGAAATATGTAAACGACAATTGGTTTTAAATAACCAATTAAGCATAGCATAGCATAGTCGACCTTATAATGTTCCCACTGTTGGGACTCAGGCCTCCTCTCTAGGAGAGGGAATGGGCTTAATTCCACCACGCGGGCCCAGTGCGGGTTGGTGGATGTCACATGTCTTCGAATTTTTGGTTCTAGGACATTCCGGTTTCCTCACGATGTTTTCCTTTAGCAGTGTTGAGAGCAGTGGTGACGAAATAAATTACACAAAGTAATGTGCCTGGCTGGGTTTGAAACTGCGACCTACAACTCGTAAGTCGGGGCCGTTACCACTCGGCCACCACTGCTCTCACAATTACCTATTTGATGGTTAGGTATTAAAAACCTTTTATCGTACAGTTATTTCATTATTAACAGAAGTAAATATATATTGAAAATTTGACAATTTAAATACCTGATTGCTCGTAACTGTAGGTACGACAATTAATTTCATTTGAAAGTGTAAATCGAACATTATTTAGCGATCCATAATATACAAGATTAAAATGAAGATCTTGACGAGTAATATTTTTAATAAATAATAATGTAAATAGATGTAAATATTAGCAATTATTAACTTTCTATAATCTAAGTAGCTGATGTTAAGTATTAAATTGATATCAGGGTATCTCCTAAGAATAGATGTGCTGTTTCTATGATTAACGTTTCATAGTTTGAGATCATTCATCATCTATTTTGTGATTAATATGTTACCACACTTGTTTTTAAAAAAGACTAGTTTTAAATTACCTTTATAGACGAGCATTCGCGACAATATGATAACACGTTTTCATAGAAATAAATTGTAATTTAAACAAACATCTTATCGTTGTTACATTGTTTTATACGCGCCGATCTTTGACAAATGATATTTTTTTTTTATTATTAATTATAGTTATTATATGTCAAAAACTAGATGAAGTTTGTGTTTTTAAGCTGACTACCATGAGAAGACCCACCGAAACAAACTCATAGGCTGTTTTGAAGTCTAAACAACAAATAAAAACCCAAAAAAACTTTGATAATATTGAAAAAGTGGCATGGGACGATAAGTAATGACATTGCATTAAAGTCCGTTTACTTTGGCCTAAGCTTATTAACCAATAGAAACACACTATACTGTGTTTCTCTTAGCTAACAAACTTGAATCAAAGTTATTAAATCGTTAACATAACAAAAATGACAATGAAAGTGGTTTTTACAATGCGTATCCTATTGACTACAAAGCATTATTATTAACACAACAAGAAAAATAACCATTTCTTAAATACCAAAAATTAAAATAGGTATTAACTATAAGATGTCTGTCCTGATATCTGTCTGTCCTTTAAAAAGTAAAACTAAAAAACAAAAACAACACGAATCAAGCTAAGAATAAACAATCCACAGTAAAATTCCAAGCAATAAAATAATAAAAATATCTAATAATATTCCAACTGTCACGTGTCACTTGTGTAAAAAGTATATAAAAAACAAATGAACTCTGCTTAATTTGGAACTAGATTATCCTTCCGGCCACCGTAGGTGCTGGCTTGCGGACGGGGAGCAATGGGTGGCTCGCCGTCCGATCGTCCGGTAATCGGACCGAGCCCAAGTCGTCGACGGCGCGTACTGTTACACGCGCGCCTCAAAGAGATCAAATCGTAGGGGCCCAGCAGGGTTGAAGCCTACTGGGGCCACGGGTAGTGTGAAGGCGAAACCCGGGGCCCTGGGACGAAGGCAACGAAGGAACAGGAGTGGGTTTTTAGTCAGTAAAAGTCTGACACTATCTCCCGCTCCGCCCAAGAGCGGGTTTTGTCATAAGATGATTTTTACACCAAAAAAAAAAAAAAAAACTAGATTATTCTTGTCCCAAACTAAGCAGAATTTGTTTGTGGTATTTAAGTACTAGACAACTAATAAACATACTTGTATATTTCTAAATACAAACATTTACAAATAAATTACACCCAGACAGCGAACAAACGAATGAAGTGCCACTTTCATTGTTCCTGGCTAGTAAACAAAGCTATTTCAATTTCCTGGACAAGTTCAGATGAACAATCCAATAAAACTATGTGTCGGTCAGCATTTTGTTTCCCTCTTCTGGCCACAATATCAATAACATATGTGACTTCAAACCTTCAAAGCTTTGTCAGTTAAATAAGGACTATGTAGGGTGCTGTACCTTTTATTAGGAGTAGATAAAAAAGCTGTTAAATATTTATTTATACTATATTATAAACAGGAAAAAATTGTGTTTATTTTTTTATTGACATAAACTAGCGTTTGACTTCGATCTCACTTGATGGTAAGCAGTGATACAATCGTTGATGATGAAGCGCACAAATTTATTAAGAGCGTTGCAAGAATTGGTTCTTCGATGTACGCGGAATACACGACGAAGCGGAACGCTTAGTCCGGACCGTAGAGATGTCAACAATGAAAAGGTGGACACTCGCCATACGTTGGGTTGTCTGATGGTAGAAAGTAGATGGCGGCATCAAGTCATGTAAATCCCGCGCACATTCTCTAAAATGCATCCAGGCTCTGCTCTAGGCGGTGTAGATTGGTCTCAACTAATTCTGCATCACCAATTAGCCTCTTCACACGCCTTTCCACTGAATCCAAAACTACTAGTTTATTTTGTAATTAACAAACTCAATAATAACTGGAAAGATTTAAAAAATATTTTACCATTAGAACGGAACTTTATCACTGAGTGACAGTCATATTTTCTACTTTTACGCAAGCGAAGCCGCCATTAGAAGCTAGTTTCGAAATAAATGTAGCAATTTATTCAAATAATCAATAATGGGTTACGTTTTGTTGGTTCAGTGTCTGTGAAATAAACATACCCAAAAGGGTGGCAAACAATGGCCAAAGAGCTGTAATGATTGCACACTTTTCTCAAAGTTTACATCAGATTTTTTTTATTGAACGTATTTGGTACTACGTTGACTGGTCTATATTGTCTTTTCATACCTATTAATATTGTTTTATAAAAGCTAACTGACCCGGCAAACGTTATTTTGCACTCTAAGTATCAAAGAAAAATATGCCGGGGCTATGTTAGGAAAAGATACTATAAAAGATCAAAAAAAAAAAAAGATAAAGATCTTAATTTTAATATCTGTTTCGCATATTTCTTGACACAACGGATACATGCATCCTTAAAAATCACGTCACAATTTTTCGCGGCTTAAACATAAATACATAAATGTTGCTTGTATTTCACAAAAAAAAAACAATCATAGTCAAAAAAATTTGGTAAATCGTTTTCTATTAAAATCAAAATAATAAAAATAATTGACCAGTCTACACTGTCCTTACATAATATCTACTTATTCTTTAATATAGAAATATTGTAACATCAATTTTTTTTTTTAAAAGAGTAACCGTGGAGTTTCTTGCCGGTTCTTCTCCATAGGAAACGACCAATTTGGAACCGTGCACTAGCTTCTGACGTTTTATAAGTGCTCGTGTAGGCCTATGTGAAATAAAAAAACTTTGACTTTGACTTTGAATAAATGACGGTATTAAATATAGTTGATGAAAAGTCATCATAAGTGGAAACATTACCCGTAATGTTTGAACGGCTTAAACTGTTAAATTTGTTTGCACTGACGCGGGTAGTATGAAATGAACCAATTTCAGTAACCGTGGGTTCAACTTACCTAATGAGTAACGACTAATTAAAATTGAATAATTAATAATCGTTTGTAATAAGTAATCTGGTATGTTCACTTTAGTTAATTGTTGGAAAATATCAGGGTAAATTAAAATCCATGATAGTGATTAAATTTTAATTACATATTTTCTGTATCATTAAAATTATTTTTTAATTTGACATTGCATCACAGATTTAATGTATCCACAGAAAGAAGCAACGCAAAAATATGACAACAATGACAACAATGCGTCGAACTTTTACGGAGAAATTGTTTTATGGGTAGTCAACATAACTGTAAAACATTTAAATATAAAAACAAAAGCTTTTTTTAACAAAAAAAAATAAACTATAATTTTTGTAAGTCTAATTAATGTAAAAATACTTTTTGACAAAAAGTCGTTTTGTAAATAATTATTTATGTTTTCAGTTTTGTTTGTATTACACTAAAACTATAAATTAAATAGTGTTCAAGTTCTTTGGTAAGATACCAACAGTAGCGAAAAAATGTGGTGTTACGCACATCTGTTAGTCCCTTTAGAGTATAACGGCGTGAACTTTTGTTCTATCATGATCGTAAAACACTAAACAGACATGCAATGAAGGCAATCCCTGAAGATTTGTTACGATTAAATCAAAGAGATCCATCTTCAAAGTTCTTGGGAAAGTATGTTCCCAATCAATTTTCTCTCTGTTATTTCGCACCTGTCTGCTGTGGACCTTGAAGTAAAAACCAAAAAAAGCTTACATTTTAATTGTGTTACATAAAACTTTAATTACCCAAGTTAAGCTTTTTTTTTCGGTGGGAATATCATCTAATCATCCCCGCTCTTGGACGGAGCGGGAGATAGTGTCAGACTTTTACTGAATGAAGAACGAAGAGCGAAAATGAACGAAACTGAAGGGCCGAGTCTCCTTAGAGAAGAAGACTCTTTGACCGTGCTGGGCCCCTAAGGTACCCAAGTAAAGCTAAAAAATACCCCAGTAATAATCAAAACCGGACACGAATCGATATCATAAAACCGGAACCGTACACAAAAGCCATTCACAACCCTACCCGCAAAGATATTAACTATATTTATGACTACGTAAACTTACACCCATAACCTTGAGTAATACGGGGTCTGGATGTTAGCCAAACTCATTCATAATAACACCAACTATTAAAGAGACACTTCAACTTAATTTATTCATTAATTAATAGAGTAACAACCTTAATTACTGGATCATAAGTTTGATATTTATTTGGCATGTAATCTGAAGAGTTGGCTTGAGTGAGCTGGAAGTTTGTCAAAGGGATTGTGCTAATAATGGTGATGGGGACAAATGTCTGTCGGTACTATTTTCATTTTTGGGTTTTAATTACTTTAAACTGAGTCCGTACATAGAATTTTGAATGTTTGTCTTATTTAACTTTTTAGTTATTTTCTTATTTTCTCTTTCTTTTTCTTTTTATAAACTTTGACCCGCACATGGGCGTTCGTTCAATTAAAAATCAGCGTTCGGGAATTTGAGCAGTATCTTCTCGTCAAACATGCCACAATGTCTCAAGACGAAAGTCTGTAACCAGTGCCTGTTGCCAGTGATGACATATGGCGCTGAAACATGGTCGCTTACAATGGGCCTCATCAGAAGGCTTACAGTCACCCAAAGGGCAGTGGAAAGGGCTATGCTCGGAGTTTCCTTGCGTGCTCGCATCAGGAATGAAGATATCCGCAGGAGAAGTAAGGTCACCGACATAGCCCGAAGAATCGCCAAAGTTAAGTGGCAGTGGGCAGGGCACATTGCTCGTAGAACGGATGGTCGATGGGGTCGAAAGATGGCGACCGCGCAGCGGAAAACGGAGCGTTGGAAGGCTTCCCACAAGGTGGATCTATGACCTGGTGAGAGTTGTGGGAATGTGGTGAATGCGAGACGCACAGGATTGGTCGTTATGGCGACGCTTGGGGGAGGCCTATGTCCAACAGTGGACGTCTTTCGGCTGAAATTATTAGAACTTACTCCTATATCGTAGATATGTCCACAAACATGTAAAATCATATAAAAAAGACGCTCAGACCCAGAACTACTATCTATAGGCCATGAAATATTTTGTTATGTGTTGGAATAGAACTCGTGACTGACACGCAGTGTAAAAACCGATTGCATAGCCACTGCGCCAATAGTGCCGAAGTTAGAATATCGATATTGTTAATTAGGTTACAGTGGCTCGTGCACAATATCGATATCCATTCTGATCGTAACAAGATGCAAGCCAGCTTCAACGCCGACAAAGGCTAGTTGGATTTAGAAAATCCGGAGCTCCTAGTGTTGTAGCGAAATGCAGTGCAAATGGAAATACGTTATAATATTAGTAAACAGGGTTTCTTTGTCATCGACGCACAAACGAATACCATGGATCCTGTACATGATTTTGGACAAAACCAACGAAAAATTCCAAATCATGGAATTTTTCGTCGGTATTTTCCTAATTTTTTTTTTTTTAATAAAAACGTCATCGGGGTTGATTAGAATAATGATTTTATCTACCCCGATGACTTTTTAATTAATTAATTTCAAAATCTTTTTTTTTTCACTAAAAATTTTATTGTTAAGTAAGAATAACGTTTTTGACAGTTTTAATTTAAAAGAAGTACAGTTTTTTTTTTTAAATACGAAAAAAGTCGACGAAAAATTCCACTACAGGGGGGGGCCAGAATCATATAATGAATTTGTGGTAATCATTTGTGCGTCAATGTCAAAGACACCATATATAGGTCATTAATTAATTACGCAACTGTACTGGTAGGTACCTATCTAATTATACTTATTTATATTTGGCCTGTAACTGCAACTGTCAAAATATTAAAAAAAACAAAACTTCAACTTAGTCCAATCTCTTATCCATTCCATCTCTTACCATACGTTTATATCTACAGATGGGAAATTTTACCTGTAGGTAAAGGATAAGGAATAGGTCTACCTACAAGGAGTGGGATATCATCAAATAACTTCTCCTGCTCTGGGCGGAGCGAGAAGGAGTGTCAAACTATTAATAATTGTCTTTTGCGTTTTAAAGCCGCTGTGACTCTATCAAGCGATACATCAACCCCTCAGTCGAAGAAAAGTAGTTGTTACTGCTCTTAAACTTAGATTCACGTACCGTGCAAAAAATGCATTATTACTGCTCTTAGACTTAGGTTTGGTCACATACCGTGCAACAGATGTGTTATTACTGCTTTTAGACTTAGATCTGGTCACACACCATGCAACAAATTAGTTATTACTGCTTTTAGACATATATTTGGTCACATACCGTGCAACAAATTCATTATTACTGCTCTTAGACTTCGTGCAACAAATTTCCCTTCATAATAGAGAAAATCGTTTCACTGGATTGTGAGGAATGTGGATTTCTTGAGAACCTACAACCGTTTTTGATGGAATGTGGCCAATATGAGTCCAGAAGAAGTAATTTGATAAAGTCCCTGAATTCGAACAGAACTGATGTAGGCATGTTCCATAAAATTCTATCCTAACCAAATGACGACGATGCGAAATTTGTTCGAATTTATGGCCCACGTCTTGTGATGTACTATTGATTAGGATACAATGGAACTGACATACGCTATGCGTAAAAGCTCCAATAAATAAACTAGGTTTTTCCAGTTGCTTCGCCCGAAAAATTGCTGGTTTCTCTGTATAAACTTTGACACCCGTTTAACCCCTTTAGGGGGTGAATCTTGGACAATTCTCTCTTAGTTCTCGCTTACGTGATAAACCTTTTGCAAAATTTTACGCGCCTAGTCCCAGTAGTTTCGGTTATACGCTGACATGTCAGTCGGTCAGTTTCTCCTTTTATGTAAATAAAGACAAAAAAATCCCAGTAATTATTTAGTTAAAAATAATCAGGTCCATTACAAACAACGAAATATTATGGAGATCCTTAAAAGAAATCTTTTAAATTTTTTACAATAAATAAAACGTTGCATAACAGCGCATTTAACAGAGAATCCTGACAGGTGAATGAATAATTAAGTTAGAAAAGTTACATCAGGATAAATGAGGAGCAGCTCAGGGTAATGGCCAATGATTATTGTAACTTTGGGCCCCGGGTCCGAAGTTTGGGAGATAACTGCGACTCTATTAGTCAACGTCGGATCTCGTTATGTGATGCTAAAGACTTTTACGAACATAATTGCTTCTTTTGATGGTGGTGGTGAGGAGGTGATTAACTGTGATTTGACTTTTAGCTTTCCGAGATGGATTTTTTTTGCTTATGAATGGGGGTTTTTCAATTTTTTGTTTATTCTTTTCAGTGGTTCTGATCATGTTAGCACTTTTATTTTTCATTTTAAAATGTTTACAATATCTGGGGCAAAAGTGAGTTAAATTAATCAATAGATTATCAAATAAAATGCAAGTCAAACGATGGATTTGTCTGTTCTTAAAATTCCATTCAACCAATAGTTCTAGAAATGCACGTTTGGAGACTTATTACTTAGAGACAAAATGGCGTCCATGTTTAAAACAATACGTCTAAGTATACACAACGAGAAATTCCAGTAGAATCTTGTCTTAATGTTTTGAAACTCGAACACTATTTTATCTGCTTAAAACAAATAAATAACAATCACGAAGATAGGATAGGCTGGGCTCAAGTCTAGACTGAAGGCGGAAGCTATAGTTTCATTAAATTATGTCGAGGTTACAGACGCAAGTCTTTGTAAACTAGAGGCAGTCTCCGCGGTTCTTGATTTAGTTCCTTCATTCCAGAAAAACAGCTGAATAAAGTCGTTCTAAAAGTACTCATAGGTACCTGCGAGAAAATGAATAAATCATGAAATGAATAATTTTGTACACGTTACTAATAATATCATAAAATATTGTAATAGGTAGTTATAAAAACTCGCTACTTTGATCATAAAGCGAGGCGAAACCTCGCTGTTTATTCCCGGTACATCGGAGAACTCATTGCCGAGTTAAGCTCGCCTTTGTACATGAACTGTCTGTATAATATTATGATGTTATGTGTGTGTGTACAATAAAGAATTAAGAATTAAGGACTGGAACAATTTGCCTCCTTTTTTATTTTGTGAAAAAATCATCCAATGACATCCTCCCCTCTTGAGCGGAGTAAAAGATAGTGTCAAGCTTTTACTGACTAAAAACCTACTTCTGTTCTTTCATACCAAAGCCGAGTCTTCACGGTTTTCCGGTCCGATTATAATTTAGGTGTGTTCTATGCTAAAGTGAATAGGCTTTTAATAAACTAATGCGCTTCACCATCGACGATTGTATCACAGCTTACCATCAGCTGGGATCACAGTTAAGCACTTGTTTACATCAATTAAAAAAAATTAAAACTAGTTGCAGATTATGGGCAGAGCTACTTATGTTAGCCTAATTGGCTGAGGTTTTTTTTCATATTAATCTTCGGTCTGCACATTATTATAGACACTGTATTAGTTAAACTATACGACCATAGCTAAGCGTCAAACTTACACTAACTAAAATTTTGCGAGTTTCTTCAGTAATTTTTTGTTTTCCAAGGAACCCATCCCACCCATTCATACAAAGTATTTTGGGAACACATTCATTACGTGCGTACAGCTAAGGAGTGGAATTCCCTGCCGGAGTCTATGTTTCCTGATAGCTACAACCTAGGGGTCTTTAAGTCAAGATTGAATAGGTTAGTTCTAGGCAAGCGTGCTCCATCGTCGGCCACATCATCGCTTACCATCAGGTGAGATCGTGGTCAAACGCAAGCCTAGCTTAACCACTTTGCGTTATTATTGTATATGTTTGTACAGAGTTAGGTATTCGTGTCATATTTTATTCATTAAAGGTATATTTTTGGCTGTTTTTTCGAACAGATTTTTAATCTGTTAATATGTTATTTTATTCAAAACTCAGTTTCCATATTTTAATATATCTGTATAATTATGATGGCTTGCTCCCTCGACACATACTTATGTGTAATGTATATGTATATACAGTTACAAAATATGCCGTTGGTTCCTGACAAATATTTGTTTACCCAAGGGACAATATTTCCATATCTTGATTAAGGTACAGGCTTATTAGACTCGTATATTTTGTTTATTACGTGTTAAAAAATGTGTTATTATTATTATGTGTTATATTATGTGATAGAATAACTTGTAAATGTTTTAGTAGATGCCTATGAAATATTCTTAATTAATTATCAATTCTTTCTACTACAAAGAGCGTAAATCCTTTTTGGAGAAATTTACTCTTTTTGGGCTTTTTTGATATATGTTTTTGGCATATTTAAAATTCCAGTACGGTGTAGAAAATGATTTTTATTGCACATATTCTTAAAGCTTGCTGATTACCAAAAGTAAGAGATTTGAAGTTATGCCTTTTGTAGCAGAATTAATCGAAATATTATTTAGTTAACTATGAAACACAGTCATAGAAACACCAAGATAGGGACATAATATTATTGTAAATGTAATACTATCTTTTGTAAGACGATTAGTTTTAACTTCATTTTTTTAAATCGCGGTAAGACATAGCAATAAATAAATCTATGCAGTCTATCTTTATATAATACATACAGTTAACTAATAAGTTGGAATATTAAATGACGAAAACTGTTGTGAGTTGTGGTGGCATGTATTGAATAGAGAAGAACAGAAGGTCTACTTCAAAAATACAATGGAATTCTCAAAATTTAAAATTCTATGTTACATAAGTGCTTATATAACTAGTATTCAGATGTTTTCAAATAATCTTGTCACTAATTGCACTAGTTTATAAATGATTTAAGAGTATTACAAGTCGACTATGTGTGCTTTAGGCGAATCCATGAGACAATACTTTTGTCAAAAACTCGACTGAACAATGACACGTTTGTAAGTGAATGGAATTCATTCTTTTTCAGAATTATTTTAATTGCAATGCGCCTTAATTGACTATGTTTGCAGAATTTATACGTTTCAAAAATTCGAAAGTATCTAATGTATATTCGTTAGTCGTATGTTACCTATTTAATGTACTATGAGTACCTACGTATTACCTTTTAATTAAAACTTACTCCTTGTTCAACGCAAATCTCTATGTTTTATACAGAAAATATTTTCCATAAAGAATATTGGGATGAGGATTGAAAATTTGAATCCTTACTTAAGGCCTATCTATACACAAAATTGCAATGCGACGTTGCATCGTCAAAATCTGCGAGCTCGCACGACGCATCGCAAGAACTGGCGAATTGATTCTCATCGCGCATTGTATGGTCACCTAAATCGATGCTTTCCGCACGAAATCGCATCGCAGTCATTCTCGTTGAAGGGTGATGTTGCGTCGCATCGCATCGCAATTTTGTGTGGTAGCTCTAAAACAGAGTATCTTCATGTGTGATCCTTTTGTCCTTTTTTGTCGTGTGACTTGTTATTGGAAAATTGTAATCAGTATTTTAATTTAGTCATAATTAATGTGTAACAAAATATTAGAACTAATTAATTTTTGAACTCAATGTGGTAATTTGTTATTATGTTTTAATTAAACCACATTTTCTTTATTATTGGTGGCTCAAAATCGCAATAACTCAATATAAATAATTAATTTGAAATTAATTATAGGTAGTGGTTATTGCTTACTATTGCAGTGTAATTTAGTAGGGATTTTTTTAATACTAAGTTATTTTGGTAATTTTCTCTATTTGAATCAACCTGAACTAGAGTGGTCCTCAACCCAATTGACTACTTTCATTTTAATATTGTATTGTTATGTTGATATGTAGTATTATTCAAAAATCGATATTGAATATGCAAAGTTGATTCTCGAGCATGTTTATGCCTCTCATAATTGATTAGATATGATTGCTTCGAGTTGTTTTAAGTGAAATAAATAACTTATAAAATTGAATGTAAAATGAAAATGTAGACGTATTTTGCAGTGTTTGTAAAAGGTTTATATCTCATTTATTTTAAATCTAAAAGTAATGTATTATGAATGCATACAAGTAAGGTGCCAGCAATATAGTATTATTATTATTATGTATACAGTTTTAAGTCCATTTGTTTTAAGTGAAATTAATTTCGATTTGCCACCACAACTCACGAGACGTAGTTTCTACACTATGTATAAACCCAGGTTGGAACCGACAGACTGGATAGCTCACGAGTGAACTAGCACAAGCGATATCACATTGTTACTCTTTAGTGGAAACAAATTGTAGATGTGCATGACATTGGAATAAAAGTGTATTTTTAGCTTGTTTCTTTTTTTTTAGCCCTTTATTGTTATAACATAATATATAATATAATATATTTCACAACTATCACGCAACGCCGTCTAGTCTCAATCTAAGCAGAGCTTGTGTTATGAGTACTAGACAACTGATAAACATACTTATATATTTCTAAATACAGACATGTTATAGATAAGTTACGCCCAGACACAGAACAAATGGTCGTGCTGATCACACAAACATTTATCCTGGGTGGGAATCGAACCCACGACCTCCAGCATAGCAGTCAGGGCCACTAACCACTAGACCAACAGGCCTGTCAAAACGATGTTACGTCACATACGGTTTTTGTTATTTTACCCCTAATTTAGCATCACTGTGATCATCAACATCACAGTAATCTTTATTTAGTTTTAATAAGGTTGATAATGGATTGCTGTCTAGGGGTAACATTATATGAAAGGAACTGTTGCACTAGCTGAGCAACACTTTCTGACATTTTATAACTGCCCAAGTAGGCCTATGTGAAATAAAAATATTTATTGAATTTTAAAAGTTGTAAGTTTGATTGTGAACATTAACTTAGAAATCTGTATCATGTGACAGGCCTGTTGGTTTAGTGGTCAGTGGCCCTGACTTCTATGCCGGAGGTCGTGGGTTCGATTCTCACTCAGGACAAATGTTTGAGTGATGAGTACGATCATTTGTTCTGTGGCTGGGTGTAATTTATATGTATGTATTTATAAATATATAAAAAGTATGTTCAAAAGTTGTCTAGTACTCATAACACAAGCTCTGCTTAGTTTGGGACTAGATGGCGTTGTGTGATAGTTGTGTGAATATTACTATTACTACTATTGCCATATAGACTGTACATGGGGAACAACCAGATACATTGACTTACGACTGTCTTTTTTACGTGGAAAATCATCAAGTCACTTCTCCCGTTCTGGCTGGAGCGAGAAAGCGTGCAGATTTTTACTGACTAAAACCCACAGTGTTCCTTTAGTCGTTTTTTTTTGCGAGGGCTTCGTCCAGTATTCTTTCCTTCAAACAATCTGTAGCCCTGGTAGGCATTGGTTCTGAACTGGACGGCTGGACGGCGAGCTAGCCATAGGTCGTCGCTCGCAAGCCCACGCTTACGGTTACCGGAAACAGTCTTGCGACACCCGACGCTCGAGACATCTCCAGCGGGTATCTGACTTACAACTGCTAGGAAAGATATAAAAATTGAGCATTGGAAAGCCAGCTATACAAGAATTAAAAAAAAAATACGTTGCCAAAGAAACATACACAAGTAGGAAAGATTTCTGAAATAATGTTCCATGTAGGTCAAACAATTTACCTCAGGATCTCAGGACATTCCATTTCGTCGACCCAAAAACGTCATGTGAACGATTCATTTGTCACCGACAAAGATTGGATAAAAGTAAGCCTACAAAGTTACAATTTGAGTTGAACCTCTGTTAAAGGTGTACATACCAATATTTGTGTCCGCCCTCAGGTACGCTCCGCATGACTGATTCATGCTCACTGAAGTTTGAAGTGCGTAGTATTGTCAACATAGAGCAATGTTTAACGCTACAAAATACTGGGATTCCGTTAAAAAATATGGCTTTATTATTTTCACAAAATGTTTATGTCTATTTCATAAAACTATAGGATCGTCACAGTTACAAAATTCCTAAATAAAAGTTGTTTTTAGGGTATGTACCTGAAAATAAAAAAAACGGAACCCTTATAGGATCACTTTGTGGTCCGTCCGTCTGTCTGCCAAGACCCTTTATATCGGTAACACGTGGAGGTATCGAGTTGAAATTAAAACCATATCGCTCACCTAGCAATATATTGGCACATCCATATTTTTCATATTTTACAGAAACTAGGATCAAAGATTGTACAAGTATTTAAAACGAAGCTTTGAGTTATTTTTATAAGTAATGCCCTGAAATCGATGATCAATCATACGACTTTACAAGAAGTTACAAACTACGCAGATTTCGAAAATCACCATTTCACCCGCATGACGTTCTATGTTGCTGTTGAATATAGACCTCCACCAAATGTCACCACAACGACCGGTTCTGTGTGGGAGTCAGTGTTCACCCTGTGGGAGTCCTACAAACGCTGCGTCTTCCAGTACGCGACCACCACCCAGAACCTTTCGGCCCAATCGACCATTTGAGCTGCGAGCATTATGAACCGCACCAGACCGACTAAAAAAACTAAAAAATTGCTGGCCAGTTCACCGTATATACCTAGTTAAATGCTGTCGACAAAATAATTGTTATACTTCTAGGCAAACGTGCTTCATCGTCGACCACATCGTCGCCTTCCATGTAGTTAGATATTGGTCAAGCGCGAGTCTATCAATAATAAAAACAAAAACACTAATAAGTAACACCAAGTTAACGTGCAACTAATAAAATATTATTTCTAATTTTTGTGTTAAAAAAAAATGTTGCCCTACACTAGAAAATATTCCTTTATCGTGGGTGAGACGTTCAGACTCGAAACACCTATCTGTAGGCCATACAAATATTTTTCCGTGCGGGAATAGAGCCCGCGACCCGCAGCCCAGCTGTCAACCACTCAACCACTGCACCAATGTAATTTACCATCAATCAGTTAAATTGTCTGGATTACTCGGGATATAATTGGATACATCTTCTTCCACGTAAGATTTAATAACTGTAAGTGGAAAGATTTTGGCTGAAGGATTTTTCGAAATAGTAACTGTGGCCCGCCACCTGGTGGTCAAATATGCAAAAAGAAATCCAACGAACGAGTCTGAGTGCACAAACAAGCCCAAACAGAGCTCTTTGGCACAAACGTACAAGTAGACCCGACCCCAGCTAAACTGTGTAGAGGGTTGGATAAAGAAGAAGAACTGTGGCCCTGAAACGAAAAAGGTAACCGAAGGAGAACTGGTAGGTTTTAATCAGTGATAGTCTGACACTCTCTCTTGCTCCACTTTGAGTGAGAGAAGTTACTGTATCACAAAAAAAAAAAAATGGTGGAAGGATTTTCATTTCAGTTGTCAAAGGAATTCTATTTCCAAATAGAACACAATTTTATTCCCTTGACCAAGAAAACGGGAAATATTCTAAAAATGTTAGCAAGCAGAATTTTCATATAAACCTAGATGTGTAGGGAAATCGAATAGACGAGAATTCGCGAGACCGTAAAAAGGTAAAACCGGATTAAGTATGTATGAGGCCATTAGTGTGCCGCGCCGGGTGTCGGCGGCGCCCGCGAGATGTTGCGATACATTGTGCCTATCTTAATAATATGGAAGAGATGGCTCGACATATCAGCACCGGAATTAAG
The DNA here is from genome assembly GCA_949316375.1 of Mythimna vitellina. Taxonomy (NCBI): domain Eukaryota; kingdom Metazoa; phylum Arthropoda; class Insecta; order Lepidoptera; family Noctuidae; genus Mythimna; species Mythimna vitellina. The sequence continues at coordinate 1,432,797 of OX438690.1, read as the reverse complement.
GTAGGTTTTCCGGAAACATAACTTTGCACTTCTGTCTTTCACTTTCTTTATATACATAATTATAATTTACATTTAAAAAAATACTACTAACTATATTTACAGCAAAACCAAAAAAACAATAATAAAACCTCAACATCGCTGCCGACTGGTAATGTGCCCAAAAGACTGGCGGTATTGCCACGCAGTATGGCTTATCTTCTGTCCAAGGTAAACGAAGTGTCAACAAGACGTTTCTGTCTGTATTTGATTCAGCAATCAATATAAATCTTTTTAAAACAAGCTTAACCAACGCTTTAATATAATTCGTCCGATGAGTACAATAAATTTTATCCATACATATCCAATAAGCCCAAATACAATATGGTGATCTTGTCCGTTTGCAGACTTGCTGTGGCCGCCTTTTAGTTGCATCTTCAGCTTAGATCCAAAGTTTCCTAAGAGTGCCACGTTTTGACTTAATGAGATGATCGGTCGGTCCTGTCTGTTTTCTATCTTTTATATTTCGGGAAGTCTGCATCCGAATTGCATAATTTAATCCCGCTAAGCCTATAAGTTCTATTATCGAACCACCAGCCATACGGCGTTGCATACCTTTACGCACATAAAGTTTAAGAAACACATTCATTGTGCGTATAACTAAAATGTAAGTGGGATTCCCTGCCGGAATCTGTGTTTCCTGATAGCTAAAACATAGGGGTCCTTAAGTTAAGAGTGAATAGGCTATTTCTAGGAAAGCGTGCATCTACTACATCATCGCTTACCTTTAGGTGAGATAGTGGTCAAACGCGTGCTTATCAAAAAATAAAAATGTGGTCAGGTTCAATGCTGCTAAAATCCAGGCGTATCTATGTCTTTTCCGCTAAACGGAGCCAGTTCTGCCCAGTTTCATCTTGCCGGCCATGTGTGTCGTGGCCTATAACCGACATTCTTGAAGTATCGTTGACATCAAACCTCCATTTCGGCTCATACTGCGATACCTTTTGTCTCGATGGCAAAATTTCAACAGGCTGCCAAAAATTGAGGATCTTAGCGAAGGCGAGACAGAAGTTCATGTGAGAACAGTTGCTGAATTTTTATCAAGCGCAAGTTCAATCGTGTATGGACCATAGTCTATAAAGTACTTAGTATTCCATAGATTATTTCCCTGACCTTATTGATAGATCTGTCAAATACCAGTTTTATGCATTTGATAAACTAGCCAAGAAGATTGTCGGCAATGATGGAACTCGTCGCGTTAAAACTCCAAAGTTTTGAGCATCGTCACTGCGCCGCAAGCCGATAGAGAACCAACAGGTTTTCTATCCTTTACATTTAGATGACTGCATCCGAATTACACAATTAAATTTCACTAAGCCCGCTCCATCATGAGACCACTAGACGTAAGGCGCTGCGCCACCTGTACATATGGTCATCTCACCCATACGTACTAAACGTCTTGGGAGCACTTTTATTGTGCGTACAGCTAAGGAATGGAATTCCCTGCTGAAGTCGGGGAGTTCAGTTCAAAGTTGCAAATCTTTAAATAATAACTTTGTGACAACAAAAAGAAAAAATAAAACTTTAACCACATTTTTCTCGATTTCGCTCCAACTGCAGTTAGGGTGATTATAGTTAGCATAGCTTAATAGTAAACAAACAGAAAAAAATGTGGTAGTTAAACTGTGTCAGTTAGATATTCGTTCAGCGTAAATATTATGTATTGTCATGTAATAATTCCAGGAATGCCTTTTTAAAATCGTGTATATCGTGAAAATTATCTAATGATATCATGACTTTCTACATGACACTTCCAGTTTAAGTGAGTGTCCAAGTGAAGTCCCAAAAACGTAGCATAGCTTGTTTTGGTTATTTTTCGATCTGCATATGTTATGTTTAAGTTAAGGTTTTTTTGTTCTTTGATAAAATGTCATAAGCTTTTGTTTTGTTCTAGGTATGTAAATTTTTAGTTTATTTTTAATTAACCGATTCAAAATACAAAGGATGGCTTTTTTATCTCATCTTCGTAAGTTTTTATATTTTTACATGGAACAATAAATGTACTGTCATCGGCAAACAAAACAGTTTGGTGTTCAGTGCATTTTGGCAAACCGTTAATATATTTGAGAAACAGCAGGGGCCCAAAGACACTTCCTTGGGGTACACCAGATGTTGTTTCTCTAATTAATGACATATGAGTGACTTCAGTCTTGGATTTAGAGCAAACTCTACTCAAAACAGTGATTTGTTATCGCCCAGTGAGATATGATTTCACTAGATTTAATAGTTTCCTCTGAGACCATATCGTTCTAACTTACCCAGTAATATATCGTGATTTACTTGGTCAAATGCTTTAGACATGTCCATAAGTAACACTAAAATTAAGTTTTTTTTTTTTGGCATTTTTACTAATAATTATAAGTAAGGATTGAGAGTTTTTTTTTAAAGTAAATTACGGGTTTTTTGATGAACCTGCCTGATGCAGAAAGTTAAAGATTTCTAATAAAAAAACAGAATATTCGATAATATAGAGATACCTAGTGTTTTTTACTTCCGACGGCACTATAATCATGACATGTGTGTTTGTTCGTAGATAGTCAATAAAATACTTAATAGGAAATGATAAATCTAGTATGTTTATGAAATGCTGTCTGTCAGTCAGTACCTTGTTTGATAACTTCATTAGTCTTTGATTTGCACCAGATAAACAGCCAAACAAGGGCACATGGGGTTGCGACAGTTGTGGAGAGGATCCAGCAATTGGGACTCGGAGTGGCACTACACAAATCCGAGGCCATGCGCATTCGTAGTCGTTGGAACACGCCTCAAAGAGATATCAGCAAAACTGTAGGTTCTTGGCATCGGCCTTGATGCCCGCTATTAGGAATGCAGCAAATTTCTGAGAAGGAAACCCGTGGTGACCACGGCGATTGAAGGATATAGGTGTGTTTTTAGTCAATAAAAGTCTGATACCCTACCCCTCCACCCTAGAGCGGGAGAAATCAAAGGATAGTTACCCACCGCAAAAAAATAGTCTTTACGCCGAGAATTGACGTAAGCTCTAGAGCAGCATTGAGTCTTAACGAAATACAATTCTAAAAACAAATTCTGGAAACCTACTTCTGTTAGACCTCAAGTAAGGTAATTCTGTAACCGAGTCAGGTTTCTCTAACAAATGTACGAACCGTTTGACAATCCATTTTTGCCAAGAATCAGCCGAAATGTTTTCCTATTCGCTGCAGGTTCCGTACATTTAGAGAATTAAGTGAATTCGTAACAACAAAAAACACAAACCTCTTTATTTCGTCGATAAAAATAAACCAAAAACTGTCTAACAGGCAAAAATGAAACAGAATTAAATTCTATTATCGGATTTTCCATTTACAAAAAACTTATTAAAACATTTTAGATTACTATCAGTTCAACCGTTAAGTAGGCACTTCTTTAAATATTAAAGTAATTAAGTAAAATGAAGATATTTTACTTACAAATTATTATGGACCAATGAGCTTTCTCCGAGAATTCCTTTGAGGATTCTAAAAAGACTAAAATTTTCCTCGTAACTAAAATTAGCAAATTAAATAATGATTCAATATCATATTCAAATATTCTTGGGAAAAATTTAAATCTGTTAAAGACTTCAGCAACTTTATAATCATTAAAATGTTGAAATATTTGGTTCAATTTTTTATATGTATAATTATAATAATCTATCTATCTATATATATAACGAGAGAGCAGCGGTGGCCGAGTGGTAACGGCCCCGACTTACGAATTGTAGGTGGCGGGTTCAAACCCAGCCAAGCGCATTACTTTGTGTAATTTAATTTATTTCATCACCACTGCTCTAAAAACGGTGAAGGAAAGCATCGTGAGGAAACCGGCATGTCATAGAACCAAAAATTCGAAGACATGTGACATTCATCAACCCGCACTGGGCCCGCGTGGTAGATTACGGTCCATTCCCTTTCCTAGAGAGAGGAGGCCGGAGTCCCAGCAGTGGGAACATTAAAAGGCTGATTATGCTATATATATAACAGGAGAAACTGACTGACTGACTAACTGACTGACATATCAACACAAAGCCGACTACTGGAGCTAGGAGCATTAAAATTTTGGACCGGGTTTCTTTTTCTTTTTATGATAAAGGCGAGTACTAAGAGAGGATTTCCCAAAATTCACCTCCTAAGGGGATGAAACGTGGATGCAAAGTTTGTATGGATAAACTAATGTTCTCGCGGACGAAACTGCTCGCAGATGCTAATATGTACATAGAAGGAGAAACTGACTGACATATCAACGCACAACCGAACCGAAACTACTGAGCCTAGGAACACAAAAGATTGCACAAGACTTTCTTCTACGACATAGATGAGCACTAAGGGTTTTTGAAAACTCAACCTGTAAAGGTGTGAAAAGAGGGAATTTTGTTAATATGCAAAATCTTATTCCGTGAGGTCATAATAATATACTTGAAACTTAGTATGAATATTAGTAACCTAAATTTATACTAATAATAATACTACTCCGATACTCCTGGACACGGCTCGTAGTTTTAGGAGGTTCCTTCCTCTGGAGCCCTGACCGCCGGTAGCTAGGATCCGGTTCCCGATACCGATGGGATACTATGTTTTATATTTTTTAATGTTTTTTTTTATGATTAGGTTTAAAAAATATTTAAAAATGAAATCTATAAGTAATTACAATTAATAAGAGAGACCATACGATTCCCCAACTATCACACAACGCTGTCTAGTCCCAAGCTAAGCAGAGCTTGTGTTATGAGTACTAGACAACTGATAAGCATACTTATATATTTCTAAATACATACATATATACATAAAATACACCCAGACACAGAACAAATGATCATGCTCATCACACAAACATTTGTCCTGGGTGGGAATCGAACCCACGACCTCCGGCATAGCGGTCAGGGCCACTAAACTAGGCAAATACTTCTTTAGATTTGATTTCACAGGTGGAATACTACTTTGTCACTGAGGAAAATAATAATTGCAGCTAGAATTAAAAAGTTACATAAGAAATTCCTTGATTTTAACCCTGCAACTCGTTTTCACTTATTCAAGAAAAAGTGCAAGTTTAATGTGACCGTATGGTTGGGGCAATGGTTGAGTGATTGCCTACTGCGCTGAGGGTCACGGGTTTGATTACCGCACGGAACAAATATTTGTACGGCGTACAGATAGGTGTTCTTCTGGGTTTGGATGTCTTGTGTACGTTAATTTACATGTTTGTAAAGGACCCATGATACAGAAGTAATTCTTAGTATGGGCAAAGTTTAAAAAAAAATTACACGTATATCGACCTACTGAAACAATTTGCCTGTTGCAGTCTTCTCATCCGATTATAATTTAGGTGTGAGGCTAGAGTGAATAGGCTCTTAATAAACTAGTGCGCCTCACCATCAACGATTGCATCACTACTTACCATCAGGTGGGTTCGCAGTCAAGCACTAGTTTATATCAAATAAAAAAATAAAAATAAATAAAAAAGTTACACATTCAGGGCTTCGAGCTAGTTGCCAGGGCTGTTGGATTATTTGATAGAGTTAACACAACCCTGAAACGCAAAAAGTTACTGAAAGAACACAGGTAGGATTTAGTCAGTAGAAGTCATACTCCCTCTCACTACACCCACAGATGTATTACATGAGTTGTCAACTCAAATAAAAAAAATTGGTGTTGTTAGTGAACATGAGGAATAAGAACCGTACCAAAAGAAAACTATCTAAAAATTCTACTATTTATTTACTATTTGAAAATTTTGCTCATAACTAATATATATATTTTTGTATACAGGGTTATTTTTGAAACACCAACAACCTTGCAGGACTATATTACTTACATCATAAACAACAACTTTTGTTCTATGACTTTTCACAAAACATAATACATTTAACAAAAACAAACCTTCAAGATTTCATTGTTCTATCTAACACATTTCAACTCTGTATTTTGCTGTACCTACCTACGCCGCCCGAGCACTCCCCGCTCCCCTCTGCTAATTGTACTATCGCTTGCTTCGCATAGACTTCGTAACATTTAGAACGTTCTATTTTAGATTCGTAACATTTAGAACCAATATATGATAAATTTTGAAAAGTTATAGAACCAAAATTGTTGTTTATGATGTCCTCAACATAGTGCTGAGAGGTTGCCGGTGTTTTACAAATAACCCTGTATAATGAATAAAGTAAAAAGCTACAGGATCGATTATGAAAATTCTTTCGTCAGTAGAATGCCTCTTTATTATTGAGTGACATAATTAAGTTATTAAGCTATGAATTTTCGACATTCATGCGGGCGAAGTCGTTGGCTGGATAGTTTGACGTACATTAACGTCGCCAGCCAGCGGTTTGCTATGTGCATTTATTGGTACTCATTACAAATAATGCAATGGGCTGCAATATTGATACTACTTAGACTATTATTACGAGGATTGACTATTAACTGTAACTATAGAAAAAAAAAAAAAACGTGATCATGCAACAAGGGCAACAGTTAAGAGGGTCCTTTTCCACCCGCCTATCGCCAACATCAAGCATAGTTTAAAAGCTTGAAACTTCATATAAAGCAAACCAACGCGATGTTTGACGGAAAGGCAACCCGAAAAAAGGGAGATAACACCTGAAAACTCTGTTAGCATTCGGTAATTCCGTGATTTACTCGAATATTTTACAAAACTTGTTCCATGAATTATGTGTTTTTTTTTAAACCCTTAAAAGTTTTAGAAAAAAGTTGTCGTCATTTAGAATCTTGATTTATTTATTTAAACTTTATGCACTAGTAATAAACACTGTACAAAGGCGGACTTAATGCCTTAGGCATTTTCTACCAGTTGACCTTAGGGTGGTGCAGAAAAATAACATGGTAGGTGTAGAATAGAAAAGAAATACAATTATAAATATAAACTTAGATACATACTTGCAAATTAACAATGAAATTATGAGAAACGAATCCAACAAATCAACGTTGTGATGATTACACCAACTTCTTGCAAATGTGTTCACGTGCCTTCACCTTAAAAGTGAACCGACTGGTGAAACTTGCAAGGCTTCTTTTTTATACTTTTTTGACTATTTTAATTTTTCAGTAAATTATGAAGTGTCAAAATTCATGGAACATAGCAGATTTTCAGAGGTCTATACTGGATTAGTTTTACACAAATTTACAAATTGATTTCAATAGAAGCCTAGATAATATCCATAAGGTACTGTGTTTCCAAAATATCTAATAAAAAATGTGTAATAACGTCATAATCGCGTAAGAGCGGTTGTATGAAAAACAGTGAAAATGTATGTCGATTGGCATCCCCTTAAGCATCAACGCTGTCTGAAAGTGTCCCGAATTGAATACTGATAAAACATCATCGAGCTATGAGCCTATTCCATCGTTTTACGGCCCCGCGGATATGAAATCGATAGACCCGGAGACCGAATGCGCAAAACGGAGTTGAGTGTTAGGGTTTTATCTTAAGCAGAGACAATATGAAGACCGCTATAGCATTTTTAGAATCCTTTAATATATTTTCAGATGAAAGTTTATTAAAACAGTTAAATAATTTTATTAGATCTTAACAGAATCCTGTTAAAATTTAATAATAATAATTTATTAAACAAACACAGTTATTTAAACATTAATTGCATTAATATGACACATTAAAACGTCAATGACCATATAAAAGTAGCAATGGGTCCCAAACTAGGCGCAGCCTGTATCTTGGTGACCCAACCCTTTCACCAAGTTCATAATAATTATGTGGCTTGCTAGCGCTACGTGACAATTTAAAATAGGTGAAGACAATAAAATATATAAAATAAAAAAAAGCAGTTCAGTAAGAATAAATATAGTTATAGAAGGTGAGTGATTTATAATTTTATGTTATTTTCTTTTAGGTTATTTAGTTTCTCGGCTCAAGATTTCACTTGATCCTCAAGACACTTCTTATTAACATAGCATAGCATAGTTAGCCACAAATGTTTCCACTGCTGGAACTCAGACCTCCTCTCTAGGAGAGGGATTGGGCTGTTATCCACTACGTGGGCCCAGTGCGGGTTGGTGGATGTCACATATCTTCGAATTTTGGTTCTAGCACATGCCGGATTCCTCAAAATATTTTCCATCGCCGTTTTGAGAGTAGTGGCGATGAAATAAATTACACAAAGTAATGCGCCTGGCTGGGTTTGAACTCGCGATCTACAACTCGTAAGTTGAGACCGTTACCACTAGGCCACCACACCTCTTCATTGATTTTTTTATCGGATTCTCATTTTACCAATATAAAAACATAGTCATTAGTTACAATCAAATGGTCATAGAAATACAAATCCTTGAAGTATTTTTCCTCGAAATATTACAAAAAAAAAAAAAAATACCGCGTACATTTTTCACGACGACCAATAACACAAAGGTTTAAGGATTGCAATCCTATATCTTTTTTACGAGAACGAGAAAAAAAAATCAAATCGATTTCCCGATAGCGCGGAGCGTAGTAATGTGAACTACGGTCGCAGGTGGCCTTGGGGGCTATTCTGATAAATGTCAATGTCGAATTTACGATCGAAGTCGAGTCGAATGAAGCTTCGCACGCGCGTTCGGCTTATTTCGGCTTTATTCGGTAAGCCGACGACTGGAACCGACTTGCGGCGTGCTTTGGGCCAGATTTGCGAGGTATTTGGAATTGATTGGTTACTGGATTGAGGGTTTCAAGTATTTTGTAGCTATTGCAGGCTGTGGTGCGTGATTGATAGCGGTTTCGTGGAGAAGGCTGAAATACCTGTAACATAAACTTATGTTAGTAGGTATTTCGATGAGATATATTGAGGTCGTCGAAACTGAACTAAAATTTCTATTCTCTAGCTGTAAGATACGACAAAGAAAATGTTAATCTTGCTTGACAAAAAAAAACCTATGACTTAGAATTACATCATAGTAGAAAAACTTTTTGCATTATTTTACTGTAACAAAAGATGAAAAACCCTCACTAAAACTTGATTTATCCCTAAAGAAATCCTTGTAATGCGAAAAACTAAAACGAAAAATAAATCTATCTTACGTATTCGGACAGATAGGCGTAACGTGCTTTTATCGTGGACAAATCTAAATAATACAATAAAGAAAAAAAGATTCTCCATGCCATTGTTCTAGAATAATAAGAGCGACTCTGGTTCGAATATGAAACGACCATAACTTACCGGAATAGGCACCCTTAGTATCTGTTATGAGTCCAGCACAAAAATAATAATACTTATTAGATTTTTTCCTCCTACAAGTCCTATATTTCTCTTCAAACTTTGTTTTGAGTACTTTATGAAAGTAAATGAGAATAACAAGGGGTAACAAGTTAAAAGGTCGGTGAATAATGAAAATATCAGAAAAACAAGTGTCATTAACGGTCGAGTTTTATCTCGGAGAAAAAGTTTGTGACAAATTAAGAAAGAAGCGGCTAGCTCGAGTTTGGGGTCTAATGGAAAATACGTTTTGCTTCGAGATAAAAAGTTTACAGGCAGAAGTTCCGGAGGACGTGCTCTGGTTCGACGGAAAGCATCGGACTTGAACGATTTATTGAGTCACCGTACATTTGTAGCTGAATTGTGCGAGTTCAATAACTTCTGAATATTCCAGCGAAGTGAGGGAAATGTGGTGTGCATTGTTAATGCTTTTGCTTATTTAGGACGTCTTCTGTAACATAATGTATGATAAGCAATAATGTCTGACGTTGGGTCGCTCAGCGGTCTTGGCTCTATCGTGTCAAGATTTTACATAAACCTTCAAGACGGTCTTGTAGTGATCTACATAAACAGCGGATCTTGATCAATCTTGGGACGTGTTAACTGATAAAATTTTATAGCTGTTTCCTAAATATACTGTTTTTGGTATATTGGCATTTTTGGGGTGCTGTACCTAAAAAGGAAAAAACGGAACCCTTGTAGGATCACTTTGTTGTTCGTCCTTCGGTCTGTCTGTCAAAATCAAAGTCAAAATCCTTTTTCTTAGAAACGCGTGGAGGTATCGAGTTGAAATTAAAACCATATAGTCTGCGGTCCCTTGAAGCTGTAAAATAATTGAATTTCTGAGTTAACGATAAAAAAGATACGGCCGTTTAAGTCCCAAAAAACGTACATTTCGACACTCTCAAAGGAATCAAAATTCATAGGGTACTTTCCGTTTACCCAGAATCCTGAAATTTGGCATAAAGCAAAGTCATATAGTATAGATATAGGAATAAATCTGAAAACAGAAAATTTGTTCTGTAAATCTGAAAACACAAAAAAAAACTTTTTTTGTGATTCAAAAAATCTTCGAGACTCCATTCGGGAATTGAACTATCTCACTTTCACATTCTCGTATGTAGTTAAGTTTGTACAGAACTCTCAATGCCTGAGCCCGACTCACACTTGCTTAGATTTTTTTACTATGGTTAGGCTCGCGTTTGAAAACTATATCATCTGAATTTGGCCAAATGGGGCTTCCTCGACCCATCTCTAACACAGTGCCAGTGTGAAGCCGCTGCACAGGACATGCGTCATTTGCTATGCTGTCCATCCTGCACAACCACCTGCAGTTTTCAGGATCTACACGAGGCCAATAACAGAGCCGTAGAGGTTGCCAAATACTGGTCAGAAAAAAATTTGTTAGAGTACATCGACACGGAAAGAAGAAGAAGAAGATCACTTGATGGTAAGCGATGACGCGGTCGACGATGAAGCACGATTGCCTAAAAGTAACCTATTCACTCGGGACTTAAATACCCTTAGGCAGTAGCTATCATGAAACAGAGACTCTGGCAGGGAATTCGAGTCCTTAGCTGTACGCATAATTAATGTGTTCCCATAACGTACCGTACATATCTGTATGTAGCAATCAAGCATTGACCGCTCTATGCCACATTTCAATAAAATGATGTTTGTTGTTTAGGAAACATTTTAGTTCTATTCCTGATTCGGCTAAACTGCAATGCGACTGCGGTTTATGACAGAATCCATAGAGTAGATAAAATGTCTATGGAAACGCTTCTTCGCTCCGTTGTCACATTATCGTTGTGTTTATATATATGTATAGAAATATGGATCCGCGGCCCTAGAACGCAAAGAGCAACTGAAGGAACATAGGTGTGGTTTTAGTCAGTAAAAGTCTGACACACCCTACTGCTCCACCCTAGCAGCCAGTCGGAGAAGTAATTAGAAGATGTCTAACATCAAACAAAAAAGGAACACGGATGGGTTTCATTCAATAAATTTCTGGCACTCTCTTGCTTCACGCGTCATCAGATCAGTTCGATAGTAATTTATAGCCAAAGTGCATCTCATGACAATTCTAATAAGCCCAAACATAGCTAGGATATATTAATTAATTACGAAGTTCATCTACTTACCAAGTTTAAACAGTTCTTATAGTTTTGGTAAAAAGTGGCTATGACATACGGACGGACCGACAGACAAACATGATGAAAACGTTCCGGTTCCGTTTTTTGCCATTTGGCTACGGAACCCTAAAAATACAGCCAAATTGAGAACCTCCTTCTTTTTTAAGTCAGTTAAAAATGCTTCTTTTAACCAACAACTCACAAACAGAAACACACTTCACTAAAAGTTAGCCCGCCCGTATCTCCTACTACAAATACGCTGTATTATTTCAAGGATTGTTAGAACAAGTTTTGATAACTTGAAAACGTTTGAAACAAACAATATAACACATGCAATGCACGCTTTAGTCTCATATTAGTTTGTGTAGTTTATGTTGGTACACTGGCCATCGAGATAAAACTTCACAATATGATTTGTTGGACTAAACTAACTGTGACAGAGTTCTTATTTTGTAATAGTGTTGTCACCTCTGCTGTCAAAGCGGTGAAGAAAAACATCGTGAGGGAACTGACATATCTAGCAAACTATACTAACAAACCCCATAGACATTGCCAATTATGTAAATGACTATTATATCAATATGACGAATAATGATTTTGACATTAATGCTAATAATTATGACATTGATCCTATTAATTCTAGTATGTTTTTAATGCCCACCAATGATGACGAAATACAAAAAGTAATAAAATCACTCCGGGATACAAACTCAACAGGTTATGATGAAGTACCTACAATAATTATAAAATATATAAGTCCTATTATTTGTCCGGTACTAGTACATTTAATAAACTTGTCATTATTCACGGGAGTGTTTCCTGAGAAATTGAAAATGGCAGTTATTAAACCAATACATAAAAAAGGTAATAAAAAACTTGTTGATAATTACAGACCAATAGCTTTATTGCCTATATTAGCGAAAATCTATGAAAAGGTCATGCATACGAGATTAATAAATTTTATCGATAAGTTCCAAATTTTGAAACATGAACAACATGGATTCCAAAAAAAGAAATCGACAACCACAGCGGCATTTAACTTAATTAACCTAGTTACTAAAAATATTGACCAGAAAATCCCGACCACTGTTGTATTTTTTGACATGTCAAAAGCCTTTGACTTTGTATCGCATGAGCTTCTACTAAAAAAATGTGACAAATATGGAATACGCGGTAAAGCAAATGTATGGTTAAAAAGTTACCTTACAAACAGATCGCAATTTGTAGAAATGACTATGGATGAACCAAATCAAAACGGTGAAATAAAATTTAAATCCGAATTGGGTTACAATTGTACAGGTGTTCCACAGGGCAGTATTTTAGGTCCCCCACTCTTTCTGTTATATATTAATGACCTGACAGAAGTAACTGACTATCCTTGCATACTCTTTGCGGACGATGTGTCCTTAATTATCCCTAAAACTAAAGAAAACTATAATGAAGAAATAAATAGCACCGTAAGAAAAATAATAACTTGGATGGAAAAGAATAATCTTAAACCTAACATAGATAAAACCAAATATGTACAATTTCTTAACAAAAACTGGAATAAAATTAATTTAAACATAACGTATAATGATAAACAAATACAACAATCAGATAGTATGACTTTTCTTGGGATAGTTCTAGATGAGAGGTGCTCCTGGATTGGTCATATTGATATGATATGTGGAAAACTCAGTAAGTTTGCTTATGTCCTATGGCGTTTATCTAACCTAACAAGTAGACAAGCCACATTACAGGCTTATCATGCTTATGTTGGTTCAATACTGCGTTATGGTATACTGGTATGGGGAAACTCGGTGCATCTCGGAAGAGCCTTCATCGCACAAAAGAGGTGTATACGTGCGATTTGTAACGTAGACCCACTCACATCCGGTAAGCCATTGTTTAAGAAACTTAGAATACTGACATTAACTGGTATCTATATTGAGGAAATATGTAAATTTACTAAATCTCATCCTGAGATGTTTGAAAAACTGGGAGATAAATGCTCGTTCAGAACTAGATTTCCTAATAGGTTGATTAATCCTAAAATGAAAACGGACCTATATAGGAGAAGTTGCTACCCAATGTGCATTAAAATTTATAATAAGGTTCCAGACCGATTTAAGGAACTTCCAATGGTCCGCTTCAAAAGAGCTTTACGCAGTTGGTTGATTGAGAATCCCTTTTATACTATAAAAGAATTCCTTCAGTTCAAATTTAATTAATAATAATTTGTTTATTTTTACTACAACTGAAATAATATTTAATTAATTACCTGTAACAAATTTTTGCATGTCATTATGTTATGATTAAATATGTTAAGCTACTATTATAACCATTGTAAGAACTTTTATAACCATATTTATCTGCAAATAAATCTTTGACTTTTGACTTTTGACTTTTGACTAGTTTGGGTGGTGTCAGGTAAAATTATAAAAAGATTCCTGAAATCATTTTATTACATAAATTTTCACTGTTTTTCATACAACCGCTCTTACGCGATTATGACGTCATTACACATTTTTCATCACATATTTTGGAAACGCAGTATCTTGTGGATATTATCTAGGCTTTAATTAAAATCAATTTATAAATTTGTGTAAAACTAATTCAGAAAAGACCTCTGAAAATCTGCTATTTTGCACGACTATCGACTTTGACTTTTAAAAATGTCAAAAAAGTATAACAATAGAAGTTGCAAATATAATCAAGATTCTAAATGACGACAATTTTTTTCAAAAACTTTTTAGGGTTTAAAAAAAAAAACACGTATTTCCTGGAACTAATTTTGTGAAAAATTCGAGTAAATCGCGGAGCAGAGTTTTCAGGCGTTATCTCTATTTTTTCGCGTTGCCTTTTCGTCAAACATTGCATTGGATTGCGTTAGATGAAGTAACAAGCTTTTAAACCATGCTCAATGTTGACGATAGGCGAGTGAAAAAAGAGCCTCTTTACATGAATATCAAAACCTTTAGGCCTCACGTTCCAATTCACAATGGCCGCCGTCGAGTATCTGTCAGAATTAGCAATAATATTGATTTAAAATTATTTATCAAATGTAGGTTTCACTAACACTAGATCCAAAAATCATCCACTAACTCACAAGGGGCCCAAGTTATGAATTACGACCCATTTCCTCTTCTAGAGAAGAGTTGTGAGTCCCAGCAATGGGAAAATTATAAGGTTGATTATGTTATGTAATGTAATGGTGTTGTAATGTTCCTCTCAACCGAATTTCGATCATGGTGGCAAATCTCAACAGAGATAAGCAGAGCGCAGGAAATATTATAATGCTCAAGCGTGCACTTTCTGTTCCTTTACTTTCATAGTCCGATAGAACGACAATACGACACGAGCGAGGAGAAATGAGGTGCAGCTCCCCTAATCAAGTTACAACCGTTTCGTTTCGATTCTCTTTTCGTCGGTCGCCTCGTGTCGGCCACGCCTCCGATTCCTTTATTCTGACGTCATTTCAACACTCAGTCACGTGGTCAGCACAAAGGAATAGAAGGCGTGGCCAACTAGAGGCGATCAACGATAAAAGAATCGAAACGAAATGGTTGTAACTTGGCTAGGGGGGCTGGTATCGCCACACTATGTATTTAATGTAAAATATAAAACTTGAAGCAGATAAATTGTTATTTCTTATCCCTATCAAATTCATCAATTTAAAAGCCAATTACTCAAGTATGCTAATAGCACCACATACTCAAAGCTAAACCCACTTAAGACTAATAAAATTAGCTATAAAAACAAAACAGCTTAGCATAGGTTCCCAGTTAACGACTGCAGGTCATTACAAGTCCCGCCGGGTCAAATTAGCTAGGTTATCAGAAAGCCGTCTAATGTGCCTACTCGTAACTCTTGTTAATGCCTTTATTGGTCGTAATATACGGTCCAGACTTTCAGACTATTAAAGAAATGGCAAAAGGATTCGTTTTATTGCCGGCACCCCATTATAATCAGGCACGTACTGTATTGTGTTGAGAAAATCGATGTCATGTATAATATTTTCTTTTATAAAAATTGTTAGAGGGGTATTGTCTTTTCATTTTGGGCTTTGGGGGAAAGGGGAGGGTGATGGGCGATGACTCTTGAGTTTAAAATTAGGCTTGAAGCTCAAATATTCCATGGAAAAAAACCCTTAAAAAGTACCCGTAAGCCAAACTTCAAGATCTTATAGCTAGAGTGTATCTCATGACAATTCTAATAATCCCAAACACGGTTAGATTACATCAATTTATTACAGATTTCCGTTTCCTAACTTCAGGCTTCATCATCAGATCAATTCGATATATTTCCATTCTTGTGTTCATGTTTTCGAAGTTCATAATTAGATCATAACAACATTTCTGTGGGACCAACTTGGAAGTATAACCTTTCAATAAAAATAAAAAATTAAAGTGCACAATTGACCGAGAAATTAGTGAATATACATAAAAAAAAAAATTCATTCAGCGGAACATAGAACCTCCTTGTTTTTGAAGTCTGTTAAAAATGAGTTAAGGTATATTTCGTAGACTCTCGTAGCAACATCCGTAGACGCGTAATGTTAACTATAACTTTAAGATTATGACGTAACATTAAAATGACTGCATTAGGTAGCCCTTAGTCTAATTTGGAACTTCTCTTTATCTGACTTTTTTAATTTTTGGGAGACTCGTGCTTGATTATTATCTCACCTGATGAAAGCGATGATGTGGTCGAAGTAACCTATTCACTTTTGACTTAAAGATCCCCAGGCTGTAGCTATCAGGAATTACAGACTCCGGCATGGAATTCCACTCCTTAGTTATGCGTAGAATGATTACGCTTCCAAAACTGACTTATAAATGTGTTGTGTTGTATCCATTAAACTGTTTACTAATCCGTTTGCTAATACATATGACTACTCAGGAATGTTATGGAGCTCCATAACCGTAACAGAAAATATCGGATATCTGAAATAAAACTATCCGTAACCGTGACCCATACCGATATAAAAGTTTCGATAAGTAGGTCTATGTTTGTTTGTCCTGATCAAACAATTGATAATCTAGACAAGAAAAAAAATATGTATCATGTATATTTTATTTCTATAATTTTAAAATTCTCGTAACCAAAACTAAGATAAAACTAAACTAAAAGAACCGATTTATTTTTCAAACTATCCAAAACAAGCGGATATTCCGAAGAAAATCAGTCACGTAACCATATCCATAACCGGTATAATATTGGTCCTATATCCAGATCAGAAATTAAATTAAATTTCCTGATTCATATTACATAATATTTGAACCACCGTTACATATTATAGAGGAAACTATCACTGTACCACAAATATCAATCTACTAATAACAGATAAAAGTCAGCCAACAAAACAGAAAAGACCCTTACAAAAATGTTGCGTCATAAAAATACGTAACTACATACAATATACTTCACAATATCTGCGAAATCACATAAAAAACCGCTCCGTCCCTTAAATGGACGGTCAAACACAACCCCTTTGCAGGACCTCTTAATTTGGCTGATATATAAGGGCTTGGGGAGCTCACATACGCATAATAAATTCGCTGTACGTGATTGTACCGAAGCAATCTATAATGCGACCAAATATAAATGTTCTTATCATTCTGTCACAAGCGTAATTTATTCTGGGCGGTATATACGCTAGATATTGTCACGCCAGCACGTTTGGGGGTCGACGTAAGTAGGTAAGTGTGAATGGGCTGACTACAATGCCTTTGTTTTAGACTGTTTAAAAAAGGTTCGCGCCAATTGGAATATTTTTGCTTGTTTTAAATTATGAGTCAGAGTTATGCGTCTGTTGGGTTATGTGGTTTTAAGCGATAAGAAAATTCATGTTTACACCCTATTAATTAAAACGCCCCACTTTTAGGTAGGAAATCATCCAATGACTTCTAAGAGTATCACTCTAGAGTGATGTGGGACACTTTCACTGACTAAACCAGGGATGACAAACTTTTATTTGGATTACGTGTCACTTTTATCTAGATCAATGGTGGCCGAGTGGTAACGGCCCGGACTTACGAGTTGTAGGTCGCGGGTTCAAACCCAGCCAGGCGCATTACTTTGTGTAATTTATTTTTATCACCTCTACTCTCAAAACGGTGAAGGAAAACGTCGTGTGAAACCGGCCATGTCCAAGAACCAAAACTTTGAAGACATGTGACATTCACCAATCAGCACTGGGCCCGCGTGTTGGATTACGGTCCATTCCCTCTCATAGAGAGAGGAGGCCTGTGTCCCAGCAGTGGGAACATTAAAAGGCTGATTATGCTTACGTGCCACTAAATATTCATCAAAAAACAATTGGGTCATGCCGCCAAAGATTTAGTGGTGTAATGGACAAAAAAAAATACTAGTAATATTCTTAATTTACAACACGAAATTCATATAGGTATTGTAATATTTACAGCTGATTTTTTTTTAAATTAAATAAATCGCTGATTCAAATTATCTAGATAACATCTCATAATGCAGGTGTGCCCGAATTATTTTACCGCGTGCGAAAGGGTCCGAAAAACTATGGTTTCTCCTCCAGGAACTGAGCTTACTGCAGAGTCTATTGAGTTTGTTTTTATTATAAGTATCATTAAAATGTTTTGTTAAGTTGGAACTATGAAGTTGTAATAAGAACGCCATAATATGAAAATATTATTTACCAACATGTGGATCCTAAAATCTGCTGTGACATCACTTTCAATCTTTTGTAGTGACTTGAATTACTTCCGTTCATTTTCTCTACATAAAATACCTATTAATTAATTAATTAAGGCTTTTTTCCATATTTCATTAATAGGGTATTTTACCGTATTACACCGCTAAGAGGAGCCCGTTCACCTTGGCTCCCGCTTTTCAGAATGTATCCCTGGAGTGCACCGACCGCCTTCAACTCTTAGGAGTTGAAATTTCCTCAGATCTCAATTTCGGGCGGTTCATTGCGTCCAAAGCCAAGGTAGCTGCTAGAAAACTAGGCGTTCTTGCAAAGGTCCAACGGTACTTCACACCGGGACAGCTTCTAATGTTATACAAAGCACAGGTCCGATCGTGTGTGGAGTACTGCAGTCACATATGGGCTGGTGCTGCAAAATGCCATCTAGCAGCTTTGGACTCAGTGGAAAGGCGTGCGAAGAGGCTAATTGGGGATCCAGATTTGGTTAAGTCCAATCTACAAAGCCTCGAGCACAGGCGCAGAGTAGCCAGCCTATCGGTGTTTTACAGGTTACATTTTGGAGAGTGTGCGCGGGAACTGCATGACTTGATTCCGCCATCTCCTTTCTACCATCGGACAAGCCGACGAACGGCGAGTATCCACCCTTACGTTGTTGGAACTTCAACGGTCCGGACTAAGCGTTTCGCTTCGTCGTTTATACCGCGTACATCGAAGGACTGGAACAATCTGCCTGCTGCGGTCTTTCCGTCCAACTATAATATAGGTGTCTTCAAGGCTAGAGTGAATAGGCTCTTAATAAACTAGTGCGCCTGACCATCAATGATTGCATCTCCGCTTACCATCAGGTGGGATCGCAGTCAAGCACTGGTTTATATCAATTAAAAAAAAAAAAAAATGAAATAGTAGCCATCTTGTTATTACGTCATTCGGCTGTGTAAACTAAAGTGACAGTTGTCAACTGTCACATTACATAGTATAAAAAGTAATAGAAGATGGTTCAATATGTAACCACAGAAATTACCACAGAAAATAATTGAGTTTTTTTTTAAATATCATGCAATGATTAATTCATTGCATGATATTTAAAAAATAAATGAATAATAATAATAGTAATAACAAAAAAAATATAAAAAAATAATAGAATATTTAAAAAAAGATAATAATAGAATAATAATAACAATTATATTTTTAAAAAAATCCAAAAGTAATAATAATAGTAACAATTAATGTAAATGTTATTTTAACTAAACAACTTAACTTCAAAATAACAGAAAAATCGTATCACAAAATGCGGTGCACCGTACGTGGGAGTATTTCGGACAGAAATAACTCGAGGTGTGAACCGATTAGTATTCTGCTTTGAGTAGACTCTGCGGCCAAGATTTACACTCAAGCCGAATGTCCGGTCACTACGGTATACCAATTTGAAAATATTGGAACACGTGGCTTTTGCAGAACATACCTATGGGCGTTGAATTTATTTTTAGAATTTTTTGTCTAGAGGAGTAATTTGATCTGTAGGAAATAAATTTGCCCTCTTTTTAATCTTCTCTCGCTCTGGGTGGAGAGAGTACCAGACTTTTACTCATTAAAACCCATCCGTGTTCTTTTAGTTGCCTTTGCGTTTCAGTCATGGTGACTCTTTAAATCAATCCATTTTTTAGTCAGTAAAAATCTGACACGCCCCTACGCTTCACTCAGAGCTAGAGAAGTGATATGATGATTTTACTATCAAATAAATTTCAAGAATCAAATCCGACCCATAAAAACAGTCCACAAAATTAAGTAATAATAATCTCCACTTTTTTTAAATTTATTTATTGGCTTAAACAGTTTGTGTTTACATAAATATCATCATTATCATCATTTCAGCTAAAATACGTCCACTGTTGGACATAGGCCTACCCAAAGTGTCGCCATAATGACCGTGGTCCTGTGCGTCTCGTATCCAATAGAATGCGGGACTTTCAGCAGGTCATCGGTATAAATAAGATGAAAAATAATAAACTCTTAATTTTTATTCAAACTATCTTCATATCATTTTATTCCAGACAGTATGGCTAGGTCGTGGCAAGATCATAAAAATTGATCACTTCATGATATGGCTAGCTAAAACTGGCCAGATCGTTCGTTAACATTTGATAATTTGTCAATCCTCGTTTGACTGTATCATTGATGTAGGATTTCTATGATAATTAAAAGTCTAAAGAAAGTAGGCCAAACGAGGATTGACATATCAAAGGACAGGACATATCAATAAAAGTTCAACGTTTAAAATGATCTGACCAGTTTAACTTGGCCATATCATGAAGTGATAAATTTCTATGATCTGGCAGTTACAGTTACATCACAAAACAATCTCAACAAAGTACCTCGTTCACAATCCCCACTCATAACGCTTGCGACGTCGACGTCGCACCAATCGTGAGCATCGGCACATCACTATGCATTACGCCACGACGTCAAATGACGTAATTACGCCACACGCATGCTTCGCCTGCGGGATTTGCATCCGAGTGACAGGTACTGACGACTGTGAATAGTGAGGGCAGTTTTACAGAATATAGAGCAATTCGTGATGTCTGTTTGGGGATTTTGATTTAGTAGAATGGAATAAACTTTATGGTATACTAAAATAGTAACAAAACTTTTACACTTAAATATATAGGTACAAAGGCGGTCTTATTGCTGACAGCGATTTCTACCAGATAACCTTAAGGTGGACTGTAAGATCTTGAAATAAAAAGGGGGTGTTCTGCGGTGTACTGTAAATTAACAAAGTATTACATAATAGATTAAAATTATATACTTGACTATACTTAGATATAAGACACAAAAACACTCTACCCGGGGCCCTCTTTCTTCGACCTTCTTCTTGGTCTTGGTCTCTTTTGGTTGATATATATAGTAAAGTGTGTATCTGAAAATGGAGAGTAGTCTATGGTGGTCCAGTGGTAACACGAATGATAGGTCCTTGACTTACGAATGATACGGTCACGGGTTCAAATCCAGCCAGGCATTACTTAGTGTAAATTATTTCATGACCACTGTTCTCAAAACTTTGCGCTGATTAAATTATTTATGTACGTCAGAAAATCAAGAATGAATATCGAGAAATGAAATGTAGTTTTAGTTTTTAGTTGTTTGTAATTACATGAGTATTTTTGAAACTGAATCTATGCTAAAATGATTTTACTTTTAAAATAGTGTCCGAAGTTATATCTTGTATTTTATAAAAAAAAAAAACTATCAACTAACGTTTAGCCTTTCAATAAATCGTGCAACACAGATATACATAAATAATGGTTCGTTACGAGCTTTACTACGGCAACCGTAGCACTGCTACGCGGGCGTAGCAAAATACTACGGACTGTGCTACGAGATCTACACCTCGTAGCACAGTGAATTACGCCAATATACAGCTGATTTTGCATTAACTTTGCCTATTAATTTAACAAAAAGCAGATTAGAATGTCCATAACAAATCAGTTTTCCCTAATCAGCAAATTAAAAGCCCAGATCCTAACATTATACGGTATTGTTTGATATAACCAACATCAATTACTAAACCAACCGGCTATTCTTATCAGCTAATTAGCTAAAACATACAACAATTACGTATTCAATCATCGACTAATCATCTGCTTATAACGCCAGATATTAACCTAATCCACTAACGAATATTAAGGCTCTTGCTCCCATTCAGTGCCATAAAACAATGGCTTTCTAAAACTTACTTCTCGGTAACGGCTTGTTTAATAGATTGAAAAAAAAAACTTGGTTTATAGATTTATATACAACATATGATTTTTTCATATGACAATTGCTTTTGCAAAAAATAAATTTTTAACAACATGATACTTTTACGCTTGTTTTCCCTACTCTTTTTAAATGGTTTTGATCTTTAGAAATATTTTTACACAAAAAAATTTCTGTTTAAGTATTCTTCAAAATATACATAGCATAATTATATAAATCAATCAATATTTTGCAAAAAAAATGGTTTTAAAAGTCAGTGGGTCTCTATGTGGGCGCAGGTGGTAGTGCGAGTGTGTGTGCATTTAAGTTTGCCCAGATGTTCAAGGGAATCTACGCCTTAACTGAACAATATGCGTCGAGCGTCCATTTATCAAACACATACCATTAATTATTATTTAATTGATAAAGTTTTGTTGGCTATTCTTAATCACTTTGAAAATAGGTTCAAGTTGCGAAAGTCTATTTGACTTTAACTAACGCTGAGAAGTTTGATTGTTTTGTTTCTGATCAGATTTCTTAAAGTAGTCTCAATTTAGAGAATAGATAGGTGAAGAAGGTCAACTCCGTACAACAAGCGAAATTACACACATACACACACGAAGAAAATCTTCATATGTAGCGAGCGAGCACGCAGCGACACGCGGTGTTGCGACATTCGTTGAGATGATCCAGCAGTTGGACCCGAGGTGGCGTAGCATAAGTCCGAGGCCATGCGTTTTCACAGCCCTTGGAGCGCGCCACCACGGCGTTACCAATTAACGGCAGGAGGAGTTCACATTAGCGTCGGGTCGACGATGAAGTACCTGGGACTCGTCCTCGACAACCGGTGAAATTTCGAGGAGCACTTTCGACGTTTCGCTCCCAAACTGAACCGGACTGGGGCTACCCTCAAGCCACTCCTGCCCAACTAGGGGGTCTAAACGCATCCTGCCGGAGGCTCTACGCAGGCGACGTTCGGTCCATGGCTCTTTATGGGGTGCCAGTGTGGTCGACGTGGCTGCGAAAGCGACCGGCGTTCTTGCACGCATGCACGATTTGCACGTGGAAATGCAACGCCGGGGAGAAATTCCGCTGTCAGACATGGCGGACAGAGTTCCGGCGGGATCACATGGTGAAATGTTGACAGCAACTATCGCAACCCAGTACTGGGCACGCCACAATTATGGCGGTAAGTCCCCTCTTTAAGGAGTGGCTGGAACGACCTCACGGCATCCTCACCTTCCGCATGACGCAGGATCTCACTGAATATGGTCGGTTCGTGAAGTTCCTGCACCGGATTCGTGCGGAGGTAACGCCCTGGTGTCACCACTGTGTGGACTGCCCTGTGGATACGGTGGAGCATACGGTAGAGGTATGCTCCGCTTAGGCAGAGTATCGCCGTGTCCTCATGGGGGCGACCGACGGCAACAATTTATCGCACCGAGCCTTGATACAGGGCATGGTCCGAAGCGAGAAGGAATGGCAGGCGGTCATCTCCTTCTGCAAAGCAGTAATGTTAGTAAAGTAAAAGGCTGCACATGCACCCGTGAGGGAGCGGCCCAGCCACTGGGATCCCAATCCCGATTTCCGGCCACCGTAGGTTCGGGCTTGCGGACAGCGAACAATAGGTAGCTCGCCGTCCTACTGTTTGGTAACCGCCCAAACCGAGTGCTATTCGTCACGGCGTGTATTGTTCCACGCGCGCCTAAAAGAAATATCAGCAAACCGTAGGGTCCCAGCAGGGTCAAAGCCTACTGGGGCCACGAGTTGTGTGAAAGTGAAACCTGGGACCCTGGGACAAAGGCAAAGAAGGAACAGGAGTGGGTTTTAGTCAGTAAAAGTCTGACACGCCATCCGCGTAAGAGCGCGTAATATCATTTAAAGAGTCTCATCTAAAAAAAACTCACATGACTGGCATTTTGTTAAAGTTACCCTACGAAAGCTCCTATGTGAGCGAGTATTAAGAAGATGGATTAATTTTTATACTTTAGAGGGCAAGTGTTCCCGTTTTTCAATTTCGAATTTCAGCGAAACATTAAAAATAAATAGTAGTATAGTTTGTAGTTTTTGATTTTAGTGTATATAGTTTTAATTAGTTAAGTGTTTTATGTATTCATTTTACCTGAAATAAACTTGAACTAACTTTCCGGAACAATAAAAATCTTATATATTATCAATTAAATTAGTCAGAAATAAATTGTATTATCTATATATATATAAAAGGAGAAACTGACTGACTGACATATCAATGCACAGCCGAAACTACTGGGATTAGGAGCGTGAAATTTTGCACAAAGTTTCCTTTCATGACGAAGGTAAGCACTAAGAAGGGATTTTCCAAAATTCACTCCCTAAAGTGATGAAGCGGGGGTCCAAAGTTTGTATAGAGGAACCTACATTTACGCGAGTGAAGCCGTGGGCAAAAGCTAGTAAGCAGATAAATACCTACATGATATTTGTATCTATATCATCAATGCGATTTTTTAAAAGTTTAGTGTTTTATGTTTGTGTACCTACGCACAAACATATTAACTTGGTAGATACTTCTACATTTATTTGAGCTTCATAAATGTGACCAAAGTTCAGCAACAAACGTTCATCATGACCAAATAAAAAAAATATGAATATTTATGAAACATCTAACACGTGCGTCTGTTTTTTTCTTTTTTTATTGGCCAACCAAGTATTGTATAAACCTATAATCTGGGTTAGTGTTACAATTTCTGATCGTTTACCACTGCATGCCCCATAGAAGTAATAACTATATGCTACTAGTGCCTAATTGTTGTGTTACTAACACTAGTTCTAAGTTTAAACTGTTACTAACACGACATGGCAAGTTCCGAAATAAACGATTTATTATTATCATATTTTCTTTATACACTGTAAACACATATTAATTACATTTTTAAATATTTTTCTTAAACAAAATGATACAAAAAAAAAACATTTAAAAATATAAAAAATAGTACCCCACCGGTATCGGGAACAGGGTCCAAGCTATCGGTGGTCAGGGCACCAGAGAAAGGAACCTCCTAACAATACGAGCCGTATCCAGGAGTACCGCCCTCTGAATCAAGCCCTTTATCCAGCATTAAAGAGATAACCAGATATTAAGCCATTGCCCGACACGACTATCGGTACAATGATCGTCGAGTCCACATCCCACATGTCGACAACCTCGCGAGCCAAGTCAATATACTCGTACTTAATTTATTTATCTTTCTCGGCTTTCACGAGGTTCCCGTCATGTGGAACGGATATGTCAACAATCATTGCACGCCTCTCGTTTCGGTCCACCACCACTATATCAGGCTTATTGGCTACAATAGTCCTGTCAGTGATGATGGACCTATTATTATTAATTCAAAATCGCGCTTCCTTTTCGCACATTATATGCAGCTGACTTACTGTGCTAAACTTGTATGTGCGGGTTTGGAAGTCGAAAGTTTTATAAAAGAACTGAAACAAATTGTTTTTTAATTAAAGTCTGTGATCATACTCACAGCCGGCGGGTTCAATTTATGAAAAGTGAACTTAGGACCTAGTTATAAAGTAGATACTAGGAGATTTGAAACTTGAAATAATTTGGTGCTTGATGTTAGTATATTTGAGTACGGTTTTTAATTTATTATTAGGCATTAAGCCTGAAAAAGGTACTTAAGTTTGTTTTAATGAGAATTGTTTATTTTGTCTGATCTGATCATCATCATCATCATAATCACCTTTTTTCTTCTACTCTTTCTTTTCATTCATAATAATATCACTCCTCTCATAATCCATCCATCTTTTCGTTGGCTTACCTTTCTCTCTCCATCTATCTACATGTATGATGGTAACTCTTTTAGTGAGATGCACTTCATCTCTTCACAAGACCATACTAAGATAAACTTTTTTTTTCAACTTTTCACTGGCTCCACTCTCAAACTTCACTTTATCCATTCTCGTCACTCCCCACATCTATCCGCCAGAACAAAAGAAAGAAAGAAAACAGTTTATTTACGTGAAATAACGCAATCTTAAAACAAGCTAACAAACATAATCAATAGATAGGGAAAATATGCGTCACATCCGCGCAAAACGGTCGAACGAAAGTGCGTGAGGCCCAGCATAAAGCTGCGGTCTCACGCATAAGTGTCGCCGCATGTGGGCCACATACCATAGCCACAAACGCCGCTACGAGAAGCTAGAAGTGGCCATAAAGGAAGCTGTAGCGCGCGACAGCCACTTGTGACCGGTGGCTGCTACTTTTTTTAACCCATACGCTCAGTAGCATAATGGACTCTAACGAAGAAGGTTTAAATGCGCGATTGGCGTGTGACGGCGTTTTGTATCGGCGTTTAGTGGTCGATTCGGGCCACAAGAAGCGAGCTGCGGTGATATGTAGCGCGTGGCGACCACCAGCACCAACCGTGTGCGGCGAAGTCATGTAAAATGGATGAAATCTACAGGAAATATGCTAGTGGCGGCGTTTTGTGGTTGTGGCCGGTGGCTCGTGTGCGGCGACCCTTATGCGTTGAGCTCACAGCGCTGGTTTTCAGCGTGGGCCGACAGCGGTGTTGACATGAAGACGCCGGAACGGTACAGTGTCCAAAAAGATTGGGGTAGAAAAAGAAAATAAAAAATAAAAATACAGATGAATTAAAAAAAAAGTAAAATGTTGCAAATACATTTATATAAAGTGGCAACACCCCGACGCGGCCGTAGCACAATTTGTGTAACTCGCTTTTATAGTCTTTGGCAATTCACATAGACGCTAATACGTGATCGAACGCGACCGCGACGCTGTTGACGACAAAATCACAAAATACATGCAATCTTTTTTCATCCGATTTTTTCACAGCTCAATTTTTACGACACATACAGCATCATAGGTCTTATAACGGACTGTGTACGCTCATAGGTATAAAAAACTATTTTTTGTATTGAACATTTTTTTTTTCACTTTTTATTGTTGTTACACAAATAAACCTAAATAGTGTGCACGACTTATGGTAGCTAATGGTAAGAATACAGCCATTAAAATCAATTATAGCCAGAGTGCATCTCATGACAATGCCAATAATCCGAAACTCCGGCTATGATACATTGTTTTATTACGGGATTCCCGTGCCTACCATCCGGCTTCATTATTTCGGTACCATATATTCAGTTCACTAGTTGATAAAAGTGGGAATCCATATCAATACCTTGCACTAACTTTTGACGTTTTGTAAGTTCAATTGAAGCTTATGTGAAATAAAAACATTTTTAATTTTGAGTTCAGAAAATAAGGTAAAAAAAACTTTGAAAACATTTTTTAACCAGATTGAGAACCTCTTTTTTAAATCGGTCAAAATCTAATCTAATCATATTATACTGACTCAATAATCTGCTAAGAAAGTTATCAGAAAGGCATTAACTACAAAATGTATTTAATCCCATTCCAATGAGCTAAATTAACATTTAACTTGAATAGTAGATATTTTATGGTTTGAATAAGGTCAATAATTCGACATTACTTCTGATATCGTATCTGACATTAATTTGACATAAGATTCATTTATAAACATATTTTTAATGAACTGACTCAATATTTTACCTTTTTGTTCTATTTCAATTCTATAATAAAAAATGTGTATAATCTATACATATAATAAAACAGTAAAATTCTTTTGCGATGGTATTAATTGGCGCAAAAACTACTGAACCGATCCTGATCAAATTTTGCATACATAATCCTTATAGGTCAGGGCAACTGATAGGCTATAAACTATCACGCTATTTGCTATGGGGGGTGAGCAATAATCCAAAATGTAGGTATTGAACGACATTTACCGCGAATTCGATTCCCAGCTACAGGTAAAAATTTTGTCATTATTTTGTGTTATTTTTTGTATTAAAATAACTTTTACCATTTTTTAAAAATAAAATTGACATTTCTATTCGATATCTTCTAAATATTTTGTAAAAACTAATCAAAACACATAATAAAATCAAAGCGGCGACTAAAATCACGTACTATAATGTTACATTATTCCATTTAGCTGCAAATTTAACTTCTAAAACGAAAATCATCACGCTATCATCGTTAGGGAGCCAACCAGTCCATTATGACGTTTATATAAGAACGTCTATTTTATAATTTATTCATCGAAGACCGTAGCGCAGGGGTTTCGTATTTGGACTTTCATGTAATGTGAAGATGGTTCAAATCCCATACGGCTCTCTTAGGAGAAATTTTTGTTCTATTTTGTCATCGTGAATAAGATTTTTTTATATATTTTTGCATGCTTACAATTCTTTTTTATAAATCTACGAATATAATATATCTGTAGAAATTTTTAGTGAAGTGCGTATTATTAATTTTAGAAATCGATGTAGATAACTTTTATACGTTAAAATTGTGTGTAACTTGATAATTATCTTACTTAGGCTTTGTTTCATCGCAATGAAACAAAGCATATGAAAGACAAACGGTATGAAATCAAAGTTTTCGAGAAGTAAAATATGACACCACACGCAACTCGCAACGCCATCTAAAGACTCAAAGTAGAAATAATGATGACAATGACGGTTGAACTTCATATTAAATTTGATAGATGGCATTGCGTATTTTACGTAATTTTCTGAGTGGCAGAAGAATGGCCATCACCCACGTTTACAGTTATGGTTAAACAATTATGGTTAAACTGGTGTTAGACGGAGGCATTTTCAACAATCCTACTGCTTATTTTTATTATATTTTTCCCATTATTGTAACAAGCTAATTGACCGTGATTATTCAAGGGATACCATCCAATGACGATAAAAGTAAATACCTATATGTATTTAATTATTCATTTTAAAATAACACGGCCACATTTTCGGGAGGAGTTACAGGGTACCTTGCGTTGGATGGCCCCCAGGTGGACCGATGGCCTGGTAAGGGTCGCGGGAATCCGATGAATGAGAGACTCACAGGACCGGTCATTATAGCGACACTTAGGGAGGTCTATGTCCAGCAGTGGACGTCTTTTGGCTGAAATGATAATGATGATGATGGCACCTTTTTTTTTCTTTTTTAAGGGTGGATATCATCCAATGACTTTTCTCGCTCTGGTTGGAGCGGGAGGACATGTCAATCTTTTACTGACTAAAACTACACTTGTGTCTATCGCTACGCGCTGTTGAGGATTGGGCTCGGTTCGGTCAACTACCGGACGGCTAGCTACCCATTGCTCGACGTCCGGAAGCCCGCGTCTACCGTGGCTGGTAGTCGGGGTCGGAATCTCGGCTCGGCATGAGGCCGTTCGTTCCCTAACGCGTGCGGCCTCCGCCTTCGCTAGCATTACGGCTTTGCAGAAGGAGGCGACCGCCTGCCATTACTCCTCGCTCTGGATCAGAGCCCGGCGCGAGAGGTCACTGACGCCGATTGCCTCCACGAGGACACGGCGGTGCTCCGCCCTTGCAGGGCACATCTCCACTGTGTCCTCCGGCATGATGGCACCTTGCGGATTAATAATGGTGTGTTTTATTATTTGCAGTCACTGCTTCATATAAAACGGTATCGAATGTGTTTTTCTGATCATAGTTCCACAACGTATGATGTATCTCAGATTCCTTGCAGCCTTACGTCGACATCTGGACGTTACCTCCTTACAGTGATTAGTGACCAACACTGGAAGAACCTTCTAAGGGAGGTCAGTCTCAGGGATAACACTAATCGGCTGCTACATTTGTTAACCGTAATATCGATGTTTTATGGATAAGCTCAGGACTGTTGTGAATGTTTCGAACGGTTTCTGTTCTGGGTTCGGTTAAAAGTACCCTGATATTACCATTTTGTGAATCGCCCGGAGGACCCGGTGTAGCATGCGGTGGAGGTCTATCCATCCATCTTGAGTGAACCGCCGTGTCCTCATAGAGGCAATCGGTGTCAGTAATTTCTCGGTTTGGCCATCAATATGCGAGTTTGATTGAACGGGGATACACGCGCACAAGGTTTCGCCGAAGTTTATTCATAAGTTGGAGACTCTTCATAGGGTAGTTCCCACTATGGAAAAAACATTTGTCTTATATACGGGGACATCTATTAAATACACACCAAAATATCCTAGGTAAATGAACAAGTAATTCTAACGCTCAAAATGATCAAACTGCAACAATCAATGCAAGCATGTTCTCGCAAATTCTTAATAAGTACTGTTGTGGAAGAAGATAGTTGATGATTTATTTATTTAATCCTTTATGCACAAATGTACAGCCACGGACTTAATGTCTGCCTGATGGTAGTTTTTGGATTCACTTAAGGCTTTTTACTATCAGTGCACGTTATCCAGCTGTAGGTCGGTGTCCTGATTATGCTCTTTCGTTTACCTCTACCAAAGCTGTCTAACTGCTTAAACTCTTCAGTGAAACGTTATTGAGGCGAAAATTGTTATGGGAGATAACTCTTTCGATCAATCTTGCAGCCCTAGCAGACATCGGCCCTAGAGGGCCCTATCCATTTGCTGAAATCTCTTTGAGTCGCGCGTAGAATACTACGCGCCGTCGATTCAAGACTGCTTTGACCAGACGGCCGGACAGCACCACCGCAATCCCGTGTTTGCGATGGCTGGGAATTGCCTTGCGGCTTTTAACACCCGGAGCGTCCCTTGCAGCGACCGCTGAGGAGTCAGGATGTCCTATCCCTCATAGTTTCAGCCACCTTCTTTGATCGTAGTGCTTCACTGAAGGAGGCTACTGGTTGTCAGTTTCTCCACCAATCGCCCCCATAAGGACAAGGCAGCGCCGGCGCTCCGACCAAGCGGGACTGACTTCCACCGTATGCTCAATCGTATTCTCCGGGCGATTAGCACAATGGTGAGACCCGAGTGTTTCTTCCCGCTGAATTCGACACAGATACCTTCCGAAATACCCACATCTGGTGAGTCCTGCATAAAGAGAGGATGCAGTGACGCCTTTGTAGTCACTTCTCAAAGACAGGCATTACCGCTGCGATTGTGGCGTGCTCACTGTGACGAGGGGTTAAAATCATACAATGTTGTTTTGCCAGAACATAAACCAAAAACATACATAGACTAATGCCTTTTCCCTTGGGGTAGGTTGGTACTGCCAACTACTACGACCCATACGTATTCTTTCTATTCATTGACGTTCATACGAGCTGGATCTGGACGAGTACATAACATGTTTCCTGAAGGTAATTTGCGTTTTTACCTTTAACCGTTTTATGTTAAACTACAATATATAATTGCGATGCAGTTTTACAAACTTAACGCGGACGAAGTCGCGGGCAACAGCTAGTAATATCAAAATAGAAAGGTCAACATAATGTGAGTATATTGTTATTAATAAATAAATTAATATAAAAAACTGGGAAAGCTCGAGTCATTCGAGGATTCCGTACAGACTTACCTATGAAAACAGTTCAATTCCCGAATCGAGTTACGAAGATTTTTCCGAATCGTTTCCAAAGTTTTTTTTGTGAAATAACTACAAATTTACTGATTTCAAATTTTATATTTGTGCCAAATTTCAAGATTCTAGGTCCACGGGAAGTGCCCCATGCATTTTAATTCCTTTAAGAGTGTCGAAATATACGTTTTTGGACATAAACGGTCGTATCTTTTTTTCCTCAATTCAGAAGTTTGATTTTTTCACAGCTTTAAGGGACCTCAAACTTAAGTATATGGTTTTAGTTTCAACTCGGTACCTTTACGCGTTCTTGAGATAAAGGGTGATGAAGTGATCCTATAAGGGTTCCGTTTTTTTCCTTTTGAGGTACAGAACCCTAAAAAAACATCTGTATCTAAGCAGAAACACCAAAAACAAAACGTACTATACGCAGATAGGTACCCAAGTGATAAGCCCCTCAACGTCAGCTGTTACAAACACCACTAAACATAACAGGACCAAGTTCTCGCATCGCCTCCGAGCCGCGAAACTTCCCCCACTTCATAGTTTTCACATAAAAATGACTTCGCACTCATGCGACAATGACATGCTAACAAACTTGTAAGTGTTATTATGTCAGTAGGAAAGTGAATGTCGTACTTGTTTACAAAGACTCTCAGAAAGATCCAGAGACAAGCCTCCTTCTCGTAGAAATAATGACAAGTTATAACCATACATGTTTACTGTGTTGACAAGTCTATTTTAGGAAAGGTTTTCTTGCTACAATGTTTTCTTTTTAAAACGTTGCCTCACACTAGGAATGACTCCTCTATGGTGGGTGCGTTTACAAACGGGTTCCTTCTATTTGGCAGATTCTTGATACTGGGAAATAACACACTTAGCATATTCTTCTTTAATGGATTATTTTAAAGCATAAAAAATATTTAGCATAACAATTGTTTGGCAGAATGTTTACGTGTCCGAATTTATAATGGCATATTTTTAACATGGCAGAATTCTATTTGGCATAATTACCTTTGTCATAATTAATATTGCTTATAATTTCGTTTAGCATAACGTTTATTTAGAGAGGTGATTATTTGGGGAACCGACACCTATACCGAATTTTTTTTTTTGTTCGATTTTTATTTTACCGAAACTTATTAACAGACGTCTTTTTGCTTTATGCATTATTTGACATATTTTTATATGACCAATGAGCGTACGCGAAACGATTTTTTGCGAAATGAAGTTTATGCTATCGGTTTTTATGCAAAATCTATATATATAAAAGAAAGTCGTGTTAGTTACACTATTTATAACTCAAGAACGGCTGAACCGATTTAGCTGAAAATTGGTGGGGAGGTAGCTTAGAACCAGGAGATGGACATAGGATATTTTTATCCCGTAGAATAGGGTAGAGTGGGGTGGAATGGGGTAGATTGAGTTAGAGTAGGTTAGGGTAGGGTAGAGTAGGATAGAGTAGGGTAGAGTAGGGTAGAGTAGGGTAGAGTTGAGTAGAGTAGGGTAGAGTAGGGTAGAGTAGGGTAGAGTAGGGTAGAGTAGGGTAGAGTAGGGTAGAGTAGGGTAGAGTAGGGTAGAGTAGGGTAGAGTAGGGTAGAGTAGGGTAGAGTAGGGTAGAGTAGGGTAGAGTAGGGTAGAGTAGGGTAGAGTAGGGTAGAGTAGGGTAGAGTAGGGTAGAGTAGGGTAGGGTAGAGTAGGGTAGAGTAGGGTAGAGTAGGGTAGAGTAGGGTAGAGTAGGGTAGAGTAGGGTAGAGTAGGGTAGAGTAGGGTAGAGTAGTAGAATATAGACGGGAGCGAAGCCGCGGGCAAAAGCTAGTAATATTATGAAATTAAAGTTCTGCTATAAAAGGTTCTGCTGTAAAGGGTCTACCTTTACAAACATGTAAAAGCACATATATAAGACACCCAGACCCGGAACACATATCTGCAGGTCATACAAATATTTGTCCCAGGCGGGGATCAAATCAGCGGCACGCAATGCAGCAACCAATCGCTCAACCGCTGCGCCAACAGTGCCGTGAAGTCAATATATCTGCTAACTATGGCGTAAGGAAATATTTTTTTCATATTTAACTTGAAAGAACAGATAAGATAATATTTGGGATACAGGATTATTTGAAAGAGTTACTGCGGTCCTGCAAGCTCCCATAAGGTGAACCGATGCCCTGGTGAGATGCGGGACCCACAGGACTGGTCATTTTGGCGACACTTGGGGGAGGCCTGTGTCCATCAGTGGACGTCTTTCGACTGAAATGATGATGATAATGACTGCGGTTCTGGAACGAAAACGGCATCTGAAGAAACACAGATGGGTTTTTTGTCAAGAAAACTCTGACACTCCTCTCGCTTTGCCCAGAAGTCCTACCACGAGCTCTTATCGTGATCCATTTGACGACCTAAACTGAACTGTTAAAGGGATGGAGCTATACATGACTATTTTCTAATTAGTACAAATACTTAAAGGGCTTATTAGAAAAGGTCTTGTTATTATTTAAGCCAAATGTCAATAAATAATATTTATAAACCGCAAAGTTATAAGCGTTTGTTTATATCCCAAAATATCACTCAATTTATGGAAATATTGTACAGGCGACAAAAATAGGAAAACACTGTGCGTGGTACTCGTATTTTCTAGTAGCAATTGTTATGAATTCATGACAAATTTTTGTGAACATTTTTGGGATTTAGTTTTTTTTACTTTTGACTACACGAATATGATCAGTAAAAGGTAAAAATAAAGCACCATTTTTTTGTATTAATTAAAAATTACAAGTGTATAAGGTGTATAGCTCCATCCCTCATTCTCACTCGCATGCTTGACATTTTATCACGTCATGATAAGGCCCCGAACGAGAGAAGATATTTAATGATCAAAAGTACCAACCTAGAAAAAAAAGCCTATCTCTTACAGTTCTACTATCTGACTCTATAAATTTCATAATAAAGTTTGTCTTTTTGTCCCAATAATCTACAGAAACATTGCTGGCTTCTCAAAATGAATGCTATATGTTTTCATTAACTAAAACAACGAAATAAACGTCAAGGAACATAATCTTCTAACTAAATACCTAACACAACCAAAAAAAGATGTACATCTATCTATCTATATGTAAAAGGAGAAACTGACTGACTGTCATATCAACGCACAGTCAAAAAAACTGAGTCTAAGAACGTGATTCTTTTCACAAAGCTTCGTTTTATGATGAAGGCGAGCACTGAGAAAGGGTTTTGGACATTCTTTAAGGCTCGCAGAACGGATCGCCGTTAGGGCCGAAAGGTTCTATAATGGTGACCACGTACCGGAAGACGTAGCGTTGGAAGGCCTCCTACAAGGTGGACTGATGACCTGGTAACGGTTGCGGGAGTACGATGGATGCGAGACCCACAGGACCGTTCATTGTGGAGGCACTTGGGGAGGCCTATGTCCAGCAGTGGACGTCTTTCGGCTGAAATGATGATGGTGATGAATGATTCTTTAAGGAGGTTAAAATGGGAATTTTTGTGTGTATTCAAAATCTCATTTCGTGTTTTCAAAGTTTACACAAATAGTAGCCTAAGTAATTAATAAAAGTCGTCTTTAGGTTTCTTTTTTCTGAACTGATAATAAAATTTAAGGGGCTTCATAGATTGTCATGCTCACTCAATTGTCTCACTGATGGTGGCGCGTGTGTTGAATCATTCGGTTCCCTTCAAAATAGTTGAGTTGAGTGGTGCTAATATTCGCGTCATGTCCGTGAACGGGTGCTCAGCTGAGACTGGTCATATCTTAGCTGCCAGTTGCTATTTTAATATTTATATTTAGTTTTTATTCTTATTTTGTTTACATTGTTTTCACATGATAGCGACAAGAAACATGTAACAGAGATATTTGTTATTACATAACATTACTAAAAAGAGTGTCCATAGAGTTTCTTGCACATTCTTCTCCATAGATATCTACGTTTTGTTATGTGCAATTAGCATCATTTTTTCTGATTGACTGACTTCTTGACATTTCAAAAGTGCCTGTAAGTGGTTTATTTGATATAAAATGCTTTGATTTCCACATGATGTTTTCCTTCGTCGTTTTGAGAACAGTGGTGATGAAATAAATTACACAAAGTGTTACGCCTGGCTGGGTTTGAACCTGCGACCTACAACTGGCATGTCGGGGCCGTTACCACTCGGCCCCCACTGCTCGCTGTATTAATAAATACTGTCATTATTTGTTTTCGAAAACTACTCTAATGCTTTACTCTAGTGGAAGTCTTATGTATTATGACTCTGTGTCATAATCATTCTTTGTCTTATGTACTTCGGACATTATTTCAATAATTCCTTCACACCACACCTACTAAACTTCTAGAGGGTGTTAAAGTTTTCATGAAAACATTTTCGCAAACAAAGTCGCAGGCAAAGTACTAGTCGTACATAAACAATATTGCCGTAAGCTAAGGACTCGTATTAATTCTGCCAACGGGTGTAATAAATAAATCCGTGGGTAATATATGGGACGCCCCGCCGATGACAAGCTCGCTTACTATTAGTTTGTCAGATTGTATTGTTACACAAAATGCTTCGTAAGCTGACAATATTTCCGATACGGATTTTTCGGTACAGTCAGCGTAAATGCTATCGAACGTTTTGATATTATAAAATTGGTTCTTTATTGAATTCCCTTAAAAAGTATCTCTCTGTTTATGCTACGGTTCATGTTACCCAGTGATTTGGCGCCATGGCCCGGAGCGAGGAGGAGTGGCAGGCGGTCGCCTCCTTCTGTGAAGCAGTAATGCTAGCAAAGGAGGCGGCTGATCGCGAAGTGTGAGGCAACGGTCCTCACGCCCCAACCGCCGCCGGGACTCCGATCCCGATTTCCGGCCACCGTAGGCGCGGGCTTGCGGACGGCGAGCAACGGGTGGCTCGCCGTCCGACCGTCCGGTAACCGTCCGAACCGAGCCCAAGTTGTCGACGGCGCGTATTGTCCCACGCGCGCCTCAAGGAAATGTCAGCAACTGTCATGCCCAGCAGGGTCGAAGCCTACTGGGGCCAAGAGTCTGATTCTGAAAGGAAGACTCGGCCCCGGTACGAAAGGCAAAGAAGGAACAGGAGTGGGTTTTTAGTCAGTAAAAGTCTAACACTATCTTTCCAGATTTTCAGAGCGAAAAAAAAAAACCAGTGATTTGGCGATAGTATATTATCACTGTTTCTGGATAGTTAATTACCAACAGGTTATAAAATTCAATGAATGATATGGTATACTTTTGAAAATTCCAACCAATAACAATTTTTTTAGGTGTGAAATCATCCAATGACATCTTGCGACTAAAACCCACTCCGGTTCCTTCTTTGCCTTTGTTCCGGGGCGCTAAAAAGAAAATTACTGTGGAAATATAGAATTAAACCTTAAGGAAAGAAAAATCTTCTCAAACAATATAGTACTCGTCTGGAAAAAAATTATTAAACTAACCCAAAAGTTCCAAAATGATTACCTAATAGCTAATACACTAAATAAATCTAAAGCTACATGGATCATAAAAAAACTCGTAACAAAAGTCACCTTCCAAGAGAAAATATTAATGAAATAAAAGTTAACAATCATATAATTTCAGACCCTCTAACACTTGCGGAAGAATTTAATAATTATTATATATCCTATGCCCACGATAAAGACATTCTAATTCTTATAGCTGATAACGATATTTACTAGACAACCTCAACCAGATAAATCATATAAACTTAAAATTCTTCTTTTTTTCTTGTCAATGGACACAATTTATTTATTTTTCCACACCTTGTATAAATCCTGAAAAGTGCAGGTGGTTGTGCAGAATGGGCAGCATAGCACGTAACGCATGTCCTGTGTAGCGGCTCCACACTGGCACTGCGTTAGGGATGGGTCGAGGAAGCCCTATTTGCCAGATTTTTTTTGCAGCGTCCAACCTGGCCCCGCAGTTGGTTAAGAGATTTCCAGACTGGCCACTACAGATCACGTCCAGGGTAGAGATGTTCTGACGAGATCATGAAGTGTGAAGGAGTAAACCTAAAAAAATACAGGGGTAGACTCCGCAGGAGAACCAAGATTGCCGACATAGCACGAAGAATCGCCAAACTTAAGTGGCAATGGGTAGGGCACATTGCTCGCAGAACAGATAGCCGTTGAGGCCGAAAGGTTCTGGAGTGGCGACCGCGTACCGGAAGACGCAGTGTTGGAAGGCCCCCTACAAGGTGGACCGATGACCTGGTGAAGGTCGAGGGAATCCGATGGATGCAAGACGCACAGGACCGTTCTTTGTAGCGACATTTGGGGGAGGCCTATGTCCAGCAGTGGACGTCTATCGGCTGAAATGATGATGATGATGAGACTCCGGTTTGCTGCTACCAAAGTAATCAACCACTATAGATAAGCATATCAACGTGGCGCCAATAATATAACAACAAATTAAAACACTCGTTGTACTAGTCTATAGGAATATTATAAAGCTACAAAAAAAAAAAAAAAACCAAAATATAAAAAAATGATTTTTCAAACAAACTAAATGGCATAAAATCGTAAACAAAAAATCATTTACAAATATCAGTACACTAAACTGTGGCAAAAGCTCCGTGTCATGTAGTGACGTAATCTTTTGGTGCCATTAATGCTAAAACCATTACACCAAATCACAGATTTTATAATTAATTTCATTTTTAGTAACAATAACTATTCCATCACTTAGCACTCACTATCACTCATATTGTCGATATAGAATAATGTCAACCTACCCTACGCCAAAGACATTAAATTTATACTTCCAATATACAGGACATAGCGAACAAAATCGTAATGCGATACTTATTACCTAGTGGTCATAAGTCGCTCAATCTAGTATGACACCCCTACACGTCAAGTCGTGTTTGTATCCGCTCTATGCAGTAAAAGAAAATCATTTTTTGAGAAAATATACCAAACGACTCATTACGCTATTGCAAATCTTACCTAATTTTGGTTTATTTTCGTAAATATTTTTGACATTTACGAAGTAATTAATTAGAATTCAATAATTTTTATAAATATTTCCAGAATATTTCCAGAACATTTGCTGATTTTATGATAACGCCATTTATTGCTGAAAAGTTTAACCTTACCTTTATCACAAACTGGGGCTCTACCACAAGCTCATAAAGTGATCCACTTTACGACCTAAACCGAACTGTTAAAGGGATGAAGCTATGTAGGGTGTATAGCTCCATCACTTTTTTTCGCTCGTACGACTGACTATTTAACATTATCATGGTAAGGCCCCTGGCCACCTATCGAGCAATAGTTAAATAATTATAAATTTTGACAAATTTAATTCGCGTATTTGCTATTCAAAGCCAGATGGTGTCACTGAGGTATAGGATGACAGTTTTTTAAGACATTTTTTTCTGATAGCCGCTCTATTGTATCTCTTTAAATCTCTTTGCCCCATGCAGACTAGACGTAAGCATTGCGTTCAAAGTAATTTTAAACTCTGTCGTTTAGTGTCACTCTTACACGTATAGGCGAACTATTCAATTTTGGGATTAAGGGTCGATTTTCGCGCATCCTCTGGATAGCTTGAACAATAATGCGCCCATTGGTCAGACAAACTTGGGTGTTCCCATACTTCTTACGGTATGTCCGTATAGTTGAAGCGGCATTTCTGTAGAATAGAATAGAATCGTTTATTTCTGAGTACATGGTATATGAAGATCTTAATATTAGACGGAATCACATATACTACCTTTGCCGGTGTAGGAATATTAAAAAAGTATCTAATTTGCAAATTCACATAATTATAGTTCATGCGAAATTAAGTTAAATTAAAAAAAAGAACATAATAATAATAGTGGCAGTTTTAAATGATTGTAAGTAACTTTATGAACCACATTATTCGTTTGCTTACATAATTAAAAATGACTAATAATTTCAATGTTAACTATTTTATATAATGCAATATATAAAACAAAATAATAATACCTAATGATAAAAATATTGAACAATTTTATAATTATGTCAAAAAATATTTATTAAATGTCAATATTTATTACTAATACAATGTCTGCGGCACTGACCATAAATTAAAATCATGTTGGAGATGTGCAAAGCTGTGTGATTGTAACGAAGCATGATAATTCAAAAATAAAACGTAATTACAATAAAGTAATTTTCAAATAAAAAGTAACGTCAGTGAACTTGATTTATCAACTGTCACTTTAACTTGATTAATCACATTAACTATTTTACGGTTTTATGCTATGGTTTTAAGGTTTTGTGTTTATGGCATACAAATAAGTTTTTGTGAAATTGTGAACTTTGTATATATCATGTAGAAAATGCTGACGATGAAAAATAATGTCCTGTGACTAAACTATTGAATATATTCGAATAATTTTTGATATGCAGACTGAAAATATCAAGAGGTATACGCAGATTGATTTATTGTCGTATTGTCGGTGCCACCCCGTGTATAAAATGTTTTTCGCTGTTATAGCCGCTTGCACCACAGCTCGGCCGCAAGTCGCCGCTCCTGCCACCTCAGTCATACTATCTAAAATATTAAAATCTCATAAACGAACTGAGAGTGTGCCGTAAGCTATTTTTGATGCAACTAGAACAATATTACATTTTACTTTATCGTACCCGGCAAGTTATTACTATGCCTACACAAAATCAATAAATATTGTAACTCAGAAAACATGATACTCTCATTAACAAGTTAGTTCGTGGAAAAGCACATAAGCCGAATACATGAAATGTCGAATCATTTCGTGTATTACAGAAAATGAGGAAACGAAATGATTCTGTTTCGATACAGAATCATTTCGTGTCGTCAGCATAACCTGTTCTGTGGCGGAGACGTAAACTATTATCTTGTCAGAATCATATGACATATGTAGTAACAACTACAATTTCACCTTCAAACCAACTCACATATGTGTAAATGGCCCCTAGGGACGACAAAGTGATTACATGTAGGATATGTACAGCACTATCAATTTGCGTATTAATGACGACACAAGACGGCGTGCTCAGGACCTGGTCATAACAAAGATACAATGTGTTGTGGGCCTGCTAACGAGCATAGGACACGTTTGCTTAAGGAACTGTAGACTTAGGTATTTCCATTTCCTTTGTTCAAGATTGTTACAATGCTACACCATCATTCTTTTGCCAAATGACAGGCAGTATTAGACAAGTAATGACATATGGCTCTGAAACGTGGTCGCTTACAATGGGCCTCATCAGAAGACTTAAAACACCTCACCCAAAGGGCAATGGAAAGGGCTATGCTCGGAGTTTCCTTCCGTGATCGAATCAGGAATAAGGATATCCGCAGAACCAACGTAACTGACAAAGCACGAAAAATTGCCAAACTT
Organism: Mythimna vitellina; assembly: GCA_949316375.1. Classification (NCBI taxonomy): domain Eukaryota; kingdom Metazoa; phylum Arthropoda; class Insecta; order Lepidoptera; family Noctuidae; genus Mythimna; species Mythimna vitellina. The sequence goes on along the minus strand of OX438690.1, from coordinate 1,392,287 downwards.
AAGTGACAATGGGCAGGGCACAATGCTCGCAGAACGGATGGCCGTTGGGGCCGAAAGATTCTAGAATGGCGACCACGTATCGGAAGACGTAGCGTTGGAAGGCCTCCTACAAGGTGGACCGATGACCTAAAAACGGTTGCGGAAGTACGATGAGTGCGAGACGCACAGGAACGTTCATTGTGGCGGTACTTGGGGGAGGCCTATGTCCAGCGGTGGACGTCTTTCGGCTGAAATGATGATGATGATGAATGGACAATAATTCAAAGCCGTATTTACGAATAACCTTATCCATAAGGCGAACGCTCCGGTGTAACCCGTAAAAGTCAAATATTCGTCAACCCGATAGGAGGTTTATTTATTTATTATCTTCTTTATTGTAGGTACATAAGAAACGTAACAAAGAAAAACTTTTATCTAAAACACATACAATGGGCGGCCTTATCGTATTCCGCGATCTGTCCTGGCAACCATGTATGGACAGTAATTGTCAGAACATGATATGGGGCTGTCATAAGTTTGACAATAAGAACCAACGTTAATTACAATAGATACACAGATACATACATATACAATGTAATAGATACATAAACACATACATATCAAATATATGGGCAATGATAAGAAATGGCGATTTTCGATAATCACAGCGACAGGTAGTGTTCTTAAACAAGTCTCTTGAAGACAGGCAACGATTGAGCGCGTTTTTAGGATCTGGTAATGCATTCCACAGACGGGAAGCTTGGACAGTAAAAGGTTTATCCAAGAAAATTGTGGAATAAGAACCAACGTTAATTACAATAGATACACAGATACATACATATACAATATAATAGATACATAAACACATACATATCAAATATATGGGCAATGATAAGAAATGGCGACTTTCGATAATCACAGCGACAGGTAGTGTTCTTAAACAAGTCTCTTGAAGACAGGCAACGATTGAGCGCGTTTTTAGGATCTGGTAATGCATTCCACAGACGGGAAGCTTGGACAGTAAAAGGTTTATCCAAGAAAATTGTGGAACAGGGGCGGCTGTACGTTAAGTGCACTCGTGCGCCGAACTACCAGGTTCAGAAAAAACATAAAATGCATAATGTACCTATCTGTTTAACTTTCTGTTCATTATTCTATTAGAAAAATGATGACGAAACAATTTCAACTCTTTAGTATAAGTCTTAAGGTTTATTTTCGCAGTTAAGAAAATTTCTCGTGCGCTAGGCAAAGCGCACGGCGAACGCTCATACAACTTCTATGAAACACGAACTAAGACGCCTGGCGCGTGAGACAGAGATAGTTTAGTAAAAAATGTACTGCAAAATATTACCGCTCCCGTGCGCCGCTCGAGCGAGCCGAAGTTTACCGCACGAGGTATTACGAAATTCGCCCGAGCCGGCCGGCTCACTCACTGCCACATCGCGGTAGGGTTGCCATTTTTTAATAAAAATAACGTATCATATTTTTTTTAGTAGGAGAAATGTATTTGAATGAAAGTATTTTTCAAAATTTTATTTATGAATTGGTTTTTTCTCTTGAAAAAAAATTGTATGTGCTGTTTAAATACACTAACAGTTTTCCATGAGGTATTTTTACATTTTTGGATACGTATTCGTGTTTCAAGGTAGAAGCTTCGATAAATAGTTCAGTAAATATTCATATTAGTGTTTCTTTTTATATATTACAGTATAGATTTTAAAAAGAGTATTCTCATATACTTTATTTTTATGTGAAAGTATAAAGTATATTTACCAAAAATAAAAGAAAATACGTAATTATAAAGTATGGTTGGCAACCCTTCATCGCAGACGCGCGTGTTTTTGTTTGTAATTTTGTGTTTGTTTACATTTTGCAAGGATTTACGTATTATTGTGTTGTGGTTGTGTGTAATAAATAAAAATTTGATTTTAAATTGTTGGGACCACCTAGGCCATTTCTTAATTTGAAACAGGAGTGTAAATCCAAAAACAAAACATTTACGCGGAGTTTTAAAAGTGAAATGTACATTAAAAAGAAATGACTGTGTGGATGTGAGCGGCTCAATACATTGTTTTGTTTTCTTTGTATTGTTTTTCGGTGAATTGATTTGGACGGAATCAAGAATTAGTGATTTGACGCATTTTTGCATTTTTTATATTTTTTTTATTTATTTATTATTATTTATATTGTTTACGTATTATTTATTAATAATTGTAATTATTTATTTTACTTGCTTTTATTTATATAGCCTCTTTTTTATAATGTGAATGTGAGAACACTGTAGACTCCGCCAATTCTTAGGTTCCTTTTTATTATGATTATTTTTATTGTACTTTATTGATCAGTCTACACTGTCCTTACATAATAAATCCAATATATTGTAAACAGAAAATTTTTAAAAGAGTAACCATGGAGTTTCTTGCCGGTTCTTCTCCATAGGAAACGACCAATTTGGAACCGTGCACTAGCTTCTGACGTTTTATAAGTGCCCATGTAGGCCTATGTGAAATAAAAATCTTTGACTTTGACTTGACTTTGACTTTGACGCAGGTAAGTGAATAAAAAAAAAACATGATGCATCGCAAGTACATCTACAAAATTTGTCTGTGTTGAGCACCGTAGATATTCGTAACCAATTAGATTCTGTTTACAGAACCAATATAATAAAATTAAACGAACAAGTTAATAAAGTTTTCTCGCAATTATCTGTTTCACTAATTTTGCAAATACAGTCTACATAACCACAGTAGTAGGTATATTGCGCATCCATAGTCCTTCTTTTTGGACCTGTGAATTCGAATACATAATAAGTTGGTAAAGTGCACCACCACTTCTATGACGCACCAGCCGCCACTGTTGTGGAATGCACTCATCTTGGATCGTAAGTTATCTAATGACCTAAGAGATTTCGAATGGGAGTCGCAAAGAAGCTAAAAACGATTCTTGAGGTAAAGAGGGGTGCAAGGAGAAACGAGTTCATTATATAAAAAGGAAAGAATATGAGCATTCCGGCGAAGGTGAATTGGCAACCACTTGAGCTTCACATGAAATTCAGAAACATGGTCATATTTTCGCCAACCGAATGTGAACCTTGTGCAAAAGTTTTGAAGCCGCTCAAGTTTATGGAGTTGTATTTGTGTAAGATCAAAATAGCTTAGTTAGGTTTTAATTTTTTTTATAATAAATACAATAAAGTAGCGTTCAAAGAACAACTTTTATTAATTGTTCGAACACTACAGTATCAACAGCGTATCAGTTCCGTTCCACCAATTTTTTACATATATGTCTGCAATGTACTGAATCTGAGGGCCCGCAATCGCTGTGGACACGAGTGAAAACTGCTTTATGTGTTCTAGCTCACCGGATAAGCAACATTGCGTGCTATGTACGACTTTGCTTGACACGTTTCTAATAAGGTCATAGTATGTATTAGGTAGACTCTTTTAAGTAGTCTAACCGAAGTCTTGAAGCCACGTTGTCATTGGATCCAAAAATATCGTTATGTTAGGCAAATATATGGCGCTGCATTCCATTCAGCCAAACCCGCCGACCCAATTGATATATTGCTTTACGTGTTTTTAAATGGCATCTCGCAATTCCCCGTTCTCCTGTTCCTCATATTCTGGAGTAATAAAATGCAGCTGCCGCTAAAAGTTTTTAAGAAAATTCATGCAACCTCATTCGCCATTCTTCTCCTGATTTAAAATTCTACAGAGGTTTAACATCTGCGCATTTTAGACGAATCCTCGAATGCTTTGAATGATCCAGCGGCTTGATCAAGCCAAACTAACCGTGTGTAGGTTTTTTTTTTTATTGGGTGGGAAAATCACCCTTATGACATCCCCGCTCTTGGGCGGAGCGGGAGATAGTGTCAGACTCTTACTGACTAAAAACCCACTCCTGTTCCTTCGTTGCCTTCGTCCCAGGGCCCCGGGTTCCGCTTTCACACTACCCGTGGCCCCAATAGGCTTCGACCCTACTGGGCCCCTACGATTTGCTGACATCTCCTTGAGGCGCGCGTGGAACAAAACGCGCTGTCGACGACTTGGGCTCGGTCCGGACGGTTACCGGACGGTCAGACGGCGAGCCACCCATTGCTCGGCGTCTGCAAGCCCGCGCCTACGGTGGCCGGAAATCGGGATCGGAATCCCGGCGGCGGTTAGAGCGTAAGGACCGTTGCCTCACGCGATCGGCCGCCTCCTTTGCTAGCATTACTGCTTCGCAGAAGGAGGCGACCGCCTGCCACTCTTCCTCGCTCCGGAGCATGGCCTGAACCAAAGCCCGGCGCGAGAGATCGCCGCCGCCGATTGCCCCCACGAGGACACGGCGTTGTTCTGCCCAAGCGGGGCACACCTCCACCGTGTGCTCTACCGTGTCCTCCGGGTGGGCCACACAGTGGCGACACCCGGGCGTCGTTTGCGCACGAATCCGGTGCAGGAACCTCCCGAACTTACCGTGTCCGGTGAGAACCTGCGTCATGCGGAATGTGAGGACGCCGTGAGGTCTTTCCAACCACGCCTCAAAGAGGGGACTTACCGCCATAATTGTGGCGTGCCCAAACCGTGTGTAGTTACCTACACACGGTTTGGGCACGCCACGTATTTTAAAAAGTCTACTAGATGGAAGGATTAATTTTTCATAGGCCGATAGAAATACCGTCAAGACATTTGAACGTGACTCCACACCATCAGTTCTTTTTAATTTTTGCAGGGATCGATTGTAAAAGATATAATTTAAAAAATAATTTCTTCGTCCATACATAAATAATTATATCAATCTTGTGTGTTTTTCTTTTAAGAGTTACTCAGTCAGTAAAAATGGAACTCTTATAGGATCACTTTATTGTCCGTCTGTCCCTCTGTCAAGATCCTTTTTCTTAGAAACACACATAGTCCTACATCGTCACTTAAAATAAGTAAGAAGCTAGTGCACGGTTCTAATTAGTCGTTTCCTATGAAGAAAAATCGGCAAGAGAAACTCCATGGTTAAACTTAAAAAAAATAATTATATAACAATTAAAGTAGAAGGAAAAGTATATCTTTAGATTTATTTTTTTTACATGAGTTCGCCAAGAAAAATTACTGCAAATTAAGATACCAGATTTCCTATATCTGTCGGTGTAAAAAACTGTTAAAGCTACTAAAAATAATAGCACCCAAATGGAAATGTCAAACGCATAGCGATAATATCGACTGCTTATGATCATAACCTGGGCCTTGATAAGATTAATCTGTAGGCCATTAGGCTTAGCCTATTGATTAATGCCGTCCAGGTCATAATTCATCCAATTAATCGCTGATTCCGTTTTAGACACAATAAGTGACGATAAATCTGCGAATCCTCTGCTATCAAATGAAAATTGGAGGTAAATTTATAAAACAAAACAGTGTAAAGAAGAGGAGAAAAACCTCATTCTGAAAAACACTAGCAGTGAGATCACACAGAGAATATCTTGGAAAGCATATTGTGAGAAATCCCGAAGATAAAAGTCATACCAAAATGAAGTGAAAAAGAGAAGTGAATATAATGAAGGGCTCCAAGCAGTACATTGGAATCTACCGAATCAAACGCGCTAGTATCTAATGAAACCGAGTCGTACTAACACTATTAAAATATTTATGTTATCCATAGCCTAACAGATGGTTTTTAATTCGCTGACACGGAGCATGTTTGTCATAGAGATTTAGCAGTTTAGGAATGAAGCGGTTCATTCTATCGTCGACATTGGCGCTTTTACTGACGGAAATGCTAAAGGAGTTTCAGTCAAAATTACCTGTCCGGTAACTGTCTGAACCGAACCCGAGTCGTCAACGGCGCGTAGTATTCCACGCGCAACTCAAAGAGATGTCAGCAAATCCGTAAGAGCCCAGCAGGGCCGAAGTCTATTTTGGCCACGAGTCAACTTCTGGAAAGGAATTTCGTGGTTCTGGATCGAGGACAAGTAAAGGAATATAATTGTGGTTTTAGTCAGTGAAAACTGGCACATCCTCTTGCTCTGCCCCAGAACGGGTGAAGTCATTAGATGATTAAATGATTTACCTTAAAAAAGTCTTATATTACCTATATTATGATAGGTCATATTACCTGCGATTCAATATCATGCCTCCTCAATTTAAAAAAGGATCTGCATCGAGAACATTTTCGTGCGATGATTTTCTATAATTTTAAAAGTGACCTAAAACCTGATGAGTCATTTGGTCGACTTCAAATTGCTTTTATGGATGAACGACCTTCAAAAGCAACCATCTAATGCTGGTGTAGCGAGTTCAAGCGCGGTGGCCTTACTTTGGGGGATGAAAAAAGGAGTGGTCGTCCTACGATGGTGACAGCCAGTTTTAAGATTGCGTCATTTTGCGTGAATAAACTGTTTTTCTTTCTTTTCTTTTCTTTTTTAAAAGACCACGGAAGAAAGCGTGTTAGCAGTAAAAAATTGAATTCAAGAAAATAGGCGAATTACATACGAAGAGATTCAGCATACACTGCAGATTGCTTCGGGAAGCGTTCACAAGATTATACATGAGCACCTTTGCGTGAGGAGGATAGTTTGCCGCTGGGTGCCGCATAACCTTACCGAAGCTCAGAAGCAGGCCCGTGTGGCCACCTCACATGGGCCTGCTTCTGAGCTTCGGTTCTGAGCGTTCGGCCGTGGAAGAGATGTCTGCGGCGGACTGGTAAAATTATTCGAAAATTGGTTCAGACGCATGAAACTTTGTATAGATGCTGGTGGAGAGTTCTTTGAAAAGATTTAATAAAAATATTTTAACCATAGAAGTTAGTTTTTTATTTTTTAGTTTCTCAAAACTTTCTGAGTGTCTCACGTACACTATAGTAACCAAGACAGTAGAAGCAAGGATCACTAATAGATAAGGTCATAATAAGAAAAGGTTGCAGTGAAGTACCCAAATATCACAAAATTGTGATGAGAAGATACGATCATTACGTCTAAAAGATCAGTTAAGTTTAAAGCGTGCAGTTTAGCTCGTTCTATCGTAAGCGTAATCCAGCGCTTTCCACCTGGTGAAATCAAGGTCAAGAGCTTGCTCATTGTAAAAACAAAAGCAGCCAACTACAAATCGGACTCGTGCACCGAGGGTTCCATACAAACCGTTCAAATCCCGAATCGAGTCTCGAAGATAAAAATCTGAATCGTAAAAAGTATATAATTTTTTTTTGTGACGTAACTACAAATCTTTAGTTTTCAAGCTTTTTCCTATACTTTCTTTAGGCGTGCAGTCCAGGTTTTAATTCCATCAATCATGAATGATGTTTAAATGACGGAATTTTATTGCCATTACGTTTTCTTCATGAAAACATCAATCATCGCATCAGACGGTAGGTTTTTCGTCGATCAAAATATTGTCTGTGGCAAAACTGACAGCATAACTTATCGTGTAATGACCGGCTTACAGTTTCTAAGTCAACGAAAAGTACTTATAGGTTTTTATTTCCTAGGGAATGTCAAAATAAGCGCCTAAACATTAAGTCCGCCGCTGTACGTTTGTGCATAAAGTTTTAAATAAATAAACAAAGCATAAACGGCCATATCTTTAGATTGCGTCGATTTAGAAGTTTTATTATTTCACTGCTAATTGGGGTAGCAGCCCTGAACCTGGAGTAGCAGATTTGATACAACTTCAGCTTCATATCTCCACGCGTTCCTGAAAAAAATGATCTTGAAAGACGAACAGACGGAAAAGCGGTCCTATAAGGGCTTTAGCTTTGACTACACTTTTCTCTCTACTCAACTCTCCCACGCCTCCATCCTATCTCATTAGTCACTTTCAATACCTATGCTCTTCACACGCAAGAAATCTGCGTTCTTCTAACAATCTCCTTCTGCTCTGTCTTTCTCATACTTCTGATTTTGTCCATTCTTCCTTCTATATACAGTCCATCCTTCTGTGGAATGCGCTTCCTCTCGATATCAGGACGGCCGAAAGTCGATATGCATTTAAGCGGAAGGTGCGGAATCATTTGCTCCATCAATAGCAGAATCGTCTCAAAACTTCTTTCGTTACTTTATATTAATATATATGTATATATATTATATTAAATATATATGTATGTGCATTTTAATTATATGTATATATATATATTTTATGCTCTTGTTTTTCGTGTAAAATTTTCTTTTTATGCACCTACCATATTGTCTCTTCACCACCCTAGGTTGACTGGTAGAGAATGCCTAAGGCATTAAGTCCGCCTTTGTACTTTATGTTGCATAAAGTTTAATAAATAAATAAATAAATAAGGGTTCCATTTTTGCCGACGTAGCTAAGGAACTCTAAATATAGAAAGGGTCCATCTACACTTCATCGACAATTTATTAGTGAAGAGTCTACATAAATTTCTCACACATTAGTCACTTCCCACGTGTACCACTACATCTGCGTCCTACTATAATTTATCTCGAGATGGCCGCGGCCGGGTACATAAATCACACAGTGTTTTTCACACGCGTATACGATACGGGAAGCCGGTGTTACACGGGTTAAGATTTGGGACGGACGCAGGCATTGTTAGGGTTAAATTGTAACAATACTTGGCTAAACAAAAACGAGTGAAAAGAAATCGAGGTGAGTAGGTTTTTGAAAGGCTTTCGTAAAGATTAGGTAGTTGAAAGAAAGAAAGAAAAATAATTAATTTGGTACAGCACAAGGCAGAAAAATAATATTAGATAACACTAAAAAATAAAATAAAGTAGTAAAAAAACAAACAGTAGCAAAAAAAAAAATAGTTGCATGCCTCACGGCTGCACCAAAATAGGTCCAGTTCAGCATAAATGCCAGGCAACTAGTGCCTGACGCTGGTTTCCAACTGAACCTGTGGTTGTGACGCAACGGACGCAAAACAGTTTTGAATTGTAATATATATGTGTCGGTGATGTATACTTAAATAATATAAACCATTAAAATAGTATTATGTTAATTTTTGCTTAAAGAAAAGAAAGTTGCTATGTTATCTATACTAATCACATCATTCCAATTTTATAGAAGCAAAAGGTTGTATGCGTGTGTGTGTATGATTGTTAATCCGTTGAGTTCCTTAGTATTCCTGAGTTATGCTACACGAATACTAACAAATTTGTGCACTGACTGGACAGGTCCACTCCAATTTATTTATTTTATTTTACAGGCTAATAAAAATAATATATAAAGAGTGTAATATTATCAAATCGCTAATAACAAGCCGCCACACATAGATAAGTCATCTGTGTGATTCTTTTCTCAAAAAAACCATTTCAGACACATTAGTGTCTGAAATGGTTTTTTTGACAGATTACTGTATGGTTCTCATATGATTTAACCGTTAAATCTTTGTTGTACGGATTTAAATGAGACTTTGACTGAGTTTATTTTGACGTTTTTTCTCAGGGTAGTAGTAGCTAGGAAAAACCAGCCTCATCTAGTTTGAATTGACGTGTAAACTTGGTTTTTGAAATAAATATCATTTATAATTTAATTTTACTCCTTCACACTCAAACGGCTAAACGAATTCAGATGAACTTTGATACATGAGTAGATAGTGTCCTTTAATAATATTTGGTGTACTTTTTATCCCGGGATTATGTTTCCTTGGGATAATTTTCAACTGTCATACGGGCGAAGCCAAAAAAATGAAAATAGAATATTGTCCGTTTGTATGCAGATATTTAAAAGATAGTACCGATCCGACTAAGAAAGTTTCTACCTCTGGCTATTTTTTATCCGACAAAACAACCGATTTTTGCGATATAGCCCACATGGAGTACAGTCACAAGAATAAGCTATTATACTAGTTACTCTTCCTTGCGTGACTTTCCTGTTTCATCACTTTCCTTCGAAATATATTCTTCCATCTGTTTCTGTCTCTGGCGGTGTGCAAGGCATTGCATAGCGTAGAGTCAGGAGCGGTGCGGATCTGGTCGGACCAGCGTATTGGGCTTTCCACGAGGCCTTTTCCCATCCACTTTACCAGTCACGATGAGCCTTGCGAGCAAACCGCACTATGAATACTTATTACTAATCTAGTCAAATCTCCTTCCTAATCAGGTTAATACAGACAGATGAATTAGGCATGATTTTTTGTGATGATTTTCTATAAAATAACTTTTACCGCTCTAGGCAGAGCGAGAGGGCCTGTCAATTGCCACTGAGATTATCAATTTGTGTATGAATTGTGTCTGTTTCTGTGTGAATTGTTCGACGGCGCGGTTAGCGCAGTGCTTGAGCGATTGGCTACTGCTCTGCGTGCTGCAAGTTTGATTCTCACACGGAACAAATATTTGAATGACGAACAGACAGTTAATATAATAACATAATAGTCCACAACTATCACACAAAGAAGTCTAGTCCCAAGCTAAGCAAAGCTTGTGTTATGAGTACTAGACAAATAATAAACATACTTATATATTTCTAAATACATACGTATTATCGATACATTACACCCAGACACACAACAAATGATCGTGCTCAACACACAAACATTTTTCCTGGGTGGGAATCGAATTTAAGACCTTCGCCATAGCAGTCAGGGCCACTAACCACTAGGCCAGTTAAAGTTTTCCCGGGTCTGGGTTTCTTGTGTAGGTATGGGAGTTCACATGTTTGTGAAAGAACCCACAATACAGGAGGAATTCCTAGTGTGTGTAAAGTTTTCTAGGACCCATGTAACTAGGTTCCACAAGACAGTAACCAAAGAACAAACCAAAAAAAATAATAATTTTAAAGTACGATAGTAAGGCTAGTGTTGTATTTTAAAACTATTTTTTTTTTTGTAATTCAGTTTGTGACGCACCGCTATTCATAAAATTTGTACAACAACACAGCTTGAGAGTATGAAACAGTATCAGAATTGTGTAGGTTCTTGCTCGTGGCTTACGGCGCAGCGTGGCATACCTATTGTTGTCTTAGTTTTTGTGCCGTGAAAGAAAAATCAATTTATGTCCATTATTTTTCTTGGCTTGAGATACATATTATTATTATTATTCGTGGCGTAGGTACCAATTTTCCAATGGTATTAAGCTGTACATGTCAGATGAGCTGTGGGCATAAAAAGGCAACAGATTGTAATATCTACTAATACTGTAATATGGAAATGTTTTAGGAACAACAATTTAAAAAAAAAGTAATAATGGAGTTCATTGCCGGTTTTTCTATAAAGGAAACGACCAATTTTGAACCATGCACTAGCTTCTGACGTTTTATAAGTGTAAGCCTATGTGAAATAAAAAACTTTTGATATTTTTTTTATATTACTAAGATGACGGTGAACTCCACTCCTTTCACAGGTAAGAGGTAAGTGACAAGTGTGAGCACTGACCCACCATGACTGAAGAGAGACGGGTGTGGAAAAGGAACAAGGAGAGCTTTGCCTATATTTTGGACAAAATAAGGTTAATGGGTATTAGATCCCTAGTAATCTTCCATCAATCTAGAAAGTATCCATCTTTTTTTTTGTTATAAATGTCGTTTTAATAATTTTGACATGACACTTGGAGATATGTCTAGCAGTGGACGTTTATCGGCTGGAATGATGATCATGATGATGATAAAATTACATAAATATGTATGTACGTTGCATTCTGTGACTTTAGTGAAACAAGCGTACGTCGTGTATGTAAGGAATGCAGACGTAGCCTGCATTTGTCAATATAGCAGCTTTAGTGTGAATAGCATCGTTTTTCAGGGTTTAGCCGCTCAGCCAGGACAAAGCCTTATTTATCCCTTCGGTCGGTCGGTAACCCCTATGCTGTCATAGAGAGTAAGCTGCTATAAAGCTAAAAAAAGGTATGGAGTACTGCAGGCTTTTACTTTTTTTTTCGGTGGGAAAATCATCCAATGACATCCATGGCTCTTGGGTGAAGCGAGAGGGTTTGTCAGACTTTTACTGACTAAAAATCCACTCCTGTTCCTTCGTTGCCTTTCATACTAGGGCCAAGTCTTCCTTTCAGAAGCAGACCTTTGGCCCCGGTAGGCTTCGACCCTGCTGGGCCCCTACGGTTTGCTGACATCTGTTTGAGATGCGCGTGGAACAGTATGCACCGTCGATGACTTGGGCTTAGTCGGACAGCGAACAACCCATTGCTCGCCGTCCGCAAGCTCGCGCCTACGGTAGCCGAAAATCGGGATTGGAATCCTAGCGACTGGGGCGCGAGGGCCATTGCCTCGCTCGTGCACCTTCTCCTTTGCTAGCATTACTGCTTTGCAAAAGGAAGCGACCTCCTGCCACTCCTCCTCGCTCCGGACCATGGCCTGTACCAAAGCCCGGCGCGAGATAGGCTTTTACATTTGGGACGGATCTTCTAAATAACAATACTGGAGTCAAATTAATGCTCCTTAGCCTTGAATTTATCGACGCCTAGTGGCCAGCCTCTCAATTTTCTATCGGTTACGTTGGAAATGTACCTACAATTTTTTCTTCAAGCCAGTTCCTTCGTCAAAACTACAGTTACAGCAATAATGTCATCGGTAAGTATATAGTGGACATCTCACTCATACAAACAAAGTCTTTCTATAGCTATAATCTGGGAAAAAGGTGAGTCAATGGTCAAAGGTAAGTCTGCTCATTTACATCGGTACACTCAAAATTAAGGTTCAGTCAAAAACCGGCGTCAAGCAACTGCTGCGCAGTTGTCGGTTATTATGTTGAACTAGACCTATTTGGCACAGCCATGAGGCACACAAAGTTGTTGTTTATATTTTATTTTTTTAATATAAGTTTCTACATAGTTGTTGTTTTTCGGGTTCCGTGCCTCAAAAGGAAAAAACAAAATCCTTATAGGATCACTTTGTTGTTCGTCTGTCTGTTTGTCTGTCAAGACCCTTTGTTTCAGGAACGCATAGAGGTATCGAGTTGAAATTAAAACCATATACTCAGGTCAGCGGTCCCTTTAAGTTGTAGAAAAACTAAACTTCTGATGATGATGAAAGATACGGCCGTTTATGTCGCAAAAAACGTGTATTTAGACACTCTCAAGGGAATCAAAATTCATAGGTAACTTCGCGTTGACCTAGAATCCTGAAATTTGGCTTGATGCAAGGTCTCATAGCACAAATGTAGGTAAAAAATTGAAAATTGTGTAGTTACGTCACAAAAAAAAAAACTTATTTTACTATTCGGAAAAACTCTTTGTTACTCAATTATGGAATTGAACTGTTATCATAGGTAAGTTTGTACGGAACCCTTGGTTCGCGAGTCCGACTCGTACTTGGCCGGTTTTTTTTGTGTATGTCTGTGTGCTAAACAAACGTATTTTGTTTCTTTATTTATTTTTAGGGTTTCGTACCTCAAAAGGAAAAAACGAACCCTTATAGGATCATTTTTTTGTTTGTCTGTCAGTCGATCTGTCTATCAAGATTCTTTATCTCGGGGAAGCGAGGAGGTATCAAGTTGAAATTAAAACCATATACTCAGGTCCGTGATCCTTTGAAGCTGTGAAAAAAATTAAAAAAAAGATACGGTCGTTTATGTTGCAAAAAACGTATATTTCGACACTCTGATGGGAATCAAAATTCATAGTGTACTTCCCGTTGGTCCAGAATCCTGAAATTTGGCGTGAAGCAAGGTCTTATAGCACAGATATAGGAATAAATCTGAAAATAGTAAATTTTTTGATGCGTCGAAAAAAAAAGGATTCTTGCGATTCGGAAAAATCTTTGAGACTCCATTCGGGGATTGAACTATTTACATAGGTTAGTTTGTACGGAACATATGAAGAGAAAATATGGCTCTCTCTTTAAAAAAAAAACAAGAGTAAATACTTGTAGTTTCCAATGCAATACCTGACCCCACCACGCCCCAACCGTGAAGCACTAAAACTAGAAAGAGAGAAAAATTTTAGAAATGAGCTAACAGCTAGTTATTACACTGGTGGCAGCTGTTGCCGACCTACCGCACTTCCACTGAACTAATTCCAAGTAGTACACTACGAAGTCTGCCGAACCCATTAAATTCTTGAAGGTAACGTTACGTACTAACTTTTCCATTACAGTTTCTTTCAGCCACTTTCAGGAACACAGCAGAGCAAATAAAATTTATTAACATAATTTCGGCCTCACACTTTCTGATACTTTGAAAGACTTAATAAGGTTTGCTGGCCCAAGTTATTAAAACCCAAGTAATGCCGGTTAAGCAGACATTACGCACAACAAAAGTCTAGCTTTTAACATTATAAAAGGTCCATAAATTGAGAACGGGCCCGTATTACTTTAGTCAAAACTCGGCGGGCACTCGGGCTTAATTCAAATTTATTTTTATTGTGCACATAAAATGATTGTTTTGTCGAATGGCTTCTAATGTAGCGAGCTAATAATGATGTTGAAATTTGGAAATTACGAAGTTATTCCGGATGGTTTATAGACCATTTGTTTTTTTTTTATATTTGTTGCGGCTCTCTTTATTTTCATTTACATCATAAATACTTTTACATTAACATCAATGATTGAAAAAAAAAGCAGGAGTAAACGTAACCAAAAAGGCTGCCAGGCTCAAACAAGAATTAGTGGACCACGTCAGCCGCATAGAGACCGCTGAGCAAGTGTCGCCGTGCAGCGGGTTCCTTCTGCAGGAACCATAAAAACTGGGAAATACGTACGTAAACACCGTCTAGAAAAAGGTGGCGAAATAATCTAGATGTGTACCCCGAAGACTGGTTTAAGACAGAGTAGGAGAAGAATGTCTGTATGTGCGACGGAAGGACTAGGGGTAGGTCTTTCCCCAGCAGTGAGACAATACTGGCTAGAAAAAAAAACAACAATAGTTTAAAGTTTTAGAATAAACTTATTTTCAGTTTATTCAGAAATGAGAATCTTTCACAAAATTAGCTGTCGTTATAAACTGCCTCAGTACATTGAACATGCACAAATTTGCCCGCTAGCACATTTAGAAGGCGTTTTTTTCTTATAAGTACATAGATTTTAATTGAAAATTTTCTTTTTATTGGTTTAACAACCAACGTAGCAAACTTTAATATTAACTATTTATATTTACACGATTATTTCACACTAAAACTACTCTTAACTAAATAAACACTAAAGGCTAACTTAATTTATACAATAAAGGCTACTCTTAACTAAAATATGGCGTCATAAAACTCCTCCAAAAGGCGGGCGACATTGTCACATTGTATGGCAATGCTTAATCTTTGACCGAGAGAAAAGCCAGCCCTTAAGTTAAGCGAAGTGTCAACTAAGCGTTTAGATAAAAAGCGAATAAGCACTCGGACCTCACGGCCCAAGAGTTTCAACCCCAAACGGGTTATTATATATTAAAAATCAAAAATGTAACTGCCGACAACGTTGTTATATTTTCGCTGCTTGAGGTTCTCCGCAACCGCAGCGGCAGCACCAGCACAGCACGATGAGCTAGGAAGATGGGATGGCGCAAGAGTGTCGACACATGTAGCGTCCCACACTAAAGGTCTACCCATCTTCCACGGAAATAAAGACATACCGTCCGCTCTCTTACCATGGTCGCGTTCCAGGCCATGAGGTTTAAAAACAGCCGGAACTCCGACGCTGATAAGGGCTCGTCGGATAATGTCGTTAATATTTGCGTGCAGCGCTATGCAACCCGCGCTTCAACAGCACGACAGGCCGTGGTGACCGAGGTTGTTACTGCCGCTACAGTGGCAGCGATGAGAAGAACAGCAAGGAGAGCCAAAGCTTACGCTTTGGCAACAGTTAGGCCGAAAGTAGTATCGTCGAACAAGGTGCCAATATTCGATGACGGCAGTGCCTGAAGCCAAATATCGGACTACCAATTTCCCATAGCCAGCAGGCGCGCACGCTCCACAGTAGTAGCTGATGTTAAAATTAAGTTTTCCTGGACTACTTTGTAGAGCGGCTCATCCCACCGTCAATGGGAAGTTGGGTGGCCAAGCAGATTTAAATTCGGGCAAGCCAGTCTCCAGGCATCTATAGCTTCGATGGAGCACGGCACACTGAAATCAATCAGTGAGGGAGATAAGATATTCCTGATTAATTTTTCAGTGCCGTGAACCGAGGATATAAAAGCTGGTAAACTAATACTAGTAATTTTGCGGACGCAGAGGCCTCCCATACGGATGGCAAGGGTAACTTGAGCCCAATCTCGGTCATCCATAGCCACGTTTAAAATTGATGTAAGGGTATGCCAGATAATTTGGTCAATATTTTCCAAAAGATGGGGGTGATTCCATAAATGAGAAGCGTGGAGGAAACATGTTAATTTAGGGCCGAAACAGCACAAACGAATTAAGGAGAAGGCCGAATGCATGTTAATTTCTAGCAATCTTTCCGAAATATTATTAAATTTTAGGACTTTTTCCTCAACAAAAGTGGGAAGGAATCCTCGAAAATAGGAGACCGAAGAAGAAAAAAAAATTGAATACTAAACTTAACTATGTACATATAATACAAAAACAAAATATACTCAGGCGTCGAAGTATTCCTTCACATCGCTGTCATCCAGAAATGTGCTCAGAAGGCTGGCAGCATTACCACGTTGAACGGCAATGTTAATTTTTTGGCCGAAGAACGAGCCAGCCCTCTGGTCACGCAAAGTGTCGATCAGTTGGCGTGAAATTTCCTTGAAAAGTACACGCGCACTCGGACCCCATAACCCAAGCGTATCGAAAATTATATCAACATTGTTTTCAATTGATAAAGGATGGATGTGTAGTGAGGCGAATGGATAAACTGAGAAATATGTATATTAGAGGAAGTTTGAAAGTGGCGCCAGTGACTGCGATGTTGGAAAGTGTTTTGTTACGGTCATATAAACAAGAGAAATGTATTTATTACTAAAAGAGTTATGATCATAAATGTGGTTGGATATAGAGGGAGAAGGAGGACAAAGAAAAAATGGATGTAATGTGTGAGGGAAAATATGAAAGAAATGGAAGTCGGTGATAGCGTGACAGTTGATAGGACAAGTCGACCCCAAATAAGAAGAGACAAGGGCAGGAAGATGACAAATATATCGTTTAAGATTTTTTTTTTTTCATTAATTGAATACAGTATTAATTGATGATTAAACAAAAATTCTATTTCATTTACATATCACGCAAAATTTTGTATAACCCGCAACAATATACATAGTCGTTTGACCAAAACACCCGGTCGGATAAAAACATAATAAAAAGTATAACCATATTAGAATTCGTTGTATAAAAAAATAAAGCTGCAAATAAAAATATAAACGGGGACAAAAATAATATTCAATTTGGCATCGCTGCCATAAGGCTGCGTCCATAACAGCGGGCATGTTATTTTGTTATGGCGGTCATTGGGGAGTACAGATGCGATATATGACAAAAATGTATTATGTGGCACAGTTTATTATAATGTGTTTGGAAAAAGGGTAATTAAAAAGGGTGCGATTTTTTATTTGTTAATGATATTAATGTTGAAAGTTTCTAAAACCTAACAAATTTCAAATGGGTTGGTTTATTTGACTTGGCCTTGTTCTAATTGTAAATGTTGCATAGTTTTACAATTATGAAAAACTAGCTTAAAGGAGAAAGATGGATTTGGTAGATCCTGAACCGATAATAGTTAGATTTAGCTTGATGAAGTTTACCGGGTAGATGATGCTACAGCTAATAGAGATATATACTTCAATTCACAGTAATTTAACACGCATTTACGTTACAACGGTCGTGCAGCCTAACCCATTGTCACCATATTTCACTTCAAATTACACCAACGCACTACAAGTCACCCCCACTTACTTTGCAAAGTGAAACCACATACATATTAAAACTACACACACACACACGTATTCGCTTGTATGGCACAGCCCTTACAATGGGACTTACGCAGTTATTATGCAAAAGCCACAAGTAATTATTCCGAGGGTGGTCGGGAACCAAACACGACGCAACACAATTATGTACAAACCTTCATAGCGTTTGTATATGTGGTTATATACATACGTCTATCTACCATATTTAAAATATAAACACATTTATTTTCGTTTTCAGTCAGTATGTTTGTGGGATATTTATACTAATATTATGAAGAGGAAGATATTTATGCTAATTTATTTTTATATGTTTGTTTGTAGTGAATAATTCCAAAAATACAGGACCTATTTTCAAAATTCTTTCATCATCGAAATGCTATTTTATTAGTGAGGCTATAATAATATATTTTTTACTTTCATACGGGCAAAACCGCTAGCAGTAACCAGGCTTATAATAAAATAGGTATCTAAGTGAAAATGCTTTGTGTTATTATTTTAATATAAACGTAGTTCTTACAATAATATTTATTTGATATGGGAAAACAAACTGTGACACATTACAATTTATAGAAAAATAAAATACAAAACAATATGGTTAAACTTGTAACCAACAACGTTTTCCACGAAATACACAATACCAAAAATTTGCAAAACATGCGATTTAAAACTAAAACCTACACTACTACAATAACAATTAATAAATAAAGATAATTATACACTATTTTAAGCTCCTTTTATAGATAAGTATGTATAAAAAAAGGAAAATGTGAAAATTCTAAAAAATAATAATATTACATATAATAATTGATGATAATATAAAACTGGCATATCGTAATTTAGGTTCCTTGATGTTGGAATACTAGACAGCACATTGTTGGAAGTGCCAATAAAACCATTAGAGAGATTTTGTTTTTGAAAGCTCGTATTAATTTAAAAAATTTAAAGGTTTGTTTTTAGGTTAGAAAATAATTATTCATATTATTATTATAGCTAGCCCATATTGTTCCCCTGCTGGAGAAAGGCCTTCCGCCATTTTATCCAACGAGCACGGTTTCTCGCTTTCTCATTCCAATCCTCAAAGAACACATCCAGGTCGTCCCGATATCTCCTTCGTTGCCTGCTGCGGCCCCGTGTTGCTATCTCCTTGGGACTGGTTGGCTGGGACCAATCTTCTGTTTTACGGGCCCACAGCTCATTAGACATGCGACAGATAAGTCCTGCCCAGTCCCATTTAAGTTGGGCAGCCTTTTGAGCATCATCCACGATTTGCGTTTTGGAGCGCAGTGTTGTGTTTCGAATGTAGTCTGTTAATTTACCACACAGTAGATAAAAAAAGTAAAAAACTAAAACCCGACTACGACACAAAAAAAAGCCATAGCCACACGTTATTAAAGTGTTTTGTTTGGTACCTATAACGTGTGACTACGACTTTTTTTTTGTCCTGAAATAAAAATCTTGTGTTGTACTTTTTCAGCGTCGTTTTTTTTTTGTCGTAGTCAGGTTTTAGTTTTTTTTTTTTTTATTTAAACCATTTTGGTGTAAAATTAACTGTTTCCGCCTTCATCGCGTGGAGGTATTCCCACCTTATGTTAAACACCACCCCCACCTTATGTTATTTCTATTTGCGCACGATGTTTTATTCTAGAAGGTGCCATATTGAAAATTATTGTGATATTTTTGGTATGCACAAGTAAAGCCCTTTCAAATGATACCAAACACGACGTATTTTTTTTAACAAAAATCTTCTTGTCCACTTGCGGGCGCCACATTGTATTTTGATGATATTTTTTTTATTAAGTACCAGTGTAGCCCTTTCAAATGATACCAAACACGGCGTATTTATCTCCATTTTTATTCTTTAACACATTACTTTTTGTCCGCTAGAGGGCGCCATATCGAGTTTTATGACACGTCACGTATGTTCAGCGGAAAATTGAGATGGTTCTAACGATACCTCCTGTATCGAGTTCCGATAAGTAGATAAGGAGTTATGAGGGAACAGATGAACATATTCACATACATACATACAGAGCCCGTCAAAATCATAACCCTCCTTTGGCTTTGACGTAGTCGGGTATAAAAAGTAATATTTTTTTTTTCTTTTATAAGTAGTTTTTATGTTTATATGTTTTAATGAGTGCTAGTTTAGTAGCAAACTTGAGTAAAGTCTTATTTTAGTCTTAATTGTAAATCATGCTGTGTCCTCCTGTAATTGAGGGAGTCCACTAATTTTAAACTTAAATGTATCAAACTTTTATTAGTGTGTGTACTTTATTGCAGGTCCTTAATAGATAGCTCGCCGTCCGACCGTCCGGTAACCGTCCGGACCGAGCCCAAGTCGTCGACGGCGCATAGTGTTCCTCAAGTGCGCCTCAAGGAGGGTCTGATTCTGAAAGGAAGACTCGGCCCCGGTACGAAAGGCGACGAAGGAACAGGAGTGGGTTATTAGTCAGTAAAAGTCTGACACTATCACCCGCTCCGCCCAAGAGCGGGGGATGTCATAAGCTGATATTCCTTACGAAAAAAAAAAAGGAGATGTCAGCAACCGTAGGGGCCCAGCAGGATCGAAGCCTACTTGGGCCAAAGTTCTGATTCTGAAAGGAAGACTCGGCCCTAGTATGAAAGGCAACGTAGGAACAGGAGTGGGTTTTTAGTCAGTAAAAGTCTGACGCTATCTCACGTTCCGCCCAAGAACGGGGGATGCCAACAACATCACAAGTAAATAATGAGAATAACCTCCGAGATTGATAAGACTAATGAAACAATGATTATTAACATACAATCTTTATTGGTATTTTTCATTGAAAAAGATCTCTCTTCGTTAACTGAGGTGAGGTTAACTTCCTCCTACTCATCATTAAAACAGGGTGAATTTTTTTCTGCTATATTTCTGATAGTGCCATAAAAAAAAACTGCTCTTTAAAATTAAGCTCGGGATTTGAGGCATATCCACTTTATTCTTTCGCTGTATGTAATTAGTATAAGTATATGAATAACTCTACCTAATTCCGACCTCTGGTCATAATACGAAATATTTACTTTCCTTATCTGTAGGTGGGACTAATTAAACATTAAAACTCCTTTTTCAAAAACGATAAAATTAATAGATCTCAAAAGACACTCGAAGTCCTGAAAGGCCAATTCACTACATTTTTATTAAAATTCTCTTAGTCAAGAGGGCAATTACTCTAGTCTCAAATTCACCCGAAGTACACTTACTTTAATAACTTTTAATTTTGCCCATTAACCCCCTCTTTTATTTGATTCTTGTTCGTTATGCTGTCAGAGCCGAAGAGTTTCCATAATGGTCCCTGAAGTCTTTGAAATTCAAACCATCTTTGTAACAAAAAGTTTTGAAATATCGTTGTGACAGAAAAAAATAATCTTCATTTAACTTTTTATCCGTGGTCTTAATCTAGATTTGTTGGTTAATTTTTCTGTTGGCCTCCAAGGTTGGAATTAAACTGAGATTAACTCATTAAGATAGGTCAAGAAAAGTTTAATTTTAATACTTTAACAACTTGGACGGATGGTCGATGGGGCCGAAAGGTTCTAGAGTGGCGACCGCGCACCGGAAAACTCAGCGTTGGAAGCCCTCTCACAAGGTGGTCCGACGACCTGGTGAGAGTCGCGAGATTGTGGTGGATGCGAGACGCACAGAATCGGTCGTTATGGAGACGCTTGGGTGAGGCCTATGTCCAACAGTGGACGTCTTTCTGCTGAAATGATGATGATGATGACTTTAACAACTTTATTTATCAAATCAAGAGATATTCTGAGGAGGGATTCACTATTATGAGAATTGGTAGCAGTTTCTATTATACAATTAAATAATACAAAGCGTACAAAGTTGACCGGTCTATACTGTTCTCTCATACCAAGTAATATTGTAATATAGAAATATTGTAGAAACAACCATTTAAAAAAAAAAAAAAACATGGAGGAAACGACCAATCGAAATGGAACCCATGTAGGCCTATGTCAAATAAAATAATTTTGAGTTTGAATAAGGACAACAACACAGAAACTGAAAAATGGTAAGGCATCTTAAATTCTTTCTATAAAACATCAAATTTGTTTCAAAAAATTGCCTCATCTCTAGTTAATAAAAATAGAAAATTTTTAAAATAGTACAACCATTTGAAGTAATCGATGTCAATTTTCATTTAGGTTATTATTTTTGAAAGTCACTGTTAGTAGATAATGATGACATATGTGTACAGACTTGATTTATTTACACATGTTACGTTTGTAGTCACATTTGTCTTTACATAAACTTTTTAAATATTATATCTAAATAAACTATTTTATAGTTCAGAACAAACCTATTCCTTACTCAAATTCAACAAAACCAAAGACAAATAATGTGTTAACACGAGCGATTTATATATAAACGTTACCAAATAATATTTCCAACTCATTATTAAGTTGTTTGACATAGTTTCAAACATTTCTAGTTGGCTCATGGAAGGAGAACATACAGTTGTTTCCCATTGGTGCCATGAGAGGAAACTAAGGGATTATCCTGACACGACAACCTATCACTGGGGTTTAATCCGTGCCGATACCTGGTAACAACAGCGTTATCAACTTAGTACCAATGTCAGACATTTGGGATTCAATTATTGCCGTCTATCCAATGGTGTCTGACAGCTTTAAGCTAATGTTATAGTATCCGATTTCTAGCAACCGTAGGCGTTGGCTTGCGGACGGTGAGTTGGTTGCTCGCTGTCCGGTCATCCGGTACTGTTCCACGCGCCTCAAGGAGATATCAGCAAAGCCTTGAGGAGGGGCCACAGATTCGCTTCTGAAAGGAAAACCCGAGGCCCTGGAACGCAAGGCAAAGAAGGAAGATAGGAGTAGGTTTCGATCTGTAAAAATCTGACACACCCTCTCGTTCCGCCCTAAAGCAGGAGAAGTCATTGGATGATTTACCACCTTAAGTTCAATCTTCAAAGCCTCGAGCACAGGCGCAGAGTAGCCAGCCTATCAGTATTTTACAGGTTACATGTTGGAGAGCGTGCGCGGGAATTGCATGACTTGATTCCGCCATCTCCTTTCTACCATCGGACAACCCGACGAACAGCGAGTATCCTCCCTTACGTTGTTGAAACTTCAACGGTCTGGACTAAGCGTTTCGCTTCGTCGTTTATACCGCGTACATCGAAGGACTGGAACAATTTGCCTGCTGCGGTCTTCCCGTCCAACTATAATTTAGGTGTCTTCAAGGCTAGAGTGAATAGGCTCTAAATAAACTAGTGCGCCTGACCATCAATGATTGCATCTCCGCTTACCATCAGGTGGGATCGCAGTCAAGCACTGGTTTATATCAATTCAAAAAAAAACCTAAAAAAAAGTATATTTTATTCGCCGCTTGTTAGACAATCGGATAGTTTTTTATCAGTCGCAGTCGTTTAATTCATAGCTTCGTCACTGTTCTGATGAATGCTACTATTGAATCCGGCTTTCAGGAGTTGCTGTGGTTGAAAAATGCATGTATACTTTTCCAAAGAGCCTTAAATCAATTAATTTAGCAGTAAGCCATTTTAGACTAACGTAGTCGAGCTGGGAAAAGGTGGTCAGATGATCATGATAGTATAGTTTAATTTAATAATAATAAATAATAATAAATTGTTTAATTTAGAAGCGTATTTTTTTTTTCAAAGTTTGTAAGTGTGAGTACCATGGAGCAATTTATTGTTTTAGGTTACTAGTGGACTTGTTGGACATAAATAATAATGTTGGAAATAAATAGACATGGCAGTTGAGAGTTTTTAAAAAACTGGCATGTGCGAGTCGGGCTCGCGTACTGAGGGTTCCGTATGAACTTACTTAGAAAAACCGTTCAATTCCGGAATTTAGTTTTTAATTTTTTTAAGAGAAGTACCCTATGAATTTTGATTCCCTTGAGAGTGTCGAAATATACGTTTTTTGCGACATAAACGACCGTATCTTTTTTTTTCGTTAACTTACAAGTTTGATTTTTCTCACAGCTTCAAGGGACCGTAAACAGGAGCAGCACGGGTAGCGCGTGCGCATGAGGGCGTAGTATATGGTTTAAAATTTCAACTCGATATCTCCATGGTACTTCGGTGGTATCTCGGAAAACCCAATTGTGGGTCAAGCTCGCCTTTGTACATCAGCTGTCCAATTTTTAATTAATTTTAAAATGATGTACAATAAAGAGTGTAATAATAAGAATATAAGAGGTTGTGAGTAGGAACCCATTGTTGCACCTTTTTGGTTTTGTTAATCATCAGATTACTTCTTCCACTCAGGGTGGAGAGAGAGGGAGTGTCAGACTTTTACTTATTAAAACTCATCCGAGTTCTTTCAAATTCTTCTTGTATTCCAGGGCTGTGGAGACTGAACAATCCTACAGCACTTAGATGTACCTTCGACTTATTTTTTTTTTTTTTCAACATGACAAACTTTAATTCGCATTTCTATTAATAACGAATTTTTGTCACTTTTAACATTAGTCTACGTTGCAGTAGGGTAACTACCTTTTTTATGCTTGACCGCTATCTCACCTGATGAAAAGCGACGATGCGGTCGACGATGGAGCACGCTTACCTATTCACTCTTACCTCAACGTAGATAATGTTATATTTAATGGCATCCCTATCAGTTCGTTCACGCGACGGAGACGTATCGCAGCTATAAAACACGACTGGCGAGGCGTTAGAACATATTTACCTTTTTAAACATAGAGTAAATAGGACAAGGAGGCTTCATCAGAAACTAAATAGTACCAGATTAAACTAAAACCACTTGTCGTGCTAAACAATAGGCTTGAAGATTGTGAATGAAAAGTGAATTTAAGATAATATTTATAATAAATTATTATAACAAATTACCTACCAAAACTAATATTACAATACAAAAGCCTTTAATATCAAATTTTACAATAAGCTGTGAGAATAACATTTTAACACTATGTAGATGATATTTTAAATGAATTATATCAAGTGCACGAAACTGACCACATTCATCCATGTATTCCTTAAATTATTATGAATCATGTGACTTGTTTTATTTAAAATATTTTACTATAGGACGATTTACAATTTTTTCATTGTCTTAAATTATTTGTTATAACTATATTTTATATTATTTATTTTATGTGATTATTTTATTTTCATAGATTTCAAATTTTAGTGATTTTATTTGACTTTTTTATTAATAGTTAACCTCTATTTAAGTGTAACTTATAACTTACTTAATTTACTTTTAATATGATGTTTTGAATTGAATTTAATGGCATGATGTTATTTTTTTTATATATTTTTTTTTGTTTGTATAAATAAAATAATTATATTTATCTATATTATCTGTAATTTAAAGCTACTTTAACGAAACAGCCACTGATTTACATCATTATCCCTTTTTTACCGTAAAACCATGATGGCATGTTATTATTATGCTGTCTTCTCTCACATCGGAACAGAGATAGCTATGTTCCGATGTGAGAGAAGACAGCATAATAATAACAATGACTGGTATCAGAACGGTCTGCTGTAAATAATTATTATGAACACTCCATTCACTTCTTACTCCATGTTACAACAGTGTATGGCTTCCGATCAACGTGTAACTTTATATCAATTACCGGCGAGGCAAAGTGGTGTAATATTTTAATGGGCAATTACAGAATAGCTTTCCATGTTTATCCTGGATTAATAGTAGCTACAACGTTATTTATCTAGGTTTTACGTGATTATTTTGTGATTTACTGCTTTTAAAGATATTATTAGTTTTATGTAAGCATGCTTGAATGGAACGAGTTAAAAAATCAATTTGTTATCTCCTCTGAAAAGAGTAAAAACATCTAAAAACGCAATCCACTGCTATGCAGCCTGTGTGTTGACTGCTAAGCAGACTGTTGTCTGCCCATCGAATGGTCATGCGCTTTTTAGACCCAGCGAATTCCCACAGTCCTCAGCAGGTCATAGGTCCATCTTCTAGTCATCTCTTTGTTTGTCCCCATCAGCCAACTGTTCACCAGTTAAAATACTATTATTATAATGGTTTTCATTTCAGTACTTATCTTTAAAGTTATCTTACCCATATCTCGCAGGGGGCGAACGGCGGCAACGACCTCTCGCACAGGCTGCGGCCCTGGTACAGGCTATGGTCCAGAATGAAGAAAAATGGCAGACGGACGCCTCCTTCTATGAAGCAATAACTTCTAGCGAAGGGGGCGGCCGCACGTGTGAGGGAACACCGCTTACGCCCCAGCCGCCGGGATCCCAATCCTGATTTCCAGTCACTGTAGGCGTAGGCTTGCGGACGGCAAGCAATGAGTAGCATGCCGTCTGGCCGTCCCGTAAACTTTCGGACCGAGCTCGACTAGTCGACGGCGTGTAGTGCGCGCCTCAAAAAGTTGTCAGCAAACCGTAGGGGCCCAGCGGGGTCAAAGCCTACTGGGGCCATGGGTTGTGTGAAAGTGAACCCCGGGGCTTTGGAACAAAGGCAAAAAAGGAACAGGAGTGCGTTTTAATCAGTAAAAGTCTGACAAGCCTTCACGCCCCATCCAAGAGCGGGAGACTTCTCCCGCTCTTGGACGGGGACTCATTAAGTGATTTCCATCCTTAAAAATAGCCATATCAAGCACGAATTCGATAGGAAAGAAAAGTGACTAAATGATAGCATGACCGAAGAAGAAGCAGAACTCAAGCATGACTGACATCAAGGTAATAGATGGATAATAGAAGAAAAAAAATGTTGCGCCGAACTCAAGTATTATGGGACAAGGGCAGGAAGATGATATTGGTAATCACGCACTAATATCTGAAAACGAAACCTGTGGTCCTAGAACACAAAACGCAACTGAAGTAACAAAGGTAAAGTTTTAGTCAGTAAAAGTTTGACACGCCCTCTCGCATCAACCTAGAGCGCGAGAAGTCATTGGATTTCGCACCTACCAAAAAAAAACCTGAAAAAATCTCCCACGAAAAGGTGACTAAAAATACATGATGTGTTCGTAACTAACTTCATACCACCATTATTAATCATGAATATTGTATACTCATTAAAGAGTTTTCATAGCCGAGGGGCCAAAATGATTAACACGCTAATCCACCGCACATGATCCTACAAAAGCACAACAAAATTAATATAACCACCTCAAAATATAATACATCTGAGTAACATCGGAGCCAAAACACCAAGAAATCAACTTAATGAAACATAATCTTATCTGGCAAACAAGTCATAAAACGAGCAGATTTAATTAATCAAACATAAATTACGCGAACCATTGCTGGTTGTGATGGCAATAAAGACGGTGATTCATGGCGTGCGGCGCGCAATGTAGCAGGAACACTGCTAATGTTACGAGCGCGGCATTACGCTGAGGCCGCGATTTTGGCTACTTAGAACTGCCGTTAAAGTTAATGGCGGTGTCACAGTGCAAGATGTTCAAGTCTAATGCTGGTTTGAGGTGTTTTACGTTTGTGGAGAGCGAAATTAAAGCTCTTGTGGTAATGGGACGCTTAACGCGGTTTAATTCTGTAAGGACAACTTTTACAGGTATTTTGAATGATCACCGAAACCAGTTGGTGGTAACAGTCTTGGAGTGACTCGATTTAGAAGTAAAATAATTACAACTGCTGCGGGTTGTACATACGTTTGTATATCTTGAATGACCTTGAAAAACGCTCAATTGTTATACTATACACACAAGTATACGAAATTTACTAAATTAATAATTTAAACGGTAATAATTTTATCTATTACCTAACAGTGAAGAAAGCACGTGAATTGAAAAAAAATCTGGGCAAGTGCGAGTCGGATTCGCGCCCTAAGGGTTCCTTACAAACTTACCTATGTAAATAGTTCAATTCCCGAATCTCGAAGATTTTTCCGATTCGCAATTTTTTTTTTTTTGTTTTGACGTAACAACAAATTTACAGTTTTCAGATTTATGTCTATAACTGTGCTATAAGATCTTAATTTATGCAAAATTTGAGGATTCTGGGTAACGGAAAGTACCCTATGAATTTTGATTTCTTTGAGTGTGTCGAAATTTATTTTTTTTTTTTTTGAGACATAAACGGCCGTATTTTTTTTCGTTAGCTTAGAACGTTGATTTTTTCACAGCTTCAAGAGACCGCAAATTTGAGTACATGGTTTTAATTTCAACTCAATACATCCACGCTTTCCTGAGATAAATGGTCTTGACAGACAGACGGGTGGACGGACAACAAAGTGATCCTACAAGGGTTCCTTTTTTTACTTTTGATGTATGGAACCCTAAAAAACACCTAACGTTAATCGATGATCATCGTTTCTCTGATGCCAAAAAAAGGTGATCTGAAATTCAGGTCCTATTTTAATTAACCTTCTGAGGTCCTCATAAAATGTCCTAATAACCTTAACCTAAATAGCTGGAACAGACGACCTCATGTGCTTACACTTGAAGAAACAATGTAATATATAGCTGTCATATTGCGATCTCCTGCGGACGAACTATTTTATCTCTTGTAGAAAAAAAGGATTGCTACTTATATAAAAAATCATTTTTATTTAAAACCCTATTTCTGAGAATATATGAATATATCTTTATTTTGTTAGGAAATCATCAAGTAACTTCTCCCGCTCTGGATGGACCGAGAAGGAGTGTAAGACTTGACTTTTCTAATATCTATGTAATCTTTTGGAGTCGTTACTATCTATCACCAATGTTATAACTATATCTGCTTATAGCGAATAATAAAATAAAAGCTAACAACTACTCTCTGATTAATCATGAAATGATTTTTTTTTACAAACTTTAAATTTGGTAGGTAGGATCCTTATAGGGTGTAGACATTCGCTAAGAAGGCATTTTCTGAAATTCACACCGACTTTCACGCGGTCGAAGCCGCAGGCAGAAACTAGTTAATAATAATAATAATAATATTCCACAACTGTCGCACAACGCCGTCTAGCCCCAAGCAGAGCTAGTGTTATGAATAGGTACTAGACAACTGATAAACATACTTATATATTTCTAAATACATACATATATTTCTAAATAATACATACACATTATAAACAAATTACATATTTGTTCTGTGTCTGGGACATAGAACAAATGATCGTGCTCATCACACAAACATTTGTCCTGAGTGAGAATCAAACCCACGACATCAGCCACAGCAGTCAAGTCCACTTACCGTAAGAACAACAGGCCAGTCAAGAGAAAGTTTACTATGCTCATTTCCACAGTATTATGTCTTATGGCATTTTACTGTGGGGCTGATGTAGACTCAATTTTCATATTGCAAAAGAGTGCAATCCGGGCTACTTATAAAATGGGTCCTCGCGAGTCCCTCAGAAATAACTTCGAAGAAATCGATATACTGACTCTGCCTTCTCTTTATATCTTACAAAGTATTCTGTATGTTCGTAAAAACATAGGACCCTTCAAAATTAGAAGCGAATTTCATAACATAAATACGCGTAGTATACACGAAATTGTATTACCCAAATGGAGATTAGCTAAGACCAGCAAGTCACTTTTAGTAAACCGCATACGCTTTTATAAAAAGCTGCCAAAGGTGGTGACTGAACTTAGCGAGGGAAAGTTCAAAACCCATTTTAAGCGTGTCCTAACTAAAAGAGCGTACTATAAGGTTAAAGACTATGTCGAAGGCACGATTGTTTGGCAATGACTGTTTCTGCACATGTGGCCCCCTGGTAACTCATAATATTGTGTAAATGTATCTATTAACTGCTCCACATTTGTTGTAATATATACTTTTATTCTTTTTTTTCCAACACGTTGCTTTTCCTATATTTTTTATATTATTACACCCCAACCACCATAAATTCGTTGGTAATTTATTTTATTAACGTATCATTTATTAATAATTGTAATTATTTATTTTTCTTGCTTTTATTTATATAGCCTCTTTTTTATGTGAATGTGAGAACACTGTGGACTCCGTGAATTCTTAGGTTACTTCCTATTATGACTCCGTTTTTATTATGATTATTTTTAATGTACTTTTTAGTACAATATTGACCGGTCTATACTGTCCTTACATAATATCTATTTATACTGTAATATGGAAATATTGTAAAAACAACATTTTTTTCAAAGAATAACTATGGAGTTTCTTGCCGGCTCTTTTCTTTAGGAAACGACCAATTTGGAACCGTGCACTAGCTTTTGACGTTTTGTAAGTACCCATGTAGGCCTATGTGAAATAAAAAACTATTGACTTTGACTTTGAAAAACTCAACTATGACAATTATGTACCTATTCCTTGAAGGGTGGTAGGCTCCGGTGGGATCTCATAGTGAAATGGCGACAGTGACTGTTGCAACCCAGTGCTGGGCACGCTAAAATTGTGGCGGTAAATCCCCTCTTTAAGGCGTGGTTGGAAAGACCTCACAGCGTCCTCACCTTCCGCGTGACGCAGGTTTTTAACGAAAATGGTAAGTTTGGAAAGTTCCTGCACTAGATTCGTGCGGAAGCGACGCCCGGGTGTCGCCACTGTGTGGACCGCCCCGAGGAAACGGTGGAGCACAAGGTGGAGGTGTGCCCCGCTTTGGCAGAGCCACATCGTGTCCTCGTGGGGGCGATCGGTGGCGGCAATCTCTCGTGCCGGGCCTTAGTACAGGCCATGGTCCGGAGCGAGGAGGAGTGGCAGGCGGTCGCCTCCTTCTGCGAAGCAGTAATGCTAGCAAAGGCGGCAGCTGATCGCGTGTGGCAACGGTCCTTACGCCCCAATCGCTGCCGGGATTCCGATCCCGATTTCCTGCCACCGTAGGCGCGGGCTTACGGATTGCTAGCAATAGGTAGCTCGCCTCACGGTTGTCAGCAAATCGTAGGGGCCCAGCAGGGTCGAAGCCTACTGGGGCCACGGGTAGTGTGAAACCTCCCCGGGTTTCAGAAAGCCGGGGTCCAGGGCCCCCCCTGGGACGATGGCAAAGAAGGAACAGGAGTGGGTTTTTAGTCAGTAAAAGTCTGACACTATCTCCCGCTCCGCCCAAAAGCGAGATTTAAAAAAATATGGTGGTAGGCAGGAGTCACCCTACATGACACCGGTCGTAAAATCTATCATCATCATCCTGCCCTTGTCCAATGTGACTTGGAGTCGGAGTCGGCGCTAGATGTTTGTTCTTCTATTCTGTTCTATCACCGGTCATGCTATCACTAACTCTCTTTTCATTCATATCACTCTTCATACAATCCATTCATTTTTGCCTCCCTCTCCCTCTATATCCCTCCACATGCATACTCATAACTCTGACCCTTACATGAAAACGAAAATAATAAAAAAAGAACCCACCTACCTAATATTTTCTGCATTGCAAGCGCTAACCAAATCCAGATCAAGCCCCACAAGAAAAACATTCAAAGCCAGACCCACAGCTACGTACCAAAACAAAACGGTCTAAGTATACTTTCATAAAATCGGCCCAGCTTAACGAGTTTTGCAAGTTAAACCGTTTCACTAATACGAACAGTTACTAACTCGAACTGGTTATTTAAGTGCTTTCGTATCGATTATTGCTCAGGCTGTGCTTTTTAGAGCTCTCACCCGATTTCAATCGGCTGTAATAAATATGATTTATGCACTACATTAATTGTCAGATTTATTAGCCAATTTGGGAGTTTTAGCGGCTGTTGTGAAGCTGTTTTGAGACTGAATCTGAATAGTGAGAATGTATAGGAAGTGGAATTAGGAGGAAGGAGAATCTATGAGGATTTCGATAGAGGATGTTTACGCTTAGAATTGGTTTGTAGGTGCTAGGTACAGGATCGTTCGAAAGAATTCTGTGGTGACTCTTTCGAACAATCCTTGGAACGCAAAAGGCTTCTGGAGAAACTCGAGAGGATCTTTATCATCTTATCACCTTCCTACCTCAAGGTAAAAAGATGATAAAATTAAAAATCTTTTTATTTCACATAGGCACTTATAAAACGTCAGAAGCTAGTTCACGGTTTCAAATAGTTGTTTCCTAAGGAGATAAAACGGAAAGAAACCATGATAACTCTTTAAAAAAAGAGGCCGTTTTTACAATTCCACATTACAATATTATTAGGTATAGAGAGCAGTGGTGGCCGAGTGGTAAGGACCCCGACTTACGAGTTGCAGGTTTTTTTTTAGGTGCGAAAATCATCTAATGACAAATCGCGCTCTTGGGCGGAGCGGGAGATAGTGTCAGACTTTTACTGACTAAAAACTCCCTCCTGTTTCTTCTTTGCCATCATCCTGGGGCTCCGGGCTTCGCTTTCACACTACCCGTGGATGAGTTGTAGGTTGCGGGTTCAAACCCAGCCAGGTACATTACTTTGTGTAATTTATTTCATCACCACAGCTCTCAAAACGGTGAAGCTATCGTGAGGAACCGGCTTGTCCTAGAACCAAAACTTCGAAGACATGTGGCATCCACCAACTCGCACTGGGCTTGCATGGTACGCCATTCCCTCTCCTAGAGAGGAGGCCTAAAACCTGTGGCATAGGCCGACTATGCTATGCTAAGTATATGAGGACAAAGTAAACAATCATTATTGTAGCCAAAAATACAATAAAATAATAATAAAAACAGACCACGCGTATGCCATGTTTAATCGAAATCGATTCAGCCGTTTGAGCGTAAAGAAGTAACAAATATACATCAACTTTTGGCTTTATAATATTAGCAAGGATGTACTTGCAAAAATACTTTACACGTAGAAGCTCAAACCTAAACAATCACTATCAAAAATTGTCAGCAAAAAAATCGTAAACTAAAACCTTCAAATCAGATAAAAAAGGACACTATTCACTATCTCAGAAATTGACACAAAGTAAAAAAGAGTTCTTAATGTTTCCAATAAAGCGATTTCTAACCAATAGACCAAAAATAAAAGAGAACCTCCTCGGTTTTCAGTTTCAATAGAATTACTTGAGAGAAATTGCTCTGTCGCATATAATCTTTTGATCCTTTTGTACTTCATTGTTCTAGATGTAACGTAAATTAGTATTTTTTGTGGAAAAACTTTTTAAAGTCGACCACTATTTCTTTTTCGCAATAAATAGTATTGACTGATAATAATTTTGGGACAAAGAGAATTTTTATAAGTCTTGAAACGTATTAACGTTTCAAGACTACTATTAGGTAGTCGATCCGAAAAAGAAAATTATGCTTTAAATATAAGTACTGTAGTTTTGAAATATCATTTGGATTTGTGTTTTGATTTTTGCAATTTTAGAAAGCTTTTATACATTTTAAAGGAAAAAAAAAACTGTTTCCATTAGCTGTTTTGCAACATCAAGTTACAAAACGACCATTGTTAAATAGGAATACTTACCAACTAACAATGTATTTATTACTAACTTATTTGTTGTATTTTAATTAATTACACAACAATACTTTACATGTTTATTTTGGGGGTACCTGTTTTAGATTCGACGGGAAAAAATGCCAGAATGTCATTACTGTGTGAAATGCCTGGAGGACACGGTATAGCATTACGCAACGCATAAAGTCGATGTTCATATGGAATATGGGAGAGAATGTCAGACTGTAACTGACAAAAGTTTACTGTGTTTCTTTGGTTGCCCTTTGCGATCTCTTTCGAACAGCAACCCTGACATTCCCGTAGTTCTATTTACACTAACATCTAAGTTAATAAACTTTTTTTTTTTTAAATGACGGAAGTCTGTTAATATTCAACCATCGTCAGTAGGACGTTACCTAGCGGCAACTGCCATAATTCTCACAAACAACTAAATCGAACGCAAACTCTAAACTACAATAAAGCAAGCTAAGCGCCGTAAATACGTAGAAACAATAACAAACGACGCATAACTTCTGAACGAGGGGGACTTTAAGGCATTAAACGTAAAGACAAAAGAAACCCATAAAACTCAGTCCCCCAAAAGTTGGGGACTTTGGGGGATGAAGATTGAAGGTAACAATTGGCTGGAGGCCGGTTGAACCCGATTCGATTGGGCACATTCATCTATGTGCCTCGCTAATACTGTGTAATCATTCATTTGGGATACTGTGCGAGTAAAGATCCAGATGAATTGATATTAAACGGTGCGTAGTTAGGTGGGACGGTGGTGTGACGCTGCGTCGAGAGATTGAGTTTTTCAAAGTTGGGAAGATGCTCCTAATTAACTTTGTCAGTAACTAAGTGAGATAAGTTGAGAATAAGTCAACATCGTCGTGTTTTAGAGACTATTTATTACGTCTGAACAACATGACTTGCGATTACCGAGGTCTTGTGGTAGGTACCTAAATTACCAACAATGTTCTCATTTAGACTCATTCTCTGACTGGCCTGTCGGTCTAGTACTTAGTGACCCTGACTGCTATGCCGGAGGTCGTGGGTTCGATTCCCACCTAGGACAAATGTTTGTGTGATGAGCATGATCATTTGTTCTGTGCCTGGGTGTAATTTATCTATAATATGTATGTATTTAGAAATATATAAATATGTTTATCAGTTGTCTAGTACTCATAACACAAGCTCTGCTTAGCTTGGGACTAGACGGCGTTGTGTAATAGTTGTGGAATATATTATTATTATTATTAGGTACCCGTTTCCGGCATGTCCAGATGGCCACGATGCAGAGGCGTACTTCGACTCCTAATAATAATAATTCTTTTACTATTATTTATAGTTTTTCTTTTTTTCAATATCTATGTTTTTTAAGAAGTGTTTAAAACTGTAATTACTTTGTACATAAATATTATGTAAAATTAATGAAATAATGATAATAAGATAATTATAAACAAATCAAGTAGGTATATTGACTTCGTTCGCAAGGTTGTCGATATGTGGAATGTGGACTCGGCGATATACCGATAGTCGTGTCAGCCAATGACTTAATAGCCAAGAGCTTCAACCACTACATTAGGAGACTTGCGTTAAGCGGCTGGATCAACGGTTTGTCCCAGAAATCGGTACTCCTGGACACGGCTCGTATTGTTGGGAGATACCTTTCTCTGGACCTCTGAGCAATTGGTAGCTTGGACCTTGTTCTCAATACCGGTGGGATACTTAAAAATATAATTTATATGTAAACGCTAATGAATAAACGAAATAATAATAAATCATTTATTATCAAGCATCTTGTGGCCCACTAATATATACCTTACAGGCTAACATAAAAAAATACACTTGTTTAGTTATTTTCTTTTTTTTATTCTGTATAGGTTCGCGCTTGACCGCTATCTCACCTGATTTCCGGCCACCGTAGGCGCGGTCTTGCGGACGGCGAGCAATGGGTGGCTCGCCGTCCGATCGTCCGATAATCGTCCGGACCGGGCCCAAGTCGTCGACGGCGCGCACTATTCCACGTGCGCCTCAAGTAGATGTCAGCAACCGTAGGGGCCCAGCAGGGTCGAAGGCTACTGGGGCCATGGGTGATGCGAAAGATATCCCCGGGACCCTGGAAAAATGACAAAGAAGGAACAGGAGTGCGTTTTTAGTCAGTAAAAGTCTGACATTATCCTCCGCTCCGCCCAAGAGCGGGGGATGTCATTAGATATTTTTTTATCTCACCTGATGGAAAGCAACGATCTTTATACATATTTATATACTCTTATAATCTCAACCTTCAAGCATCCAAAAACATACTTCTTCATATTCCTTCTCACCGTACTGGGTTCATGGCTAATTCTTACACTGTCTCTACCATAAAACTCTGGAATGTGCTTCCCCTTGACATCAAAAAAGCTGAAAGTAAATTTTCCTTCAAGCGTAAAATTCGGAACTACTACTTGAAGTCCTCTAGTCCATCTTAGTTCGGTCTTTGTCATGATCGCTATATTTTAAGTTCTCTTAATTACATTGATTTTATATTTATCATAGTATTTATTAGTTTATAATAGTAGCATATGGATGGGTGGAGAGGGAGAGGGAGGCCAAAGAAAAGATGGATGGATTGTGTGAACAGTGATATGAAAGAAAAGGAAGTTAGTGATAATCCAAACTAATATTATAAATGCGAAAGTAACTCTGTCTGTCTGTCTGTCTGTCTTTTCTTCACGCCTAAACTACTGAACCGATTTGTGTGAAATTTGGTACAGACATAGTTTGGAAC
This sequence comes from Mythimna vitellina, assembly GCA_949316375.1. Classification (NCBI taxonomy): domain Eukaryota; kingdom Metazoa; phylum Arthropoda; class Insecta; order Lepidoptera; family Noctuidae; genus Mythimna; species Mythimna vitellina. The sequence continues at coordinate 1,356,561 of OX438690.1, read as the reverse complement.
TTGAGAAAGGACATAGGATAGTTTTTATTACAAAAAATAAAAATAAAAAATAAAATTTATTCCGGACATACAGCGCCATCTATTGGTCAAAAGTCGGCAACAATTCAGTACTATAAATATCGAGCTTTTCTTATGCTCCGTAGATAGATGGCGTTGATCGCGCAATGGTGTCATTACACGTGTTCGGTTCATGTTATTGTTTTAATTCATCGGAAAAATGTAACTAAATAGTAAAAAGGTATGAAAAATATAATATAATACAATTTTTAGTACAAAGAAAATGCTCTAACGGAGTATAGATAATTCTATTAGTACTGATTCTATTAGTGCTGTGCATCCTGGCAAAGTTGATCGAAGCAAAAAGATGGAACTATTTGTCGTGAAGTTCAGGAGCCACTGTTTTTCCATGAAGTATTGGAGGAATGGTACCCTAAGCTGCCTGGGAGAAAGTCAGAAGGTAGTGTTCTGGTGTAGTCACATCAATTACACACTCAGAGAAACTACTCAAAAACCAATCACACATTAGTGTTCAACGTTGATCTGTCTCGATTAATGCCTCAGAGGTCCGTCACAAGTTGTGCATAGTATAACACACGAAATGTCACTCTATGGAATTCCGCCAAAAAAAAAGCATGCTGGTCAATCACAGAAAGATGCTGATTGAGTAGTTCGTGGGGGTTACCAGTACTTGAAGTAGTCTCTCACTCAGACCTGACCATAGCCTACTGTTTAGAAAGAGTAACTAATTCAAAAATTCAAAAAATTGTGGATTATTTAGCATTTCCAGAAAAACCCATAAATACATATTTTACAAGAACGAGATTGGGTCTCGCTTTCAAATTGTAGACTTAAGCAACCATACATGTTACAAAGAGGTTGGATGCATAGGTAACGTGTTGAAAATCAGCGCTAATTTATGGCTCTTGAAAGCCTCTTGCGCTATCATAGTATCGTAGAATATGTAGAACGAATAAAGAGGTGTATTTAATGCATGTCGATGTAGGGCTGCATTGGAAAGCGAAAGAGTTACACCAGGCGACCCAATAATAGCGAGTCTTATTATTTACGGTTAACGTTCACACAGTACGGGGCCCGACGCGGTTTGCGTTACTGAAGAGTTTGATTATGTACGTATAATATATCCAACATTCTTTGCAGCCTTACGGTCATTATTTTCTTGACAGTGAATGGTGTCCAACACTGAGACCACATTTTAATGGAGGCCAGTGTCAGTTACAGCTGCAATTGGCTGCGAGATTTGTTTGCCATCATTTTATTGGTTTGTGAAGTGACAAACAAAGAGCCGATGTGAGTGTTTCGAGAGGCTTCTGTTTCGAATTCGGCGGATTGGCCGAAGGTCACGGTGGAATAAACGGTGAAGGCTGCCCCGCTTTAGAGGAGCAACGCCCAAAATTATCAAATGCAACAATTCTCTCGCAAATTCTTCGTAAATACAGTAATTGTGGAACAAGATGACGTCAGAAATTACTCCGTAGAAATTTTAACGTCAGTCTGCCGATTATTCTCCTTCAAAATCCTCCACTAAAGCTTTACAACAGGGGTCGCCTAAAACCCTGCAGAGTACTTTCATCGAGGCAAAACTTATGGAGGTAACTCTTTCCAACAATCGCATAGCCCTAGCAGGCATCAACTCAAAAGCGCTCTGTCTATATGCTGATATTTGTTTGAGGTGCGCATAAAACACTTGCTCGCCATCAAGTTTGCGTCTCGACACCCGGTTGACTCCTACGGCGGCTGGGGCGTGATCATTCCCTCTCCCACATTATTTCGACCACCTTATTTTCTCGCATTACTGCTTCGCCGTAGGAGGTGGTTGCTTCCCATTCCCTATTGCTCCGTATCAGGCCTGAACGAGGTCCGGGCGCGAGAGGTTGTCACTGCCACTAATTGCCCAAGCCAAGTGTGGTTAACTTCCACCTTATACCCCATTGTTGTTGTCCTCTGGGCCTTCCGAAAAACCTATGTCCGATGTAGACCTGCATCAATGGACGCTGTAATGCCATTTTTAGCCTTTCCTTAAAGAAGAGATTTACTGACGCGATTGTGGCGTATTCAAGTTACCGTGGCTCTGGAATACAAAGGGCAACTAAAGGAATATAAGTACGTTTTAGTTAGTAAAACCTGACACTACCTGTCGCTTTACCCAAAGCGGGGGCTACATGTCTCTGTCTGATTATTGATGTTCATAAGTTTTGATGTATCTCATTTAAGTGTATTATATTTTTGGTGAGAGAAACAAATAAAATAAAATATATAAATCTGGACATAAGAAATATATTGTATATTATAACATATTTACTGGAGGTAATTTTCTTTTTGGCCTTTAACCGTTTTATGTGAAAGTAAAATAAATGCATTAAATGCTTTCTGCATGAATCAAAGGCACAGATTTATTAGTTGTGTTTGCGCATTTTTACGAACTTGAGGCGGACAAAGTCGCGGGCACCAGCTAGTATGATCAATAAAAAAAAAAATGACGGTTGACAGGATAGAATGGAAGAAAAAAACGTGTTGCGCCGACCCCAAATAAGATGGGACAAGGGCAGGAAGATGATGATGACGATGATTATATTAGCATTATACGTATTTTATTATTATAAGCCACTTAATTTAACGATACTACATTCTATTTTAAATATCTGTTATTTATTTATTGTGCACACCTACCACAGTGTTGTCTTTTTTAACCCAATGTTTGACTGGTAGAGAATGCCTTTGGCATTAATTACGCCTATGTACCACCAATGTACATGAAGTTTAAATAAATAAATATACGCAGACCGGTTGTAAATAGTTGTTAGTTAGTTAATATTTTATTTATTTATGCACATAATATTTAAAAATAAATATTTTTTTGAAATATTATTTGAACACTTGGTTTTTACCACTTGGCTTAATTCGGCAAACGAAAAATGTATCTGTATATTAAAAATGTTCCAAACATAACACGGATATTTTAAAATATTTTTTACTTATTTTTATTGTTCAGTTTGTATCAATATTACAAACATATCTCTTGCACATAAAATTTTCTGTACAATTTTAAAATGATTGATTACATTATAAAATTCCAGTTTCGTTATTTCTAATAATTGATAAAGGCTATGAACGAAAATAAACTACCTACCTATTAAATAAACTCCAATTTTGTTAAACGTCTCTATTAGTACTTTGTGCGCAAGTTCGAGAAATCTATTCCAATAACTTGAATGTTCATTAAATATACTAGATCAAGTATAAAAGGGAGAGTTTGTACAGAGTTTGATTTCGTTTTAAAATATAATTCGTTTTTTTGCACAGCTATCAATTGAAATATCAAATGAAGAATGGGTGAAGTGAAACTGTGTTTATTGATGTAAAACTCTGATTAAGGTAATGAGTTCATATATGGTACCTACTATGTCAGTGGAACTTCAATAGACGTCTGAATCAGTAACCTAACCTATTTTCGTGACCAAATGAAGGTAGTTTTACAGGAATGCGCCGCTTACTGTAAAAATACCTGCATTTGGTCTTCTCCTTAGTTTAAGTAAATCTGGCTTGTATTGTATTAAAAAAAACCCTAGCCCAGCCGTCGTAAGACAATGCTGCATTTTACCAGTGGTAACAATTGTAAAATAATCCAAAATATTAAGTGTGATAAGCACAATCATTTGTTCTGTATTTGGGTGTAATTTATCTATAATATGTATGTATTTAGTTATATATGAGTATGTTTATCAGTTGTCTAGAACTCACAACACAAGCTCTGCTTAGCTTGGGACTAGGCAACGTTGTGTAGTAGTTGTGGAATATTATATTATATTAGAGAAAACCGCATTAAAATACATTAGCTTAGTTAAGAAGGAGTTAGGGATAAACCATTAGACGCGGAAAGTAACTTTGTTTTATACTACCTATTTATAAAGACAAAGAAGATTTATGAGAACATCATTTTTTCTGTGATTTTTTCGTGGTTAATTCTTTCATTTTGACTTTTTGGCAATCGTTAATGCTGATAAATGATATTTATTTTGTAAGTAGGTTTAAAAAAACACTTTTACACGTCAATTTTTTTTTCGTCATTTTAAACTAGATGAGGCCGATGTTTCCTAGCTGACTGCCCTGAGAAGAAACACCGAAACAAACTCAGGGGTCAAAGTCTCTTTTAAAGTCCATACAGTTAATATGTAATGGTCAAATCACATGAGAACCATGCAGATTTGTCTGAGATGGTCTTTTGAAGAAAGAACCATACAGATTTGACTGGACCTGTCCAGTCAGTGTCCATTCACTAATCCAAGGGTTATCAAAATTGAAGGTCTATCTCTGATATACAGCCTACAATGCTCAAACGTAAATAGAACAAAATATACACACTTAACTTTGCGGGAACAGCTTCGTATCTTCATCCTGTTAAGAGTAATGGGCCAATCAGTCAGAGACGTGGAATACTTTAGCGCGGATTACAGCAAGGGTGGGTTTTATTAAAGGAAGATCAAAATGCCTTCCCTTAGATTAATTCGTACAAATCGTAAGATAATCGTTGGTATTTATTTATTTTAGCCTCTTATTTTCCAAAATTGCTACCACTGATATCAAAACTGTGAAGGAAAATATCGTAAGGAAACCGGTATCTCCGAGATCCAAATTCGAAGACATGTGACATGAAACTTGTTTATTAAGATCATTTGAGCAGTGGTGGCCGAGTGGTAACGGCCCCGACTTACAAGTTGTAAGTCGCGGGTTTAAACCCAGCCAGGCGCATTACTTTGTGCAATTTATTTAATCACCACTGCTCTCAAAACGGTGAAGGAAAACATCGTTAGGAAACCGGCATGTCCTAGAACCAAAAATTCGAAGACATGTGACATCCACCAACCCACACTGGGTTCGCATGGTGGATTACGGCCCATTCCCTCTCCTAGAGAGGTCTGAGTCCCAACAGTGGGAACATAAGTCCGACTATACTATGCTATTCACATTAGCCTTGTAGACACCTACATTATAACACAGTTCGATTCCCAAATTGAGTTACGAAGATTTTTCCGAATTGTAATTTTTTTTTTTTTTTTTTTTGTTACGTATCTACAAATTTATTTATCAGATTTATACCTATATCTATAATATAAGACCTCATTTTATGCCAAATTTCAGGATTCTGGGTCAACGGGAAGTACCCTATAAATTTTGATTCCTTTGAGAGTGTATGTACGTTTTTTGCGACATAAACGATCGTATCTTTTTTCCATTAACTTAGAAGTTTGATTTTTTTCACAGCTTCAAGGGACCGCTGACTTGAGTATACGGTTTATTTTATTACGGTTAATTTCAACTCGATACCTCTACGCGTTTCTGAGATAAAGGGTCTTGACAGACAGACAAATGGACGGGACGGACAACAAAGTGATCCTATAAGGGTTCTGTTTTTTACTTTTGACGTCCGAAACCCTAAAAAATTAGCTTCATAAACGCGTATTCAATATTATACGCTTAGTGTTCGCTTGCGGACAGTTTAATACAAAAAAAAACTATGAAACTCTGTCGACGAAGCGGTAAGGACATGACGCGACGGTAACAATTTGAAGAAGAATACACGTCTATGAAGCTATACGTCCGTAGACAGTAGGCCTTAGTCTAACATAGCATAACATAGCATAGTCAGCCTCATAATTTTTCCACTTTTGGGACTCAGGCCTCCTCTCTAGGAGAGGGAATAGGTCAAAATCCACCACGCGGGCCCAGTGTGGATTGGTAAATGTCACATGTCTTCAAATTTTTGAGAGCAGTGGTGATGAAATAAATTACACAAAGTAAGCGCCTGGCTGGATTTGAATCCGTGACCTACAACTCGTAAGTCGGGGCCGTTACCACTCGGCCACCACTGCTCACTTAGTCTAACATGATAATAACAAATGCTGAGTCCCAAACCGCCTTGATACAAGGACTTTTTAATTATTACTCCAAGCGACAAACCACTGCAATATATACGCACCACGCGGCTTAACAAATATCTACCTACGTACTTATATTTACGCGTATGATTTCCCAGCGGAGTAATCAGTATTCCTGATGACTATATCATGTAAGTATTCATTACCAGTTCCTTCTGGGAATTGGGGAACTCGATCCGTCTATATCGCGGCGGCAATTCATTAAAATCATCCTAGTTGTTTTGATTAAAGTTTAATTTATGATTATTATAAGCCTACCGCATTGTGTTGTGATTTATCTGATTCTGGGAATGCCTCGATGTTCTAAGTTCAGTATTGACGCGATTTTTGATTAAATAGGTGTAGCGATTAGGCAGAAGATTTTTTTTTGAGGTCTGCCTTGTTAGGCAGGTAGAGCGAGAGAGAGTTACTAACTGAATAGTTCAGTTGCCCTTTAGGTACATGCCAGGGCCCCACGGCATATCATTAAATATTTCCTCACTCTCTCACTCCAGACCAGTTGACCAGTAAGTCAACGTTACAATTAGAGTTAGTCAAAACATTACAATTAGATTCACCTGCAGAGTTTAGACTGCTTACTAAAAATAAATTAAATTAATTTAATAATAATGTTCTTAGTAGTCTCTCAACAGCCAATTTTGATTTGTAAGACCCCAATGTAAACTATGGTTCATTAGTTTTTACAGTATGCCAGTAATTTTATAAGGCGTGTCCAGTTAAAACAGTTCAAATCAATAATAAATCCAAATTTAATTAATAAGGTCCTCCTCCTCCTCCTTGAGTCGTATTCCTCATTACTGAAAATCGTGAAGTTCCTGCTGGATTAGTTTTTTGCTGATGGTATTTCGCCATCTGTGACGGTTCTTAGCGTCATGAAGTGCGACGTGCAATTGGGTGTCCAGTGTGGAGCTGACCTGATCTGCCCATCTTTTTGGGCTGCGGCCTCTTGGTCGTTTGCCATGAATAAGCTACTGCTGGAATAAGAAAAAGCAGAGATGCTTTATATCAGCTATACCATGAAAAATCCTTGTCGTCTTTTCTTAACTTGCATAACCACGTTAGAATGTATTCAAAGTGGAAGTGGAGTGGCGGCGGTGTGTGGTGTGTGGAGTGTGATGTGTGGAGTGTGGTGTGTGGAGTGTGGTGTGTGGTAATGTACATACTTACCTACCATGTTCTAACAAATAAATGATTATGATTATGAAAGATATTCAAAAGAGTTTGCGCCCAAGCTAAATCTCCCAACGCCTGAAGCATCTCCTGTGGCAGTGGCTGGGGTATGACGATGTCCGTTCCCACTCGGACCAGGCGGCCGCTTCCCATTAACTCTCGCTCCGAACCATGGCCTGAACTAAGACCGGGCGCGAGAAATCATTGCCACCAACATGGCGGTGCACCATCTAAATGAAACAACTCTCACCGTATCCTCAACCGTGTCTTTTGGGCAGTCCGAATAATGGTGATACCCGGCCGTTTCTTCTGCCTGAATCTGATGCAGGAACTTCCTGAACTGGCCATATCCGGTGAGGACCTACGTCAGGCGGAAGGTGAGGACGTCACGGCGCTTCTCTAGCTATTACTCAAAGAAGAGACTCACCGCCGCGATTGTGGCGTGTTCAACCACAGGAACACTTAACCAGTAAATCTAAGTCTTTTTGTATTTTTTTCATGTTTTTGAGAGATCGGAAATTATTAAATAACCTTTCCCGCTTCGGATAGAGTGAGATGGAGTGTGCGATTTACTTACTAAAACTCGTTTGTACCTTCGACATTTGTTCCGGTTAAAATTGATTGGATTTCGGAAGTTCCGAATTTTCAGAATCGAACCTTCGTAACATCTTTGATACTGACTAACTCATGGTAGAGGCAATATTCTCGTCTAACTCTTACCGACAAATGAAGAGAAGAAACTTTTAAATAAATACATGCTTCAAACTCATAAGAAAACATTACAAGACTATGTTTTTAAAGTCTATTATTATAAGATATTCGTGATATTATTCATACGTTAGAAAGTCATACGTATTTCTACCAAAGTACCTAATATTTTGCTAACCTTCTACTGTGCCTGGTAGAACGAGAACTGTTCAATAGTCGAGTGCCATTCGATCACTGTCCTGTTTTTGAACTGAAGTAAATCAATGACAGCTTTTTTTTAGGGTTCCGTACCTCATTCGGAAGAAACGGATCCCATATTGGATCACTTTGTTATTCGTCTGTCAAGACCTTTTTTTCAGGAATGCACGGAAATTAATATGAAATAAATCAAACTTCTAAGTCAACACAAACTAAAGACATGGTCGTTTACACTCCGTTTAAGTACATTTTTTGACACATAAACCTATGGGGTACTTTCTGATGACCTAAAATCTTGAAATTTTTCAAGAAACAAGGTTTGCAAACTGTATATTTGTAGTTACATCACAAAATAATAACTTTTTTGTGATTCGAAAAAATCTTTGAGACAGGATTCGGGAATTGAACTATTTACATAGGTAAGTTTATACGGAATTCTCGGTGCACGAGACCGACTCACACTTGCGTTGTGTTTATTAGTCTCTCCCACAGGCATCTCCCAAATTTTCCTACAATACTTTCCTGAGTCAGCTCAGCAGGAGAAGAAATTCTTCAATAAGTTCTCCCGCTCTGGGTGAAGTGAAATGGAGTTTCAGGTTTTTACTGTCTAAACATATTAGTTTGAAAATAAACGTAACTTTTCTTCTCAAGACTACCAATTACTTAGTGCTTGTGTATCTCACTTGTGCGTATGTGTCTCAATACCATTTTCAATATTTTTTAAGCTTATAAATCAGCATTATTTGTTGCATTAATCGAATTAAAAAAACTTGCTTGAGGATAAGTGGGATACATTTAAGTTTAACCGCATGTGGCCGGCTGCATCTAGTTGTAGCCGGCTAAAACTAGGTGTAGCCGCATTTCGGCTATTAGCCGTAACATATATATTAAGCACTGGTGGCCGAGTGGTAACGATTGTTGGCCCATTCCCTCTCGTAGAGAGGAGGCCTGTGTCTCAGCAGTGGGTATGCTATTATTATTACACAAATATTAGTTCTGTGCGTAAATCAAACCCGTGACACGCAGTGCACCAGTCAATTGCTCTACCACAACACCACCTGTACCATGCATTTTGAAAACAAATTAATACCAAAAGGCATATTAATAAAGTTTCGCAAGCAATCTTGCCAAGCTAATCATGTACTGTAGTTATTTGATATTTATATCAAACTATGAATGAAAATGCGATTCCCAGGGAAACTAAGTTTGCGGAATATTACGTTCCTTTGTTTGAAATTTACATACATTTGTACAGTTTTAATTTTCCTCTGTTCTCGGCTGAGCCCATTTCCATACTAATTTCGAGATTCAAAATAAGCCGTGGAATTTTAACGGTTTCAGCCTTGAAGTTATGTTGGCTATGATGGGATTTGTTTAGTAAGACCGCTGGGGAAAACCATTAGTATACCCATTTTTTTTTCTGTGGTTTGGAATCATTCAGTGACTCCTCTCGCACTAGGGTGGAAACCACACATGTGTCTGTCAGTTGCCCTTTGCATACTAGGACAATTAAACGGGTTTCTTTTTCAGAAATGCTCGGCAGCCCTAGCGGGTTTCAGCCCTGCCATTAAAGACTCAGGCTCTTTGCTTAACAAACGGGCAGACGGCGAGATTAGTCTGTTCATGGGAAAAGCATTTTCAATGCTGTTCGGCATTCGGATAACCTATCAAATTAATACAGTACAGCGTCTTGATAAAGTATTATGGTACCCAGTAACTGGGTTGTTTCGTTTAAATAAGTAGTTACTCCATATAAAATAATTATATTCTGGTTAGACTGGTAGCCGTACCTAATATATTTAAGGAAAAAGCACACAGATAATGATGATTAAACTGTTTATGATGTAGATTTTTTTTAACATACTACATCACACTAATATCTACTATAAAGGCGAAAGTCTGTAGTATATTAGTGTACTTGAATGATTGGCATACAGGTAGACCATGTCTTGCATATAGGATAGGTTATATGCCAGAAATATGTTCCCTTGGCATGAATTTTCTACTTTCAAGGGTGTGGAACCTCTGACAGAAGCTGGTTTATTCATAGAAATGCATATTACAAAAGTGTGGTGCTGTACATTTTTACCGCACGTGGAACGTTCTTATCTCGAATCGGCAGTAAACTTCTAAAATTATTTAGGCATAGTTAATGACTAAATAGTTGCAGTATTGGTGGAATCCTTAAATCCTCCATAGTGCACGTATATATATATATATCTATTCTATCTATTATGTGGACCATTGTACGTGGGCCATGGCGGCCAGAACCTTAGGTGGGCTCATTCCAACCAGCCCACCTCTCTCCAAAAACAGATTAGGCCTCTTAGGTTTTTCAAGTTACGCCTGTGCAGTCTAGGAGTACATGTGCAATTGTCTCCTCCCATGGGGGACTTTCTCTGATGCCTATAATATATATATGGGTGGAGAGTATATGGGTGGTGTTACAGTGGATGACCTATTTACTTTCAGACAACTTAAATCGACACTTCAGAACTTCACTCCCTTTTTGCCTCTAGAAATTCTCATGATTGTAATATTAACTGACTAAAATAACATGGTGTTTCATAGCTGGAGAGATGGAGAACTCCCCTTACTCTTCTCCAGTAAGAAAAGAGCACAGTGAATCAATATTAATAAGCCTGTTGGTCTAGTAGTTAGTGACTCAGACTGCTATGCCGGCGGTTGTGGGTTCGATTACAACCCAGGACAAATGTTTGTGTGGTGAGCTCGATCAATTTTTTCTGTGTCTGGGTGTAATTTATCTATAATATGTATGTAATTAGAAATATATAAGTATGTTCATCAGTTGTCTAGTACTCACAGCACAAGCTCTGTTAGTTTGGAACTAGATGGCTTTGTGGAAATATTATTATATTATAATATCATCAACATACAGTATACAGTAAGCTTAGGTACAATGAATTACGAAGTACCTAACCATTAGCAAAGTTAAACAACGAAATCAAATCTTACCCCTGACCACGGGTAGTGAGAAAGCGAAACCCGGGGCCCTGGAACGAAGGCAAAGAAGGAACAGGAGTGGGTTTTTAGTCAGTAAAAGTCTGACACTATCTCTCGCTCCGCTCAAGAGCAGGATTAGTCATAAGATGATTTTCCCACCCAATAAAAAAAACCCCGGACTCATTTTTTTACAAAAACATTCTTTAAATGTTTAAACTATTAAAACCCATTACAAACTGCGATTGTTTCAAAACCGTATCACGATATTTTACGCTACTGAGTACAAAACAGTACAAAAATGATAAACGACGGCGCGGGGACACGGATACATTCGCTGAAAAAAGGCGCTTATTTTATAAAACGTAATTTAAAGAACGCTTGTACTCTGAAAAAGTATTCAGCTTGATTTATTTTTCAATTTGTCTTGTTAGTTTAAATTTTGTTTCTTGGTGATTCAGTTCGGGTGGTGTCTTTTTTAATTTAAAATAAATATTCAGACCGTTTATAATTAGTAGGCATAAGGTACTAACATAGTTTAAAGTTTTACTGACAATTTTAAATGGAATTATGTTCTGAAATTAATTATTATATTGTTATAAATTATTATAGGAATTTAAGTTTATTTTTTGTTCCTTTTATTTCTTTTGGGATTTAGTTTTTTCCCTGGGTATTATAGTGAACGTCTGTCATTGTTTGTCGTGTCATTTGTATATCTTTTTATATTAACCTTTTTTTTTCTCTCTCTTTATTGCACCTACCACTATTCTTCTCTGCATCATCCAAAGGTTGACTGGTAGAAAATGCCTAAGGCATTAAGTCCGCCTCTATACCTTTATGTGCATGAAGTGTTAAATAAATATAGTGAACGTCTGAAACCAGTCTTCTTATTAACTTTCAATTGATCAATCCTTGATAAGCCCAAATTGGTGTCATCTGATATTTGAAGCAATGTATTTCACTAGCTTCTGCCTGTGGCTTTTCCCGCGTGAAACACACATAGTTAAAATAAACCACCCACATAGTTAAAGTAAGCTGGATGACTGATTGACAGTAAGCAGTGATGTAACCGCTGATGGTGAAGCGCAATAGTTTTCTAATAACGTCACAATATGGATCTAAGCTTTATTGATCTGACCTATAGAATAAAGAAGTTTTTCGCAATAAATTACAAATAGCAGGTAGAATGGCCGCCTACCTTACATAATCCCTTATTCGGTTCTGTCGACACTTACAGGAAAGATGTCGGCTTATCTTTCGGGGCCGCGGCATAACCGTTTCCTATTGACTTAAAATATCGTTTGTCTTGTAATCCAATATTCTGGGAAAACATTCTAATGCGAAAAGGACCCAATTCTTAGATTTCTTCTTTTCCTTTTAAGTGCGGGGTATAAGTTATACAGCTGTAAGATATTTTTGCCGCATCGATTGTCCGCAAGAATAGAATTCGCTTTGAGGAACAACAACACGGTGCGGATATTTTTGATCTGTTTCTGCTTAATAATGTCATTTTCGTCAAAGGAAATTAATTTCATTTTTAGGATATCGTTTTGCTTATTTAAGTAAAGTAATGGTTCCTTACTTTATTAATTTACGACTTGGTAATGTTTATTGAATTTTTGGTTCTAGGACATGCCGGTTTCCTCGCGATTTTTTCCTTCACCGTTTTGAGAGCAGTGGTGATGAAATAAATTACACAAAGTAATTCGCCAGGCTAGTATTGAACCCGCGACTCGTAAGTTGGGGCCGTTACTACTCGGCCACCACTGCCCTAGTCGGGCTCCAGTTCGAAGACTTATGACATTCACCAACGCGCACTGGGCCCGATTACGACCCATTCCCTCTCCTAGAGAGGAGGCCTGAGTCCCAGAAGTAGGAAGAATAAAAGCCTATTTATGCTATGCTATGCTGTAATATTTATGGTGTTAATATTATGCAAAGCGGAAATTTTTGAAAGAAACTATGGCCCTAGAACACAAGAGGCAACTGAAGAACATAGGTAGATTTTAGTCAGTAAATGTCTGACACGCCCTCTCTCTCCGCCCTAGAGCGCGGCAAGTCATTTGATGATTACAAAGAAAAATAAAAAGCATAGCATCGGGTTGATTTTAGAGAAAGAATTTTTCTATAAATTTACTTAGTAATATTTCAATAAAACATCTAGTTTCGACGTCACCGAAATTCACATTTAAACGTATATAGGGATTACCGTGAAACTTGCTACATGAACCAAGTATTTATTTAAAGGAACACTGCTCAAAACTAAACAGTGTACGCGGCATAATCTGCTTCTAATTCCGCCATAATTCACTAATCTTAACCTTACCATTTGATCATCCGTGGATTAACAAAAAGACGGTTACGAGTAGTGATGTAACAGTATTGTCGATGGGTCGATAAAATAAAAAGATGGAATAAAATAAAAACATTCAGTGACCACAAAAGAGACCATAAATTCTGTGATAATATGACAAAAAAAAAACTGTTTTATTTTTTTGCTGTTTGGCAATAACACTTACCTTCCCCTTCTCCCAAATCCTCCGTCGAACTCGCCTTAAAACAACCAAGGTCGCACCGCGTCTTAACCTAAATGTAAGAAAAAAGGCCTTTGTTCAAAACCATAAAACCTCGAGTATTCTACGAACACTGCCTACCTAAGTGCCTAAACACCAACCACTTAGTCTAAACGATTTCAAGATCTTTAGACAGTCGCGCTTGGGCTATAATAGGGCTCTCAGCATTCAAAAATGTAGTACTTCTGAAAATTTTAATACCAACAAAAGGCCCATATTCCTCAGCAGTTATAAAACGGGGAATTGTTTTATGTTAAGCGAAGCAAGAATATACAAAAGTGTCTAGCGTGGCCAGAATACTATTTGAAAAGTTAGGTACTGTAAGACGTCACAGCCTACTTTCTTTTTGAAAGAAGGATTTTATTTTAATTTATGGCTTAACGAATCTTTATAATCGTTATAAAGTTTTTACAAAAGCTTACTTCTATTTTACATTTCCAAAGACTTTTTTCACCGTTTCGCTAGTCTAGCGTTTTTTTTTTTTTAAGTGTGGAAATCATCTAATGACTTTTCACCTTCTGGGCGGAGTGGGAGGGCGTGTCAGACTTTTACTGACTAAAATCATACCTGTGTCCTTCAGTTGCCTTTTGCGTTCTAGTACTAAGGGTTTTCTTTTCAAAAATTCCCCGTGGTCCTAGCTAGCAGGCATCGGCCCTGCTGTGCTCCCTACGGTTTGCTGACATCTCTTTGAGGAGCGCGTGGTGCCGCCGATTGCCTCCACGAGGGCACGACGGTGCTCCACCCAAGCGGGGCACACCTCCATCGTATGCTCCACCGTGTCCTCCGGGCGATCCACGCAATAATGACACCCTGGCGTTTCTTCCGCCTGAATCCGATGCAAGAACCTCCCGAACTTGCCATGTCCGGTGAGGACCATCGTCATGCGGAAGGTGAGGACGCCGTTTTGCCGCTGCAGCCACTCCTCAAAGACGGGACTTACCACCATAATTGTAGCGTGCCCATCGCTTGTCAAGCGTGGGTACAAAGTTATAAAAATGTTACTAACATTTTTTATTTAGTTTTAAATATCGAATTTAGTTTTAGGTACAACACTATTCATCAAGTTTAACGATGTTAATGTCTGTAATATTTATCTATATCTTCCCTACAGAAACCAATCAAAACTATCGATACTTCAACTCATAACTCGCCAACACATCTCTGCGTTCGGGAGCTGGAGCTTCCAGCAAGAATCTTTCCTATGTAAATTTATTGCAATAGTCGCGCGCCCCGCGGGGTTGGTCGCCGCACAAACACGCCAGACGTTCCTCTGATATTTAAATCAGACAAAATAGGGACACTTGCTGTATTCTACATCTCAATAGTGGTTTGCTTTATTGAGCTCACGACATTTTTGCGTAGTTGTTTTACATAGGTATGTCTCTTGAGAATTTGTTTCTAAGGTGAATTGAAAATTTAGTTAGTAAATTTAAAGACATATGACATTCACTAATCTCACTGGTACCGCGTGGTGGATTTCAGCCTATTCCCTCTTCTAGAGAGGAGATCTAAGTCCCAACAATGGGCACATTCGACGTTAGACGACAACATCGTGTAGTGATCCACGCGCTCCTCAAGAGATGAGCTGAGAGAGACGTCAGCAAACCGTAGGGGCCCAGCGTAGGGGGGGGGCGCGGAGAATTTCTGAAAAGAAAACCCTTAGTCCTAGAACGCAAAGGGCAACTGAAGGACAAAAGTCTGACACGCCATCCCGCTCCGCCGAGAGCGCGAGAAGTAATTAGATGATATCCACAATTTAAAAAAAAAACAGTGGACACATTATCAGGTTAATCATGCTATGCTTATTAAATGCGAATGCATGTGGTTTAAGATGTTACTGTATGAGTATCCTTTGAGACCAGCTGTAGAAAAAGCCCACTATTACCCACCCAATACTCACAAACATGTCATAAATAATATGGTATAATCACAGTATTAAATGGTAGCTGCTTGGAGTCGTAATTCACTTTAAATAAAATTCCCCGAAAGACGATGCCGTGAGCAACTCTTACGTAAGAAGCAAGTACTAGTCAGGTGAACTTGAAACAAACACGAAAACATAAATAAACTGGCTCACAACACAGACACAATATTCCGCGAAATACTCTGTTTACGCAACATGCCAAATTTAAGTCATGTATTGTAGCGTCAAGATATTTTAGATTAGCAACATAAACACGATGGAACTGGTTAAAACTCGTAAAAGGATAAAACTCAAATCAAATTCTAAATGTGTCGCCAGGGAATAATCCTTCGCTTTTAAAACAGACACTATCGCCAGAGCCGGTGGGACATTCTGCAATTTATTTCTTTACAGACACCGGTTTCGCTCGGGTTTGCTCGTCAGATTTATTTTAATTCTTACGGACTTGTCGATCTTTTTAATGGTTTTTTGATAATAGAAATGTTCAGGAGTAGGTATTGGCTCAAGTATATGTATGAGTAGCTTCTTGGTGCCTACTCCAGAGGGGAAAACACTCGCGTCACTACAATGATGCAAGGAAGTGAAGCGCAGTTACAGATCTGTCACTACACTTTGCTTCCAGCAGCTTCGCAGAGGCGGACGCTGGTTAGAGCTCCACCAAGTCATGGTGGTGGAATGCCGAGGGAAGCTCTTGCATTTGACCACCGCCCTGATACAATCAAACAATTCGGCCAGTACTCCGTTCTCATGAAAGGAAAGTATGGCTCCCTGACGTTTCAGGAAAAGCAGGTACTTTTGGGGCACGTCTGCTTCAGGACGTACCCTTGTCACGTAATGTAGGCTCTCCCTAATGCCATCACTACGTCTACACGGAGGATATGTCATGCCATATACTGGCCGAGTGTGCCTAATGGCAGGAGTCAAGCCATGTCTTCATTTTGGTTCCATTGTTGATAGTGCCTCTGCACTGTCTCTTGCTGGGATGCTGTGAACTCCTTCTGCAAAACTGCCACCGCGCAAAAAGAGGCTCTTGATTGAGAAAGTGATTATGCGCACCAGTACATCGTTCAGCCCCCCAAAGCGGTCGACATATTCATCATCAGGATCTGAGATAGCAGCACGTAGGGTTCCACACGCGTCTCTTATATGTACTTTATATAATACTACAAGTCAAAATGGTAACATAGACAATTATTAATATAAAATGAAGTTTTCGTGTGCTTTTCCACAGCAAGGCTTGATATTTACGGCATTTGTCCATTTTGAGCGATTTTCCAATACGAGAGAACGGTGGCTCAATGGTAAAGGCTCTGATTTACGAGTCCAAACCCAGCCAGGGATATTACTTGGTATTTATTTCATCACCACTCCTCTCAAAACGGTGAAGGAAAACATCGTGAGGAAAACGATATGTTCTAGAACCAAAAAATCTGAAACACGTTAAATGCACTCATCCATAATGGGCTTGCGTGGTGGATTACGGCCCCTTCCCTCTACTAGAAAGGAGGCCTAGGTCCCAGCAATGGGAACATTGTAAGGCTGATAATGTGCTATGCAATACGAGAGAAGTGTGTCATTTTATGCAAAGTTCGACAAACAAACCAAAGTCGTTTTATTTCACCACCACATAATCCAGCACTAACAACAATTTTATAATGAAAATACATGCATATTTCATCTCGTGCTGCATCCAAAGCACTTAACTCGGTGATAACAATGTCCCTCTTAAGAATTTAAAGAGCTACTTAAAAAATAAAAGCTTTTCTAAATTACTTCATTTGTGATTGTGTACGGGACTCGTAACATTGCAGAATAGCCCTGGCCGTGATTTGGGAAAATAAAAGATATTTAAGGTCATTTGAACGAAACGGTTCAAGATAATGAAGCCGTTAGAAAAGTTGAGGATCAGGAGACTTGTTGTCGACCTATTATTGCCTGGTACATTTTTGTTACGCTTTTTTTTTCTAACACACTTTAGTGTCTCAAGACGAAATTCTAGGACCAGAGCGTGTTGCTAGTGATGACATATATGGCTCTGTATTGTGGTCGCTTACAATGGGCCTCATTAGAAGGCTTAAAGTCACCTAAAAGGCAATGTAATGGCAATGGAAAAGACTAATCTCGGACTTTCCTCGCGTGATCGTGTCAGGAATGAAGATATCTGCAAAAGGACCAAAGGTGCGGACATAGCCCAAAGAATGCCAAACTTAATTGGCAATGGGCAGGGTATACTGCTCTCAGTGCAGATGGCCGAAGGGGCCGAAAGATTCTGGAGTGGCGACCACGCACTGAAAGACGTAGCGTTGGAAGGCCTCCCAGAAAGTAGACCGTTGATCTGGTGAGAGTCGTGGGAATTCGATGGATGAGTCTTACATCCATCATATTCCCACGACCTTCACCGGACCATTCGTTGTGGTGACACTTTGGCAAGGTCCATATCCAACACCGAACGTCTTTTGCCTGACATGATGATGATATTTTCTTTTCTTTCGTTGCTTTACTGAACCCATTTTTAATTAATCAAAGACCCCACCAAGACTTTGAGAATAATGACAGAAACTTTGCGATTCTTGCCACACTAAAACCAATTCGATTCGATTCATCAGCATGTAGATAAGGAAAAAATTGTATGCTCGATATATTTCAGTCTTGATAAACAATTTAAGACCGGGGTAGCAGCACTACAAGGGCTTCCACAAACTAGACCGACACTTGGGGAGGCCAACAGTAGGCGTCGTTTAGTTGTAATGGTGATGATGATGATGATGATGAAACAGTAAAAAAACTCATCTTATATTAATATACAACAATATTATAATCGTTCTCTATTCGGTTTTGGTTTGGTTGTCACAATCTGTTAAATAGCCTTTGAACCATTATCCACATAGCTTTTCCAGGCATTTGCTGTCAAATCCAGAAGCCCCGTAAAGCCGATGGAAATCGATAAACAAAACAATTTATTTCATATGAAACAGAACATAATCTACGAGTGAGTAAGTCAAATTAATATTAAAACAATAGGGATTAAGTTTTTTTTTCATTAAGTAGTAGGTGTGAGAAACAATAGCCATGTTCTATTCTGTTCTGTTCTGTTCTATTCTGTTCTATTCTGTTCCATTCTGTTCCATTCTGTTCCATTCTGTTCCATTCTGTTCCATTCTGTTCCATTCTGTTCCATTCTGTTCCATTCTGTTCCATTCTGTTCCATTCTGTTCCATTCTGTTCCATTCTGTTCCATTCTGTTCCATTCTGTTCCATTCTGTTCCATTCTGTTCCATTCTGTTCCATTCTGTTCCATTCTGTTCCATTCTGTTCCATTCTGTTCCATTCTGTTCCATTCTGTTCCATTCTGTTCCATTCTGTTCCATTCTGTTCCATTCTGTTCCATTCTGTTCCATTCTGTTCCATTCTGTTCCATTCTGTTCCATTCTGTTCCATTCTGTTCCATTCTGTTCCATTCTGTTCCATTCTGTTCCATTCTGTTCCATTCTGTTCCATTCTGTTCCATTCTGTTCCATTCTGTTCCATTCTGTTCCATTCTGTTCCATTCTGTTCCATTCTGTTCCATTCTGTTCCATTCTGTTCCATTCTGTTCCATTCTGTTCTATTCTGTTCTATTCTTTTCTATTCTGTTCTATTCTGTTCTATATTATTCTATTCTACACTTCGATTGTGTGGGATCTTCAGAAAAAGTTATGTATGCCTATGGTTGAGAAAATCCAAAGGGAATTCTGCCGATATGTATATAGACGAACTTTTTTTTTGTAATTGTTATAAACCAGTGATTGACTGCGATCCCACCTGATGGTAAGCAGAGATGCAATCATTGATGGTGAGGCGAACTAGTTTAAAGTTTGAAGACGCTTAAATTATAGTTTTACGAGAAGACCGCAGCAGGCAAATTGTTCCAGTCCTTCGATACGCGCATAAACGACGAAGCAAAACGTCCGTCGTCCGGACCGTCAAAGTTTCAACAACGTAAGGGTGGATACTCGCCGTTCGTCGGGTTGTCCGATGGGTAGAAAAGAGATGGCGGAATCAAGTCATGCAACTCCCGCGCACAGTCTCCAAAATGTAACCTGTAAAATACCTACGGATATTATCCTCTTCTGTATTCCTCATTGTTTGTATCGGTAATGGTTGGCCTTGGACACTTTACACCTCAGATGTAAATTTATGCATATCATGCATTTTTATTTGTTGTTAAGTAATAAAATTGTCAATTCGTCGGTGCGTGATGCAATGAGGGTTTTAGTTAGTTAAAGTCTGGCATTCTTTTTCGCTTTACCTAGAACAGAAGTTTTTTGATGGTAACCCAACTTAAAAAATGGTTTCCTTTTTCCCATTTTTGTACGAAACTCTTAAACTTTGAGCTTATACAAACTCACACACTAAAATATAGCCATCCTAGTCTACACCACGGCGTAAAATGATTAAGGCAAGCAGATTAACTAGACGATGAATAGAATTTCTAAGTTGATATGAGATTAGACTGTAAAGCTGGTTATTATCGCGCCAAAGTTGGAAGGTAGCGGAGGAGACGTAGAGCCGGAATGTTGACTAGGAGTTCTAGACTTATGCATATTAGACTAACATTCCAGAGATTGCCTATCATGCAATTTTAAGCTTAGCGTATATAGCGCATTAATGTTTGCGAAGAAGACGGCCGCACGCGTTAGGGAATGGACATCCTCATGTACTTATATTTTTTTAAATAGCGAAATTCATCATCATCATTATCATTTCAGCCGAAAGACGTCCACTGTTGGACATAGGCCTCCCCAAAGTGTTGCCACAATGAACGGTCCCTCACGTCTCGCATTTACTAGATTCTTGCAACATTTACCAGATCATCTGCCTACTTTGTAGGAATCGTCAAATCCGACTCGGCTGGGCAGCGTTCGAGAAGCTGCGCGGTATGTTCTCGTCCAACATACCACAGTGTCTCAAGACGAAAGTCTATGACCAGTGCGTATTGCCAGTGATGACATAAAGATTTAAAACGTTTCCATCTTTGTATTATCTAGAAAAACAAAATGTCATTAAACAAATTTTCCTATTTCCTACACCCAGTTTCTACATAGAATAACCATAGTAGCTCCAACTAGCCCTGCTAACATAACTTCCATTCTATCGTCCATTATATAAATTGCATTAGGTCCACAGGAATCTGGGAGATATGAAAATGTGAGCAGTCAGTATGCAAAAAGGTCGATCGCTGCCTGCGACGAGATGATATTTTATTACCATCTACATTATTATAGTCTTGGTTTAGGATTCCTTGATCCGTCGAAGAATCTAGAACTTTTGGAAAATAATATTTCTCAATATTTTTTTGGCTTTATGTCTTCACATTTTACTTTTCTTTTATTAAGTTATAAGTTCGTTTTGAAGACTATCTTACTTGATGGTAAGTGATAATGTGGTCGACAAAGTTAGCGCACGCTTACCTAGAAGTAACCTCTAACTCTTGTCTTGAATACACTGCAGATTTTTCTTTTAAGATGGGAAATTATTCAATGACCTCTACCGCTCTAAAAACACTTACTCCGTTTGTCTTATCCAGATTTACCGCTTCGCTTCTCCCGTTGCGTCATCGGAGCTCCTTCTCCTCCGCTGCGGCCTGGTCTCCAGTTACTCCAGCAACAGGTTATGGAACATAGGGGTGTCGGTGCGTCCCGGACTTGAGCGACACACTTTTCTACTATATTTGTAGGGCGGAGCGGAAGGTCGTGTCGTTACTGACTAAAATCACACCTGTGTTACTTCTTTGCCTCGTTCTAGGACCCCGGGTTTCCCTTTCGGAATTCAACCCATGACCCCAAGAGTGCCCAGGTTGTGGCTATAAGGAAACAAACAACGGCTATAAAAAAAAAAAAAATGAGGATTACATAAAACCTCTTTACAGAATAAAAAAGACAAAGTGTGCTTCACATTTGAGATAGAGAATCCAAGGCAGTAGACGGAACCTTTAAACTCAATAAATCTGGAACTTAACCGCTTTCCAACAGCCCGAACGTTCTGCAATATCGTGGAGCAAGTTTTAGATAAAATTGATTTTAGCTTTAAAATAAAACCTACAAGAAACATCGCAGAATATTGCCGCCTCGCCATATGCAAAACAGATAAAATATTAATTTTATTACTGCTTTTTTTTAAATCATTTACTAAGAAATTAATAGCACCTTTGAAATTTTTTTGAGGTGAAAAATCATCAAATGACTTTTCCTGCTCTAGGAGCAAGACGGCGTGTCAGACTTTTAGTGACTTAAAACTCACATATGTTCCTTCATTTGCCATTTGCTTTCCAGGCACAATTTTTTAACTTAATGTTTTTTTAATTGAAAAATGCTACCATTGACGAATTCCTTCTTAACAAAATGTTATAAACACAATTATATGCTTGAAAACTTGACTAATTGTTTGTACTTTTAATATCTATACATATAATAAAACAGTAAAATTCTTTTGTGATGGTATTAATTGGCGCAAAAACTACTGAACCGATCCTGATCAAATTTTGCATACATCATCCTTATAGGTCAGGGCAACTGATAGGCTATAAATTATCACGCTATTTGCTATGGGGGGTGAGCAATAATCCAAAATGTAGGTATTGAACGATATTTGCCGCGAGTTCGATTCCCAGCTACAGGTAAAAAATTTGTCATTATTTTGTCTTATTTTTTTTGTATTTAAACTAACTTTTACCATTTTTTCAAAATAAAATTTACAATTCTATTCGATATCTTCTAAATATTTTGTAAAAACTAATCAAAACACATAATAAAATCAAAGCGGCGAGTAAAATCACGTACTATAATGTTACATTATTCCATTTAGCTGCAAATTTAACTTCTAAAACGAAAATCATCACGCTATCATCGTTAGGGAGCCAACCAATCAATTGTGACGTTTATATAAGAACGTCTATTTTATAGTTTATTCATCGAAGACCGTAGCGCAGGGGTTTCGAATCTAGACTCTCATGTAATGTGAAGGTGGTTCAAATCCCATACGGCTCTCTTAGGAGAACTTTTTGTTCTATTTTGTCATCGTGAATAAGATTTTTTTTTATATATTTTTGCATTCTTACAATTCTTTTTTATAAATCTACGAATATAATATATCTGTAGAAATTTTTAATGAAGTGCGTATTATTAATTTTAGAAATCGATGTAGATAACTTTTATACATTAAAATTGTGTGAACTTGATAATTATCTTACTTAGGCTTTGTTTCATCGCAATGAAACAAAGCATATGAAAGACAAACGGTATGAAATCAAAGTTTTCGAGAAGTAAAATATGACACCACACGCAATTCAGATACTCGCAACGCCATCTAAAGACTCAAAGTAGAAATAATGATGACAATGACGGTTGAACTTCATATTAAATTTGATAGATGGCATTACGTATTTTATGTAATTTTCTGAGTGGCAGAAGAATGGCCATCGCCCACGTTTACAGTTATGGTGAAACTGGTGTTAGACGGAGTCATTTTTAACAATCCTACTGCTTATTTTTATTATATTTTTCCCATTATTGTAACAAGCTAATTGACCGTGATTATTCAAGGGATACCACCCAAAGACGATAAAAGTAAATACCTATATGTATTTAATTATTCACTTTAAAATAACACGGCCACATTTTCGGGAGTAGTGACAGGGTACCTTGCGTTGGATGGCCCCCAGGTGGACCGATGACCTGGTAAGGATCGCGGGAATCCGATGGATGAGAGACTCACAGGACCGGTCATTATAGTGACACTTAGGGAGGTCTATGTCCAGCAGTGGACGTCTTTTGGCTGAAATGATAATGATGATGATGGCACCTTTTTTTTCTTTTTTTAAGGGTGGAAATTATCCAATGACTTTTCCCGCTCTGGTTGGAGCGGGAGGACGTGTCAATCTTTTACTGACTAAAACTACACCTGTGTCTATCACTACGCGCTGTTGAGGATTGGGCTCGGTCCGGTCAACTACCGGACGGCTAGCTACCCATTGCTCGACATCCTGAAGCCCGCGTCTACCGTGGCTGGTAGTCGGGGTCGGAATATCGGCTCGGCGTGAGGCCGTTCGTTCCCTAACGCGTGCGGCCTCCGCCTTCGCTAGCATTACGGCTTTGCAGAAGGAGGCGACCGCTTGCCATTACTCCTCGCTCTGGATCAGAGCCCGGCGCGAGAGGTCACTGACGCCGATTGCCTCCACGAGGACACAGCGGTGCTCCGCCCTTGCAGGGCACATCTCCACTGTGTCCTCCGGCATGATGGCACCTTGCGGATTAATAATGGTGTGTTTTATTATTTGCAGTCATTGCTTCATATAAATCGGAATCGAATGTGTTTTTCTGATCACAGTTCGACAACGTATGATGTATCTCAGATTCCTTGCAGCCTTACGTCGACATCTGGACGTTACCTCCTTGCAGTGAGTGGTGACCAACACTGGAACAGCCTTCGAAGGGAGGCCAGTCTCAGGGATAACACTAATCGGCTGCTACATTTGTTAACCGTAATATCAATGTTTTATGGATAAGCTCAGGACAGTTGTGGGTGTTTCGAACGGTTTCTGTTCTGGGTTCGGTTAAAAGTACCCTGATATTACCATTTTGTGAATCGCCTGGAGGATCCGGTGTAGCATGCGGTGGAGGTCTATCCATCCATCTGGAGTGAACCGCCGTGTCCTCATAGAGGCAATCGGTGTCAGTAATTTCTCGGTTTGGCCATCAATATGCGAGTTCGATTGAACGGGGATACACGCGCACAAGGTTTCGCCGAAGTTTATTCATAAGTTGGAGACTCTTCATAAGGTAGTTCCAAAAAACATTTGTCTTATATACGGCGACGTCTATTAAATACACACCAAAATATCCTAGGTAAATGAACAAGTAATTCTAACGCCCAAAAGGATTGGGCACGCCACAATTATGGCGGTAAGTCCCCTCTTTGAGGCGTGGTTGGAAAGACCTCACGGCGTCCTCACATTCCGCATGACGCAGGTTCTCACCGGACACGGTAAGTTCGGGAGGTTCCTGCACCGGATTCGTGCGGAAACGACGTCCGGGTGTCGCCACTGTGTGGCCTACCCGGAGGACACGGTAGAGCACACGGTGGAGGTGTGCCCCGCTTAGGCAGAGCAACGCCGTGTCCTCGTGGGGGCAATCGGCGGCGGCGATCTCTTGCGCCGGGCCTTGGTTCAGGCCATGCTCCGGAGCGAGGAGGAGTGGCAGGCGGTCGCCTCCTTCTGCGAAGCAGTAATGCTAGCTAAGGAGGCGGCCGATCGCGTGAGGCAACGGTTCTTACGCTCCAACCGCCGCCGGGATTCCGATCCCGATTTCCGGCCACCGTAGGCGCGGGCTTGCAGACGCCGAGCAATGGGTGGCTCGCCGTCTGACCGCCCGGTAACCGCCCGGACCGAGCCCAAGTCGTCGACGGCGCGTTTTTTTCCACGCGCGCCTCAAGGAGATGTCAGCAAATCGTAGGGGCCCAGCAGGTTCGAAGCTTACTGGGGCCACGGGTAGTGTGAAAGCGGAACCCGGGGCCCTGGGACGAAGGCAACGAAGGAACAGGAGTGGGTTTTTAGTCAGTAAGAGTCTGACACTATCTCCCGTTCCGCCCAAGA
Source organism: Mythimna vitellina (assembly GCA_949316375.1). Lineage (NCBI taxonomy): Eukaryota > Metazoa > Arthropoda > Insecta > Lepidoptera > Noctuidae > Mythimna > Mythimna vitellina. The sequence goes on along the minus strand of OX438690.1, from coordinate 1,331,445 downwards.
GCGGGGATGTCATAAGGATGATTTTCCCACCCAATAAAAAAAAAAAAACGCCCAAAAGGATCAAACTGAAACAATCAATGCAAGCATGTTCTCGCAAATTCTTAATAAGTACTGTTGTGGAAGAAGATAGTTGATGATTTATTTATTTAATCCTTTATGCACAAATGTACAGCGACGGACTTAATGTCTGCCGGATGATGATGGTAGTTTTTGGATTCACTTAAGGCTTTTCACTATCAGTGCACGTTATCCAGCTGTAGGTCGGTGTCCCGATTATGCTCTTTCGTTTACCTCTACCAAAGCTGTCTAACTGCTTAAACTCTTCAGGGAAACGTTATTGAGGCGAAAATTGTTTTGGGAGATAACTCTTTCGATCAATCTTGCAGCCCTAGCAGACATCGGCCCTAGAGGGCCCTATCCATTTGCTGAAATCTCTTTGAGTCGCGCGTAGAATACTACGCGCCGTCGACAAGGCGCTCCGACCAAGCGGGACTGACTTCCACCATATGCTCCATCGTATTCTCCGGGCGATTAGCACAATGGTGAGACCCGAGTGTTTCTTCCCGCTGAATTCGACACAGATACCTTCCGAAATACCCACAACCGGTGAGTCCTGCACAAAAGAGAATGCCGTGACGCCTCTGTAGACACTTCTCAAAGACAGGCATTACCGCTGCGATTTGATTGTGGCGTGCTCACTGTGGCGAGGGGTTCATATCATACAATGTGGTTTTACCAGAACATAAACCAGAAACATACATATGCCCATGCATACATATGCCTTTTCCCTTGGGGTAGTCAGAAATGACAACTGCTACGACCCGTACATGCTCTTTCTATTCATTGACGGTCATACATCTGGATCTGGACGAGTACATAACATGTTTCCTGAAGGTAATTTGCTTATTTAACCGACTTCTAAAAAAGGAGGAGGTTCTCAATTTGGATATCCGCTTATTAACCGTTTTATGTTAAAGCACAATAAATAATTGCGATGCTTTCGGAATGAATTGCAAGCACAGAGTGATTGTACAGTTTTACGAACTTAACGCGGACGAAGTCGCGGGCAACAGCTAGTTTGTAATAATAATCAATTGTATTTTTGTATTGTGATCTAAATCTTGACATTTTTGTTTCGTATGTTATATTATAATATCAATTTCAATTTTTTATATTGTTAAAAAGTAGTGTATGCCCAATGGGCAGCTTTTTGAGTTACCATAAATTAACTATAAGATCTGCTGTATCACCAAAAAGCACAATAATAAATACTTGGACTTTGACTTTTACTTTGACTTTGACTTTAGACCCACTATAACTATTTCAAACTTTCTGACAGTCTTAAGCATAGATGATATGCGACAAGTACTACAAAATATCTTGTTAGTACGAGTTAGTCAGAGGTGTGCCTTTTTTTAAGTCGGGACGAGTTATTTGAAATCGTCGTTCTAGAGTGGAGTGAGAAGAGGTGTCAGACTTTTGCTGACTAAAACTCCACCATATTTCTTCAGTTGCCTTTTGCGTTCCAGGGCCGCGAATTCTCTTTCCAGCAATCCTGCTTACATTTCACTAAACATATTAAATCCGCTGTAACACTTCTGGAGCTTACCCTTGTTGTTATCAAACGGTCATTTCTAGACCCCATGTTGCTGCTTCAGCGGCGGCGACCTCTTGGGGCGGGCTGGTTAAGACCATGGTCTGGAACGAGGGGGAATGGGTGGCGGCCGCCTCCTTCTGCGAAGCAGTAATGGAATGGACATCCTCACACCCCAGCCACTGCGACCTCGACCCCGACTACCAGCCACGATAGATGCGGACTTGCGGATCACGAACCATAGGTAGCTCGACGTCCAGCCGTCCAGCGGCCGAACCAAGCCCATGTCGTCGACATCATGACGTGTTCCAAATTCAAAGAGATATTAGCAAACTGTAGGAGGCCAGCAGGATTGATTCCTGCCAGGGCCGCGGGGATTTTCTGAAAAGGAAACTGGTGATCTAAGATCGCAATGGGCAACTAAAGGAACCAGATGTGGTTTTAGTTAATAAAAGTATGACACCCCCTCTAGCTGCATTCTAAATCAGGAGAATTCATTAGTTAGTTTTCAAATTAAAAAAAAGATGTGGCATGTTAGATTTACAGACCGCTATATCAATCAAGCAATCTAATTACTACTACGTCAGTGACATGAAATGTCGTAAAATAGATTTTAAAACTGAAACAATGAAGTTCATAGTCTTAGTAATTACGCATCTAATAATATTCTGTTGCCTAATATAATTTACACTTCAAACTTAAAGGCCATTCAATTATTAGCTAAATTCGCACCTAACTTTCGAAAGTTACTCCGACCATGTACCAGGGCGCCATAGATACGAGGAAGGTATTACGAAAGCCTGCGCGCGTGACGCAACAGTGTTGTCCCAGTAAACATGTCGCGACGAGGATTGAGCAGTAATTCAGCTCCGTACTGAGGGAATTGAAGATATAGTGCGAACGGTGGAAACGGTTTTTGACTCTATTTTTTATAGTTTCTGTTACGTTAAGCCTCTTGTTTTCAGTGTGATTTACTTTTTATTATTTTTTATTTCCTTCCAAAGGTTCAGAACTCCAGAAGCCTGATATATATAGATAAATCAGGCTTCTGGGGTCCTGAACCTTTGGAAGGCACATGAGGGGTCAAGCCAACTTGCAGACACTTATCATTGACCATGGTATCAACCGACACTTACAATTTATCCCTGTGCTTTACAAGTACACCTAAGGATTACCCCTAGTTGATGAAAAACAAAGATATAAGGTTATGGCTATAGAAGGTTTAAGTGGACCGGTTAACAAGAACTATGCTATTAATATATGTACGTGAAAAATGCAGAGGGTGATTTGCACACTCAATAAACGGGCCACTAAAAACGGTAGTCAGCACAAAGTGACGTAGTAACAAGGGGGCAACATATCCTGAGGTGCTTGAGGAGAGTTGGCTAAACTTGAGTTCGGACTTTTCGATATTAGTCAAGGACCAAGTCTGCACCATAGGTCTGAATAGGAAAAAAACATTTCCTTTTTATAAAGAATACATGAAAAGCTCATAATGTCAAATAGTAATCGGTTAACGTCACTCATTACTCAAAAAAAAATCGGCCAAGTGCGAGACGGACTCGTGCTTTTAGGGTTCCGTAGAAATTTATCTATGAAAACAGTTCAATTCCCGAATTGTGAGTTACGAAGGTTTTTTCAAATGGCAAAAAAATTGTTTCTGACGTAAATAAAAATTTACAGTTCTCAGATTTTTCCTATACTGGTGCTTTGGAATCTTGCTTCATGCCAAATTTCAGGATCCTACGTTAACGGGAAGTACTCTATGAACTTTGATTCCTTTGAGAGTGTCGAATTATACGTTTTTGCGTCATAAACGGCCGTATATTTTTTTTTCGTTAACCCAGAAGTTTTAAATTTTTCACAACTTCAAGGAACCGCAGACTTGATTATATAGTTTTAATTTCAACTCGATACCTTTACACGTTCCCGAGATAAAAGGTCTTGACAGACAGACAGACAACATTCCTATAAAGGTTCCGTTTTTCCTTTTGAGGTACGGAACCCTAAAAACGAGTGATATAATATGCCATAATTTAGTCAGGGAATATTTAGAATAAACAAACGTGCCCTTCTGTCCCATACCTACCAACAGACGACTGAGGGAATGACAAGGGTCACCCGATACCCAGTAATCTACTTATCTAGTAGATTTGGCGTGTATTTGAATTAAATTCAAGAGGCGCGGCATCTTGTATCTGCCTACACGATGCTCCGATAACATTCGATACGGGCGAGTCATGTTAAGATGGAGATTATGAAGTTATTGGAAACTCTTCCCTTGCAATGTTCAATGTTTGTTGTTATGGCACAAATGAAGCCCTATTTGGTTAAGGAGCACGCCGAGGTTGCTTCGTGATGGGTGGAAGTTCTATTGCGTGTCCAGACTTCTCTATACCTGTGAAAGCACGCTGTGCCGTTGTTTATCCTACTATCAATTGTAGAGCTTTGACAGTCGTTACAGGGTTTAGGGCAGATACTAATCTAAGTAAATAATAAATTGATTGTCGTTATTAGTTTTTCGAAAAAACTCTCAAATGTCGATTTAGGGATTGATAAAGTTTATACTTATATCACCGTTTTGAGAGCAGTGGTGATGAAATAAATTACACAAAGTAATGCGCCTGGCTGGGTTTGAACCTGCGACCTACAACTCGTAAGTCGGGGCCGTTACCACTCGGCCATCACTGCTCTCAAAACGGTGAAGGAAAACATCTTGAGGAAACCGGCATGCCTTAAAACCAAAAATTCGAAGACATGTGACATCCACCAACCCGCACTGGGCCCGAGGTGGATTACGGCCCATTCCCTCTCCTAGAGAGAGGGGGCCTGAGTCCCAACAGTGGGACCATTATAAGGCTGACTATGCTATGCTATGCTATACATTATATTCATAAAATAGGGCGGGTGCGGGGTTATAACAACAGTCTCTTGAAAACTAGTGGATAGGACGTCTAGTATTTCCATAGCCTTGTATGGAAATACTAGACGAGGACGCATCATGTGTTGTCCTCAAACCGTGTTGTTTGTAACTTTTGTTAATTATTATTATTTCTTTACTTGATTTAATTACTATTATCGACTGTCATGTTTTTATGGAGAGGGAGAGGAAGGCCAAAGAAAAGATGGATGGATTGTGTGAACAGTGATATGAAAGAAAAGGAAGTTAGTGATAGTATGACTTTTGAGAGGATAGAATGGAAGAAAAAAACGTGTTGCGCCGACCCCAAATAAGATGGGACAAGGGCAGGACGATGATGATGACTGTCATGGTTTTTGAATTTATTACGAGTAATTAACAAATGTAACACAAATTTGTAACTTTTGTATGTCTCGAGTAATTTTTTTTTTTGATGGCTTATTTTAGCAAGGCGTTAAACGTGTTTTTATTTTTCTGGTTCTACCTATGTTAAACAAAAAAAAAAAAAACAAATCTTTAGTAACAATAATGGATTGTATGATCTGAATAATTATAATAATTTTTTTTTTTTGGCAAATGTCTCTGCAACTTGACACAAATACTCATCCAAATAAATGTTAAAGATTATCATGATTCATCATCATCATCATCATCATTTCAGCCGAAAGATGGCCACTGTTGGACATAGGCCTTCCACAAATGTTTCTACAAAGACCGATCCTGTGCGTTTCGCATCCACCGTATTCGACGCAAATAATGTAGTTTGTCAATATTCGTTTTTGAAAACTATACCTAAAAGAAAATGAATTAGGAGGCATGTTTGTTTGGAGATATCGTGACGTACGGTCCTTAAACCATGAAACTCAGTCACGGAAGAATTGCTAGTCAAAAAATAATCAGTCACCAACCCTTCATAATATTTTCATTTCTGTATAATTATTCAAAAACAATTACAAAAAGTATTGGAACAGGAAACAAATGTTTTATTTATCCTTATCAAGAGAAAATTGTTAAAACATTCGAGAGTTAGGATTTAGAATTGATCATGCAAATAATGAAAAACAGCTTCGAGTAATTTCGACACGAAATGAAATGGGTCGTCTGAATAATTCATAATTTAATCAGAATCAATATTATTATGCCGGATATAGATTAGACGAACGAGCGAATCAGAGGAACACTGATTCGCTCGCTGTCATACATTCGTCTATTCACTACGCCAGTGCAGAATTTGAAAAAAAACGCTTAATGAGTTAATACTTGAATTGTTATTATACTCTAGGTCAATTTCTTAATGACGAATCTCTGTAAATTTATAATATTGATATTTTTACTTATACTTGACATTTTTAATATATTTTTTTACTTATTTTATTTTTAAATTGAATTTATGAATATTGAAATTTTACTTCCTTGCATATTATGACGAATTTATATTTTAATTTAATAGTGTAATATTTTTTCCTGATAATTTGTATGTCAATTGACAAAACATAGCGCACTACCTAATTTTTAAGATCTTTTATATAATTATCACCTATGTTGTGATGTATGTGCGGAGCTCCTGTTCAAAACATGAGCCACATGTTGGAATGCCCCATGTGTCCGTATACCTGCACTTTGGAGGATTTGATGAGTGCTACCGATGCTGCTATTAATGTAGCCACCTATTAGGCCCAAAAAGTTTGACGAGTTTACCGTCAAATCGAAAAGAAGAAGAAGAAGATCACCTATGTTCACGAATAAGTTATTCTGATTGTGATTCTACACTAGCATTCGTTCGCCTTCATTCTTTTGTTTACGTCACTGACAAGGCTGGTGAGCTTGCAGTTCATCGGCGACTTCCCCTCCTTAGTGTTCGTTTGTTCCCTTGACATGTACCAAGTATAGTACCACCATAAGGCTAGAATCACTTAGTCGGGAGAAATCGTGCGGTAACTACAATTCAATTGTTTCATAATAGGGATTTATTGTTTCTTGACAATCTTAGTGTGGCTTTTTTTGCGGTGGGAAAATCATCCAATGACATCCCGCGCTCTTGGGTGGAGCGAGAGATAGTGTCAGACTTTAACTGAGTAAAAACTCACTCCTGTTCCTACGTTGCCTTTCATACCAGGGCCGCGTCTTTCTTTCAGAAGCAGACCCTTGGCCCCAGTAGGCTTTGACCCTGCCGGGCCCCTACGGTTTGCTGACATCTTCTTAAGCCAGCTTAGACTCGGCCCGAACGGTTACCGGACGTTCGGACGGCGAGCTACCTATTGCTCGCCACCCGCAAACCCGCGCCTATGGTGGCCGGAAATTGGGATCGGAATACCGTCGGCTGGGGTGAGAGGGCCACTCCCTCGCGCGTGCACGTGCAGCCTCCTCCTTTGTTAACAAGTGCTCAATATTTCAACCGGAGAATTCATAACCTATGTTAGTAGTTAGCAGACATTACCCACAGTTGAAAAAAAAAATTGCACAGTAATTGTCTTTTACTGGCACTACAATAAAATCTCAAGGACTTGCTTCAATTTGTAACTTAATGGTTTCAAAAATGACTTGTAATATTCTCCTTGTCATTATGTGATGCTTGAAAAGATCTATCCTTAATATTTGAAACAAAAAGCAATCCATTTTCTTCACCCAGTTAGGTATAGATCTCAATTTACATAGTGTAATCTCCATAATGTGATATAGAAGCAAAATCTATCTTTTTGTCAGAGTGAACACAGAAAACATTTTAGAAATTCGATGCTTGAAGTCTTTGATGATTATTTATCATATTATTTTTTTTTATAAACTGGCGAAGTCCATTTAGCGTTGTGTATGAAATTGGAGCCGTGTCATCAATCACGATTGTGAAGTGTGTAAGATCATGCGGAGACTGAGATAAAATCGAGATTAACGTGGAGAAGAAAACAAAAACAAGTCAGTGTGAGTAATGTGAGTGGAATAATAATTAAAATAATGGTTATAAAGTTCAAATGCAAAGTAGATCCCTCTGCAAGCTCTTCACCATAATGAACGAACCTTGTGCTCCTGTTTATTTAAAACAAGATTTTAAAGTGTTGGGCAATTCTCATAATCTTAACCTTCGTGCATTCAAAAACATGCTCCTTCATATTCCTTCTCACCGTTCTGGCTTTATGTCTGATTCATACGCTGTTTCCACCATAAAACTCTGGTATATATCTTGACATCAAAAAAGCTGAAAGTAAATTTTCCTTTAAGCGTAAACTTTGGAACTACTACTTGAAGTCCTCTCAGCTTTAGTTTGGTCTTCGTCAGAATTATTATTAAGTTTTCTTAATGATTTGATATTTTTCATACTATTTATTTGTTTGTAATTTTAGCATATATATGTATTTTATTATTTTTAATAACTTTTTTTATGTTATTTTTCTGTTTGAAGTATCTATTATTTGTTTATTGTGCAAGCCTGTCACAGTGTTGCCTTTTTAACCCAAAGGTTGACTGGTAGAGAATGCCTTGTTGCATTAAGTCCGCCTATGTACCACTACTGTACATGAAGTTTAAATAAATAAATAGATGCTAAATCCATCTTAAACTGTACTAGAGGTGAACTTGGAAAAAAAGTAATGATGCTATTTATGTGTCACATTGAGAGAGCACAGAGCCATTACTTAAGCAGACTAGTGGTAGGCTAGGCAGGCTAGTAGTAGGCTACGCAGGCTCATAGTCAGCTAATCAAGCTTGTAGTAGGTTATGTAGGCTTGTAGTCAACTACGCAGGTTAGTAGTATATTACGCAGTTTTGTAAGAGGCAAAGCAAGCTAGTAATAGGCTACGTAGGCTAGTATTGGCTAAGCAGACTAGTAAGTAGTAGGTCAGGCAAGTTAATAGGCTAGGCAAAATTATTATATTATCATTGAACTTGTATTGCTTTTTTTTCTAAGGATGAAAACGCATCAACAAATGGCCCAGTTGCCTTATCTGCGAGCGACAGATTTTTCAAAAATCCTACTACTCAAAGAGGCACTATTAAGTACTAATCTATGCTGCTAATTCTAAATATCGCTAAATAGTTGTTAGTTATATTATTTATTTAATCGGCATGCAAAAAAAGGTACAAAGGTGGATTTAATGCCTCAGGCATTCCCTACCAGTCAAACTAGGGTGGTAGAGAGACAATATGGCAGGTGCATAAAATATAATCATATAATCTTTGCGTGTTCCCGAGATAAAGAATCTTGACAGACAGACGGACAACAGAGTTATCCTATAAGGATTCCGTTTATTCCTTTTGAGGTACGGAACCCTAAAAAGACTTCTTATCACTCTGGGTGGAGAGTAAGACTTTTACTTCTTCAAGCAATCTACAGTCTTGGACTACGTCCATATCTGGGCCTTCCTTTTCCTGTCCTTTTGCACCTACAACCGCAAGAAGAAGAATAAAATCAAAACCATTTTCTCCTTCTCTATACCACGTACCAGCCGCGTCTGAACTATTTGCCAGTCTGATAGATGCACATGCAGTAACAAATGACACACATTAGTAACGAGTAATCTTGTCGCGTGCACCGCGATGTTTGCGTTGCAACTTTGCGACATGTCTCGTTGTTGCCGCGACTGGTGTCAAGCTACAAATAGTTTGTACTTTGTATCTGGAGCTTGATAGTTTATACTTCTTGTGGTTTTATTGTTCTTGAATACTTTAGTGTTAAGAAATAGTAGAGAATAAAAATTTAAAATATCATGGCTAATCAAAAATTAAGCACCTAGATTGGCGACAACTTAGATATTACAGCCTAGAGGGGCTGTAATGCTGTAAGCCAAGCTACGACCATTTCGTTTCGATTCTCTTCCGTCGGACGCCTCGAGTAGGTCACGCCTCCGATTCCTTTATTCTGACGTGATCTCAATGCTCAGTCACGTGGTCAAAACAAAGGAATCGGAAACGGGGCCTACTCGAGGCGTTCGACGCAAGAGAATCGAAATGAAATGGTCGTAACTTGGCTACTGACTGGTAGAGTATCATAGACCTCCGTCGAAGAGTGAGCCTCCAAGACGGGTGTTGTATCTTGCCCGGGCTACTTCTCGATAGTTGATTTCGAACTGTTGTTTATGTGTGTTGTTGACATGCGGAGAATTTCAGTTTTTTTCTGGCGACATACTCGTAGATACCGCTAAAACATATTTCAAAAGTCATAACCAAAAACAATATATAACTTAATTTCTAGTATGTTATTGTATGCGATAACATCTATGTATAAAGCTCAAACTATTTACAGTCTAAGTCGTTTTTTAAAATGCAAAGTAACTTTATCTGGGCGTGCAGTTGCTGCTAATTTAAAACACATTGCAGTCAACAGCAAGCTGAACTATGTAGCATGAATGTACTTGCCTGCCTTACATTTATTATACAAAAGATAACTAAAGAGAGTAGCTCTTTAGTTATCATATAATATCTAGAGAGTAGCTCTCTAGATATTATATATATAAAAAAAAAAAACATTACGCAGAACAAAGAATAGAACATACCTACTTTATGAAGTTGAAGTTTTGAAGTTGGTTAAAAATTAGATTTATTTTATATATTTTTAGGGTAGAGAGACATTCATGCACGCCGCAGCAGGAGTTGGCTGGGCCCAGCAGGGTCGAAGCCTACTGGGGCCAAGGGTCTGATTCTGAAAGGAAGACTCGGCCCTGGTACGAAAGGCAACGAAGGAACAGGAGTGGGTTTTTAGTCAGTAAAAGTCTGACACTATCTCCCGCCCCGCCCAAGAGCGGGGGATGTCATAAGATGATTTTCCCACCGGGAAAAAAAAAAAAAAAAAAGCAGGAGTTGGCTGCTTACTTCACCAAAGTTTACAGAATAACACTAGAGATGTGCGTAGCCACACTAAACCAAACTTATTCACCAAATTTTATGGAATTCAGTCTCAGTAGGAAAGCCTCCTCTTAGCCATATTAAGCCTCGACTCTCACTTCACACTCGCTAACGGTGCGATTACGGCTTGTTTAGTCTAATTGCGGCCAAACACCGCCGTTACAGTCATAACCTCATATTGTTATGATCTCATTTTCGGCTGTTCCTAATTATGTAGCTAGCACTCTCATCTAAGGGGAGGTAATAGGGGAAGTGTGTGTTGTTATGTGTTGAAAGTTTTAATGCAATCATAATATTAGCATATTTTTTTCGGGGTCCATACCTCAAAGGTAAAATACGGGACCCTTATATGATCACTTTGTTATCCGATCGTCTAATTGCCTGTGTGTCTGTCTGCCTGTCTGTAACGTATTGAGTTGACATTAAAACTCTGTTTAAGTCTACGGTCCCTTGAAGCTGTGAAAAAATCAAACTTATAAGTTAACGAAAAAAAAAGATATGGCAGCCGTTTATGTCGCAAAAAACGTACATTTTGACACTTTCAAAAGAATCAAAATTCATAGCGTACTTCCTGTTCACCCAGAATCTTGAAATTTGGCATAAAGCAAGTTTTTATTGTATGGATATAGGAATAAATCTAAAAACATAAAATTTGTTGTAACGACACAAAAAAAGTTTTTTTTGCTTTTCAGAAAAATCGTCGAAACTCCATTTGGGAATTGGACTATTTACAAAGATAAAATTGTACAGAACCCTCAGTGCGCGAGTCTGACTAGCACTTGCTCACTGTTTTTTTTTAAAAGTTATCTATCTATCAGTTATTAATTATAATTATAACCATAGACTAATATTTATTTATTTAATCTTCGTACGACACAAAGGTCCAGAGACGGGTTTAATAGTTACATTTATTTATCTTAGAACCCTGGATCTTTGGAAGGCGCACGAGGAGCCAAAACCAACTCACAGAGGCCCTTTAGCCTGACTCTCACTTGCCCAGTTTTTTTCCATTTTCAGACTATTATTTTGTCCGATATAGACAATTACCTACGTGTACACAAACTCTATATTAAACCGATTACAAATATTACAAACTCTGTATTAAATCGATTCATCATCTTTCGGCCTTTCGTTGACACATACAAGACCGTTCGTTAAATATTATTAAATAAAAGTAAAAACCTTCAAACTCTCACCTAATCATTATAAGCCTATATAGGCCTAACAGGCTTGTTAATATCTTTTGTTTATAATACGCAAAAACATCGTAATCATTTTAGTCGAAAGACGTTCAATATATGTAATTGGACATTAGCCTCTTCAAGTGTTGTCACATTAAACGGTCCTATGCGTGTCGCATCCGTCGGATTTCCGCGATCCTCACCAGGTCATCGGTCCACCTTGTGGGAGGCTTCCCAACGCTGCGTCTGTCGACGCGCCCCACAAGTCAAACCCTTATTATATCGCGCCCTTTATCGATCAACTAATCAATATGCCTAGCATTTTTTTGAAATTCAGCTCTCTACCAAGATGAGAATTCCAAAAACACGTTAGATTTAAAGCGGCTTTTTTTTGAGGTGAGATATCATCTGTAGCGACATCTATAGCGTCACATAAGAACTAATCCTGCATCGCGCAATCAAAGTTCTCCGCGCGATTCGATTATATACGAAAGCCCAAAATCATCAAACGGGCAGTTGCCCACCAGACATAACACCCGTCTGGTCAGAAGATCCTCCCTTTTCAACAGGACTTTACTCTCTGTTCCGCATACCTCCAAACAATAACTAAGCGTGTCGGACTTTACCGAAAAAAAACCACCTGTGTTCTTCAGTTGCGTTTGCATTCTAGTACCACGATAACCCTTTCAGAAATTCACCGTGGCCCTGCCCCCCTAGCCAACTTACAACCGTTTCGTTTCGATTCTCATTTCGTTGATCGCCTCGAGTCGGCCACGCCTCATATTCCTTTGTTCTGATCACGTGATTTAGCGTTGAGATGACATCAGAATAAAGCAATCGGAGACATGCCCTATTCAGGCGATCGACGAAAAGAGAATCGAAACGAAACGATTGTAACTTGGCTAGGGAGGCTAGTATTATATCGGCTGAAATTCAAAGTCACCTTTTTTTTTGTAGGTGGAAAATCATCCAATGACATCCCGCGCTCATGGGCGGAGCGAGAGAGCGTGTCAGACTTTTACTGACTAAAAACCAAGCACTCGTAGTCGCTGAATCAGCTGATGGGCGATTGCGGAGCATGGAATGGAAATCCACAATAAGCCGGTCTACTACAACATGAGTGCTGATATCATCAGGCAGCCTATAGGCTTATCACTTATAGCCTGCGAGTAATCCGTAAAATACTATTGACATAACATATCCATCAATTAGCGAAATTGACAAGTTTTTGTAAAACACTCGTGAAATAAATATAGGCTTAGTTGAGAGTGTTAATTGATTAATGGATGCTTCAAACGTGGGTGTTTTATTGTATTTGTTAATTTAATTAACTGTGTTTAGAGACACTTAAAGGCCTAATTCTTAAATAAGCAGTAATGGATATTCGTAGATTTTTTTTTACTAATTCTTCTGCTATATAAAAGTGGTTTTTAATGAAGTTATTTTTTAATTTACTCGCAGATTTTAACGATAATAAAATATAATTAGAAAACATAATATACCTATAACACTGAAGTTTATTAAATTAAACTTCATAACATTAATCTATATAAGGGTAACGGCAACCGCCGTGTCCTCATAGGGGCGATCGGCGGCAGTGATCTCTCGTGCCGGACCTTGGCCCGTAGCAAAGAGAAGTGGCAGGTAGACCTCCTTCTGCGAAGCAGTAATGTTAACGAAGGAAGCGGCCGCACGTGCGAGAGAATGGCCCTCGCGCTCCAGCTGCCGGGGATTCCGATCCCAATTTCCGGCCACCGTAGGCGCGGGCTTGCGGACGGCAAGCAATGGGTAGCTTGCCGTGCGACCGTCCGGTAACCGTCCAGACCGAGTCCAAGTCATCGACGGTGCTGTGTTCCACGCGTACCTTAAGGATATGTTAGCAACCGTAGGGGCCCAGCAGGGTCGAAACCTACTGGAACCACGGGTGATGAGAAAAAGATCCCGGGGCCCTGGAACAATGGCAAAGAAGGAACAGGAGCTGGTTTTTAATCAGTAAAATTCTGACACGCCCTTTCACTCTGCCCAAGAACGGGGGATGTCATTAGAAGATTTTCTCAACTACAAAAAAACCCAACCCTTTTACACTTTTCGCCAATTATATTCAAGTATCTGCAAGCCACTGGCAGATCAGTAGAAAATTGTTTCAAAAACACTGGGATAAAAGTATTCGTAGTATGCGCTATTCCTGAACATGGTCAACCTGTGTGTGAAGTTACGACCAAATTCGTTCAGCCCTTCGAACGTAAAGAAGTATCATCATCTTCATCAACATTTCAGCCGAAAAACGTCCACTTTTGGACATAGGCATCCTCCAAGTGTAGCCACAATAAACGGTCCTGTGCGTCATGCATCTATATGATTCTCGCAACCCTCACCGGTTCATCGGTCCATCTTGTACAAGGTCTTTCAACGCTGCGTCTTCCAGGATGCGGTCGCCACACCAGAATCTTCAGTCCCAATGGCGGTAAGGTTCTGGAGTGGACAGGGCACATTGCTCGCAAGGCCGATTCCTGCAAGCGACGTGCAACCACCACTGCAACAGCCACTTAAGTTTGGCGATTCTACGGGCTCTATAATATTAGTTGGATAATATCTTTATACTAACATTTTAAGTCACGTACAAATAGGAGCAAGCCAATTCAGACCAATCAAGTACAAAAACAGAGTAATATTAGTAACTTCACTTAATTATTCGTAATTCGCCATTGAAAATTTTATCGGAGTTGCCTGAATGATTTAATCGGATATAACTTCATCTAAGCCCGTCTATGCTCCAGCACCCCGGGAACAAACGCCCACCAATATTGAAATTGTGGAGTTTTTGTGTAGTTTGAGACTATTTAAGTACTTCATTGTTATTCCTAATTTTAAGCTTAAATAAAATATTGCTTTGCTTAATTTTGAGCCTTTGAATCTGTAAAACTGTTGATTCAATATTTAATATTTATATTGGGAGAAATTATAAGACTATGAGTGGATTTTTGAATTTATTTGTTAAAGATTTGGCCCAATATTCAGCTAGAGCGTTAAAATGGGATCGACCGAGAGTACAGTCTTCTTTTGCACGCAGATCTTTTGCATTTCTTGGGCCTTACCTTTACATAAAACTCTACTTACATGATAGAAACATAGAGAAGTTGACATATAGATGTTTAAAGATTTAAATTGCTGCATCCCAAAAAATATGACCAAACAGAAGACCTTTTGCACATACAGTCGTAAAATGTTTTTGATAAAAACAAGTAAAATATAAGCAAGCAAGCATCCATCTATACAGTCCACATTCACCTCTACATACCGCAGACTCCACATACACATACACACAATTACATATACACATCCAAAGTACTAACCTTCCTTCTTTTCATTAGACTTGTATATTTTAAATAATTTTCAATTCAATATATATATATAATCTTGTAACTATTTATTGCATTTTAATCCAATTTTATTTTTTGGTAATAGTACAGTTCCTAAATGTATATTTGCCTAACTTGGAAAGAGACTGGATCCCAAGACACAGGGAACCCTGGTGTGGGATCCAGGAAATTTGTAAAAAAACATAGCACTTATGACTTTTATGTAATGTAAGATCATCTAAATATTGTACTGGTCAAGTGAACTAAATAGGTTATTATTATCACTGAGTTAAGAACGCCTCAAACCCTAGTTAAATGTAAAATCTATCTCCTTTCGTTCAATCTATCCTAAGGTTGTCTATTAGAGATTGCCCTATGAGATAGTGCAATGTTTATCCTTTCCACATTATGATTTGTACAATAAAGTATAATAAATAAGTAAATAAAGACATTTTGACAGGTTTTTTTTGGCTGAAGTAGAGAGTTTGAAAAACATTCAACTTCAAATATTTAAATCAGAAATCAGGGGTATTTTCGAACTAGATCACATTTATTTTAAGAAAGCTTTCCAAGGAGTTCTATTTAGAACCTGAAGGATTTTTTATCTGATTATGGTTGTTTTTGGAGTGGGAAATCATCAAACAACTTGTCCAGCTCTGGGTGGACAGAGACTCCGGATCGAGAGTATCGGTAAAGGCAGTGACAGACTTTTACTGACTAAAACCTACCTGTGTTCCTTCAATTGGCTTTTGCGTTCCACGGCCGCAGTGAGTCTTTCGATCTCGCAGCTCTAACTTATGTAGTAGAGTTCCACGCGCGCCTCAAAGAAATGTCAGCAAATCGTAGGGGCCCGGCAGCAGCTGGGGCCATGGCTTAAATGAAAATGAACCCTGGGGCTCTGGAACACAATCGCAAAGAAGGAACAAACGAGTGGGTTTTAGTCAGCAAAAGTCTGATACGCCCTCCCACTCCGCCCAAAGGCGCGAGATATCATTTTACGATTTCCCACTTTAAAAAAAAGAAAAAAGCTCTTACTTATGTCTAAGTTCAAACGAGGAATGATAAGAATTTAAAGATTATTTGTTTCAAGTAACTAATTTTATTTTGCAAACAAACGAATTCAAGACTTGAAGTCAAGACCCAAGAGCTCTTAGGTCTTGACTCTTTTATATTGCTCGTAGAACGGATGGTCGATGGGGCCGAAAGGTTCTAGAGTGGCGACCGCGCACCGGAAAACGCAGCGATGGAAGGCCTCACACAAGGTGGACCGACGACCTGGTGAGAGTCGCGGGAGTAGGATGGATGCGAGACGCACAGACGCGGTCGGTGTGGAGACGCTTTCGGAAGGCCTATGTCTAACAGTGGACGTCTTTTGGCTGAAATGATGATGATGAATGCGCCTGGCTGGGTTTGAACCGGCGACCTACAACTTTTTCTTTCAAGAACTCTTAACACGATCCTTTTGACGACCTAAACTGAACTGTTAAAGGGATGGAGCTATATAGAGTGTATACCTCCTTCCCTTTCACAAGTAATTGTAAGTCCCTGTCCTCAACGGAAGTAAATACTCGGTTCCTTTTCTGAGAAATGAAGATGTACAAACAATTATCAACTAAGACATCCATAATTAATGGAGATGGCGAGCGTCTTACCGTCCGGAGTGGAACTGCTCAAGGTCACTTGGTATTTTAAGGGCACATCTTTTCGGAACGGCACGTGCAAGTCAGAATTTTATATACACCAAATGTAATTTGTCAACACCGTTCTCTTCGAAAATCATGACAATAACATGTTTATTGTATTAGTCCGAGAGAATTAATATTTTCCTCTACCCCCCCCCCCCTCCTCTTCTCGTATCCCTCTTTACATAAGCTTTCAGGCAATCATTATAAAAATACCGATGCAAAGCCTTTAGTAAATGACTATATCATCATCTTCCTGCCCTTGTCCCGTGTTATTTGGGGTCGGCGCAACACGTTTTTTTCTTCCACTCTGCCCTGTTACTCGTCATGCTATCACTAACTTCCTTTTCTTTCATATCACTCTTCACACAATCCATCCATCTTTTCTTTGGTCTCCCTCTCCCTCTCCATCCATCCACATGTAAACTCATAACTCTTTTAGTAAATGACTATATACTAACTGTATAATTATCTCGTTTCAAAAAAGCTCTAAAAACTCTATACGAGTATACAATATATAAAAGCGAAATATCACTCACTAATTAATCACGAAATCTCAGAAACTATAACACCTACAAACTTAAAATTTGGCAAGTAGGTTTCTTATAGAGTGTAGACATCCGCTATGAACGGATATTACGAAACTCCTCCCCTAAGGGGGTAAAACGGGGGTTGGAAGTTTGTATGGATAAACCTACTTTTACGCGAGTGAAACCGCTGGCAGAAGCTAGTAAATAATAAGGGAGTGTTTGAACCTAAATATGAGCCAGTCGAGTGCGAGTTGATTATAATTAATCATATTTTCAAGGTTCCGTACCTCAAAAGGAAAGAACGGAACCCTTATAGGATCACTTTATTGTCCCTCTGTCTGTCTGTCTGTTAAGACCCTTTATCTCGGGAATCCGTGGAGGTATCAAGTTGAAATTAAAACCGTATATTCAGATCTGCAGTCCTTTGAAGCTGTGACAAAAATTTACTTCTAAATTAACGAATAAAAAAAGATACCCGCCGTTTATATCACAAAAACGTATATTACGACACTCGCAAGGGAATCAAAATTCAAAGGGTACTTCCCGTTGACCCACAAACCTGAAATTTGGTATAATGCAAGTTCTTATAGCACAGATATAGGAATAAGTCTGAAAACAGTAAATTTGATAAGTCACAAAAAAAATTTCGATTCGGAATCTTAGAGACTCCATTTGGGAATTGAACTATTAACATAGGTAAGTTTGTACGGAACCCTCAGTGCACGAGTCTGACTAGCACTTGCCCAGTTTTTTGAAACAGTTATCTATCCATCAGTTATTAATTATAGTTATAACCACATACTAATATTTATTGAGCTGTGGTGGCCGAGTGGTAACGGCCCCGACTTACGAGTTGTAGGTCGCAGGTTCAAACCCAGCCAGGCGCAATACTTTGTGTAATTTATTTCATCACCACTGCTCTCAAAACGGTGAAGGAAAACATCGTGAGGAAACCGGCATGTCCTAGAACCAAAAATTCAAAGACATGTGACATCCACCAACCCGCACTGGGCCCGCGTGGTGGATTACGGCCCGTTCCCTCTCCTCGAGAGGAGGCCTGAGACCCAACAGTGGGAACATTATAAGGCCGACTATGCTATGCTATAATATTTATTTATTTAATCTTCGTGCTACACAAAGGTCTAAAGGCGGGTTTGACAGTTACATTTATTTATCTTAGAACCCTGGATCTTTGGATGCGCACGAGGTGCCAAAACCAACTCACAGAGGCCCTTTAGAAACTTTTCATGGAACGTAATACCAACTGACGATTATCCCTGTACTCGCTGTGTAAGTGTACCCAAGGACAACCCCCGGTTTGTGGAAAACTATAATGAGACATATGGAAAACAAAGATATTGAGCCATGCTGTTCGCAGACTTGAGGGTATTGATTACAAAGAACTGTGTGAAAACTATAGCCCCCTGCCTAAATAATCTAATTAATATATATCGATAAAAAGGCAGGGGGTGACTTGCACACTCATATGGGCCAACATATCCTTAGGCGATTGAGGAGTAGAGAGGTGTATCATGACCATCAGGACAATCCCCGAAGTATGGTCTAGATTCCTCTTAGCATCTTACGGGATTATACACCCTTCTCCCATATTTGCTCTTGCGACTCTCCATTCAAGCCAGCCAATAAAGGCAAAAGAGAGGTGGGTGTGAGTGGGAGTGGCTCTGTTTATCGTCAGTGTTCACTGCGGCCAGGTAATAAAGGCAAACCGGAGATGAACAAGAGTTCTCTCGGGAGATTGGGTAATACATACACTCCACACATTTAAGTACAATAACAAGGAAGTAAAATAATAGTCGCTGAGCCTCTAGTTGTTTAGATTGAGCCGATGCTAATTAAATAAACAAAACACGTACGTACTTAATTACCAGTTATTATTTTACTTATTAAGGAAAACAATCTGTTATACCTTACAATTTTACATTAACTTAAACAATTTCATTAATGAGATAAGTGCACCACTAATAACATTTCCGACTTAATATAAAAGAGAATGTGAAATTGAAATTCAGAGCACGCGAACTCATTACAGTTAAAAATAAACATGAAATTGAGCTCACATCAATATTATGTTTACAAGTTTTTATGTTTGATTATATTAAAAACGAAAATGTGTGCCACCTCTCATGCATGAGATTGCGGGTTCGACACCGAGCAAGTACCAATGTGATTGTGTACCCATCAGTAATAATAATATTCTACAACTTTGACACAACGCCAACTAGTCCCAATCTAAGCAGGGCTTGTGGTATGGGTACCAGACAACTGATGAATTTACTTATATATTTCTAAAGACATACATATTATACATAAATTACACACAGAATAAATGTTAGTGCTCATCGCACAAACATTTGTCCTGGGTGGGACTTGAACCCACAACCTCCAGCATAGCAGTTAGGACCACTAGATCAACAGGCCCGTCAATCTATCCAAAGATTATATTGTGTTGCCAGTCAGTCAAAAAATAATGCTAATTGCACATTCATTTATTTATTTTTTCATGTACAGAAGTGGTACATAGGCGGACTTAATGCAACAAGGCATTCTCTACCACTCAACCTTTGGCTTAAAAAAGACAACACTGTGGTAGGCTGTGTGGCTGTGTGTGAGTGTGTGGCACATTCCAAAGCGTAGATCTTTATGGAGAAGATTGTGCAAGAAACTCCATGGCCACTCTTTTCAATCAAATTATGTATTACAAATATTTTGGTTGTAGAGGATACGAAAAAGAATAGGGTGATGATAATGGATGATTTATAAAAACAAAAACCGACTACATATTATAAATTTGCATAGAAATTGATAGAGATGTAAGTGTATACACTTTCAGAAAGAGGTTAACTGTTTCCACGAATGTATAAAGAATGGTTAAATTATTATATCAAACAATAATTCAATGATTACTTAATCCGCTTACTGTTTAAATAATTTATGAATAATTGAGTACCTTATTATTCAAAGGTCTTGCCTATAAGAGCGTATTTCTTGAGAAGTTCCAAGTATAGTAGATACCTTGTATAACTTTGAACTTTTAATTAAGATTACATAAGTAAATATTTTGTCTATTCGAAACGGATTTTAATGAAGTAGAATGTATAATGAAATTCAAGATTGTTTTATTTTAAAACCAAAGATAACAAGACTGAAGTTTTACATAACTTAATTAATCAGGGTATCATATGGCTACTGTTAGCTCGCCGTCCGATCGTCCGGTAACCGTCCGGACCGAGCTCAAGTCGTCGACGCTGCGTACTGTTCTACGCGCGCCTCAATAAGATGTCAGCAAACCGTAGGGGCCCAGCAGGGAAGCCTACTGGGGCCAAGGGTCTACTTCTGAAAGGAAGACTCGGTCCTGGTATAAAGGGCAACAAAGGAACAGAAGTGGGTTTTTAGTCAGTAAAAGTCTAACACGCCCTCTCGCTCTAGCCAAGAGCGATGAATGTTATTGGATTATTTTCTCAACGAAAAAAAAATCTCTAAAAAAATATTTCGAGAGAGAATTTTTCTCACGATTCTCATTTTAGAATTTAGCATTAGTCAGAACATTAATTAGAGTGTCTACTAGTGAACTATCTTGCGATGATATATTTATTTATTTATTATTTATTTATTAAAACTTTATGCACTAGTAATAAACACTGTACAAAGGCAAACTTAATGCCTTAGGCATTTTCTACCAGTCAACCTTAGGGTGGTGCAGAAACAAAACATGGTAGGTGCAGCTTAATGGTAAAGAAATAGATAAGAAATACAATATATATCTCTTGCTAGTGTGGATGTAGTGGTGATAAAATAAATTACACAGAACCTAAGAATTATTTTAAAATAAGGCAGAGCTACTTCTCCCACTTACTAGCCTTATAGCGATGTCAATAAAACAGACCGGTCTCACTAATAATATAATATAATATAAAACGTTTATTTTCTCATCACAAATTTCTTTAACACTTTACAATTTACACACCGAGCTTTAAGTGTAAGTGACTGAGACTGGTGCCTGAATTGCCTGAATTAGTATTCCGTAAGAAACTTTATTACAGGTCACAGGTCCCTCCCACAGCCACATAACCTGGGTTTAATCTAAACCTTTTTTCACAGTTTAGGAAATATTTAGGAAAAAGCAAAGATGTTTTGAGTTACTAGGTAATGCGAGAAGGAAATATGATTATGATTGTGCTGGTGTTTTGAACTTGTGGAGTGTAATGGTGCTTGTGTAGAAGGGAATAAGATTGTGCATGTATATTGAGCTTGTGGAGCGAATATAGTAGCGGGTATAATGCGCAATGATAAAAGAGTAGGAAAGCTGAAGGGAACAATGTTTTATTGAATGAGATTGGTGAGTCAACTTAACGAAATCAACAAGTCCCCGGTGCCCCTAAGACTACTAAACTAAGGCTCTGCTAGCTGCGGAATTGCTCAAAAGAGTTAACTTGGCCCTGAAACGTAAAGGCTAACTGAACGAGTGAGTTTCATTAAAATTTTAATTCTCCTTCTCACTCTACCCAAAGTTTTTCTACCCCAAAAAAGAGCCACTGCAAAATATAAATAAGAAGCAGCATTATTTCTTTCATTCTGAAATATCACAGTCAAAACCCAACACAATATAATAAAATCAACACCAAAATCCAGACATAAATAAAACCCCTGAAGTTAGCTACCTAAGTCGTCCAAGTCCTTATATCCTCTTTCACGATAACCAGTATTGATGGCTGTCGGGAATTTTCGGGCATCTTCGGGCAATGTCGGGCCGCCTAAGTTCCTAATTGTGACCGACGCACTCTCCCGATGACACTAAGTACTTATTGTACTCAAACTTATTGAGCACTTTCCAACTTTTTCTCGGATGCTCCAAATGGCCGTAATTTAGATTAATGGTTACTTTTGTTTCAGTTTTCTGAGTTTTTTGGAAATAGATGTTTAGATAACATAATAATCATGGCAAAATTTCCTATTACATATTTCTTCAGTTTTGTTACTGGTAACCAAATAAATAAGTAGTTTTCTATAGTAGGCTTGAATTATTTTCTCATTGTACAAGTAGTACAACAGTAGTAAATTACTAGCAGTATAAAATCTGGCTAGTGATAAATACCTACTATTTTTTTCGTCCTATAGATAAAATCAAAATCACAAAGCGTTTGACGAAATCTAAAAATACTAATGTAACAAGAAGGTAAAATTTTTGAACTTTGCAAGTGGTAATCTTTTTTTTTAAGGTGGAATATAGGGTATTTTACTCTTTTAGAAAAAAAATCTATAAATATATTACTAAGATAGCTTAGGCAAAATGCAGTCGGTAAGTGTTGGTTCACAAAATAACAAAATAAATTTTATTTCAAAGTTTTCTGTTTTTATTATCTGTTAGGCGATAAACCTTGAAATGGTAGCCACCATGTTATTACGTCTTTCGGCTGTGTAAAATAAAGTGACAGCTGTCAACTGTCAACTGATAGGCAATACTGAGCGCATTTGTTTACACAGCCAACTGACGTTACGACCGCAGAGTAAATATGGCGTCCACTGTTTTCTAAATTTTTGACGAAAATGTAGAATGCGCATGCGAAATTTGAAAATGTAATATTTTTATGCATTTTTAGGTCACTTAGCGACTGAATAAAAATATTATGTTTTTTTTAGTTGTTTATTAGCACTATAGAACCTAATTTTAAAAATGAGTGTACTCTATTATCAAACTACTCCTCCCGCTATAAGGTGGAGCGAGAGCATGTCAGCTTTTTACTGATTTAGTTGGTAGAAATGTGTAGTACCCACCTGTATCTTTCAGTTTCCCTTTTGCGTTTCATGCCACGGTTACTCTTTCAAACTCTAATCCCTGTAGGATATGACGAAAAAAAAACATCAGTGATAGTAAACTACACTGTTCTTAATGGTTAAACGTTTGTTTTTATCTTAAAAAAATCCGGTTTCTGTAGGATAGACCACGGAGACGAAGCCAGGAAATCAACTAGTTTTTCAAAAACCACTTTCTACACTATGATACCTACGTTAAAGTAGGTTAGCCTTTAATATATGTATAATCCGTAACCAGAATCACATCACAGACATTTAGTGTCTGTGATGTGATTCCGGTTACGATTTTTTGTCATTTACATAAAACACTCACACATTTAGACATTCACACACTCACACCTCGTTTTTAATCTTTATTTTTTCTGAGATATTTTTTTCTCTCCTCGAAGTTCATAATTCTGTACTAGGTTCACTACAATTTTTTAATGTGTGCCAAATAAAATATTTTTCTTTCTTTCTTTCTAATAACATTGTAAGTGATACGAAAATACCAGTACAACTTGAAGTTTTGTTGGGGATATACGCTTGGCTTCCGCTTCACGCTTCACGTGTTCAATTCCTACACGGATCAAATAGTTTTATGTCGTACACAGACAGTGTTGTCTTCGCCCGGATGTTTGTGCAGGTCATTGTTAGATTTTAGTTTTTACACTCTTTTGATAGGACTAGTTTTGTGGAATAGAGCCATTTTAGAACGCTTCGAAGGCTAAAGATAGTAACTACAGTATTACTAATAACATCATGTCTGTTTTCGCAAAATGTTTGTTAGAAATATGTTTGTAGTACACGCGACATTTGACAGTAGTATCTTTTAAACCTGATGTAATGGGGTGAATCTATTGTTACCAATGGTGCACAAATCTAAATTATGGGCTGCAATTGAGAGCACCCAAATGGCAAAATCTAAAACACTTTACTCGATTCGAGAATCAAACCCGGGACCTCGAATTCCTAGAGCTGTGGTGGGATTATTCGAAAGAGTTACTCTGGCCTTGGAATGATAAAGACAGCTGGAGGGACACATGTATGAAAAAAATATGTACCTATATTTTAATCATTAAAAGTCTGACACTCTCTCTCTCTCGCTCCACCCTCCACGAGCGAGAGGAGTTCTTAACAAGCCCCTTCCATCATCAATCTACTAAACGTACGGTGATGCGTGACAATAGTATACATCCCACTCATACGGACTAAATCTTTTGGAAACATATTCATTATGCGTACAGCTGAAGAGTACAATTCCTTGCCATAGTCACTATTTTCTGACATTTACTACCTAGGGGAATTTAAGTCAAGATTGAATTGGTTACTTCTAGGCAAGCGTGCTCTATTGTGAACCACATCATCCTTACTATCCACTTATTAATGAAAAAATAACACCTGTGATTCTGTCCCAGCGAGGCAGTCTCCACACCCTCATAGATTTAAGATTATCTAGTAAACTGATTACTAACTACTCTCGTTAATGTGCTTCACTCAGCAAATACTTGTATACATCAAAGAAAACACAACTCTTAAACTAACAAGGTCTTAAACTGTCACCCTTACGAAGAGGTAATGGATTCCTGGAAAGGATCAACTTATCAGAACCTCTTTGTACTCAGATGATTGTAGCTGTATTACTTAGGTCCTGAAACTGAAATTCATGATAATCGTTCAAATGAATATTAGCTGTGTTACTATGTTGAGCATTATGAACGTTGTGTCGGTACAATATAATCAACAATGATGTAATCGATGTCGGTTGAACAGACGGAAACAAAGCGACAATACGAACAAACGCACAATATGTCGCTGCCGGACATGGTGATCTCATTTGCGAGTATGTCATCTCACAGAAAGAGGCAGAAGGGTAGACTACGAGTTCTCTCCAGCCCCGTGTTCGGCTTACTAGGGGTAGTGGAAAAGCGGACCACGCTCTCTTGTAATTCCCATAAATAGGTCCTGAATTTTTTTCTTTCTGAATTTGATGTATACCTACCTCATCTCGATGAGGACCGCAAGAATAGAATAGAAATACTTTTATTCGGGACAGACACAGCACAACGGTTATAAACACTAAGTAAAAAAGAACAAAGGTACAAAGTGCGCCGAGCGTGCCCGCACCGAAAGGATGCCTCAGGAGGAACCTCAGCATTTGCTGGGCGTTAGACACCCAGCGCTGGTTATCAGTTGGCACCCCGCAGTGACACACGGACTAGGGTAAACATTATATAATATTCGTATGTAATTGAAATAAATAACTATTTGATAAATAATAAGAACACAATATTATGAAATAAAATTTGTACTACATTGGATAAAACCATAAAAGTATAAAAATACTTGGTACCCACAATTTTACTCCAATAAAAATCATCAGCCGACGAGCAGCGCGATGATCAACGCCATGATGCATAATCAAGACACCGCTGCATCGGCCCGGCAATTAGCCGACACGTAATTATAAATAAATATAAGAAGCCAGTAAAAACAAAAAAGAAAAACACTGTTTTCTAAAATATATTTCTAAATATCTATTGATATTTGAATAAACTTACTATGTGATTTTTTATTGCAATTAAAAAGGAGTAGGACGGAAACAAATAAAAGTGAAGTAAAACCATGAGGTTCCTGGACACAGATGCAACGGGCTCACCGCATCAAGACCACTCTAGCTAACTCCTTCTAGCCAAGAAATAGCTAATAAAAAGGTAAGTTTTTATATTACGAGTTAAAATTATTTGATTAAGATAAATTATTAAAATTCAAAGAATGTCATTAGATTAGTGATTAATTAGATATATTATTACATTCTTAAGTATAATTATATTAGTCTGTTACTGTTGAATTATATAAACGATTTATCAACATTAACTTTTCATTAAAATGAAACGAACCAACACTAGCCTGGTTTAATTGAAGTCACAGTGCACCCGGAGCAAATCTTCATGGATATACTTGTGTCCCGACACTCAACTCAGAAAAAAGAACAGGGCGTGATATGTAAACCGCTGAATTGCACTTGTAGCATTGCAGCGAGACGCTTCTGAATTTGGTTTTCACACTCAGTCCTTGTTGAACCATTGTACGTGGACCGCAGCGGCCTTTACTCCAACCAGTAAACCTTTCTCCAGGAGCAGATTAGACCTCCCATTTTATTTAGGGCATAATATATGAATGAATTCGGTGATCCCAAAGTTCACATGCGTCACTGGCACTTATGAACTTATCACAAGTGTCAGTAGCACGTATGAACTCAAAGAGCACATGCGCGTGTTAGAATAATAGTCGAGTTCCTACGACTGGTGTGTAAGGTAAGGGTTTTATGAAAAAAAGCACAGAAAGACAAGACCAAATATTTATTTCAAATAGGCTTGTCAATTTATCGAATAACTTGTTGCTTGTCCCAAAACTAGGTCGTCATGGGAAAGAACAAGCAAGAAAACCCATGGTAACTTCAATTATAGTATTTTATAGTCACATTTTACATCATTAATTATGGTTTATCACAATAAAATCTATACTATGTTATCATCATAATAGTAAGCTGAATAAGTATTTTCAAATACCGTATAACATAATTAGAAACAAAAGCCATAGCAAGACACATACACAGATTCAATACAACCAATAGCAATAATAGCAATAATCAAGATATAATATTAATTAACTTACGTGAGCTTTGCCGGATCATAACTGTTCTTTTTTGGCAAGGGTCCGAAGCCCTTTTATAGTAAACTATCGATGGGTGGATGAACATCTTTTCTTAAACGTCAAATAATAATATCCCGCCATTTTCCACCAATCACAGTTTACCATAACTTATTTTATAGGTCTTTAATTACAATTATCAAATAGTTAAACAGTTTTAAAACAGTATAAGATCATTTAAGCAATTTTACAACACTTGATTTGTATTTCTTAGTTCTTATTTCAAACAATAAAATAGCAACTGACAGTTCTTTATTTACTAATCGACTCAAACAACTTATTACAATAAAATATCAATTTAAAATGAGAGATATAGCTTTATGATCATTAATAATTACGAAATAATTTATGGGATTATCATCAATACGTCTAAGTTTCGAGTTTTATGTTTGTATACACAACAATATTACTGATTAATCTTGGTAGGTACTTTTACATTTGATTTCATCATCATCATCATTTCAGCCGATAGACGTCCATTGCTGGACATAGGCCTCCCCCAAATGTCGCCACAAAGAACGGTCCTGTGCGTCAAGCATCTATCGGATTCCCGCAACCTTCACCAGGTCATCGAGTCAGTTTAGAGTCAGCTTCCCGAACGGCGAGTCGGATTCGACGGTTGACCTATTTCTCGAAATTAGATCTACCCAACTGGACTGTCGGTCCAAGGTAGACGTGATCGTCCACAACTTCGAGTATGGAATCTCCAATCTTCATAGGAGTGGGTAATTATTTTGTAAGTAGTCGTGATGGCTCAGTGATTAAGGTAGTGGTCAAGGCCTTTAATGCTTGAGGTTGCGGGTTCGAAACCGGTCAAGCAGCAATATGAATTTTTCAATTCATATGTACTTTTCTAAATTTATCTTAGACATTACTGAGGCACGGGGATGCCTCGAAAAACACGCAAAGCCGTTGGTCACGGTGTTGTCACTCTTAGATCTTTGAAAGTCGTTGCAGGTAGATGCCAGAAACTCTGACCATCAGTCTATAAGTTACTGGGTTGTGGAGATCTGATAGGTAGTCGCTCGAAGTAAAACACGGGTATCCAGCCACATCCTGTTAAACTGGAAGCTGCCTTGGAGTCGGCTAGTTGGGAAAAAGGCTAGGGATGTTTTTTTTTTTTTTTTTTTGGGTGGGAAAATCATCCTAATGACATCCCCGCTCTTGGGCGGAGCGGGAGATAGTGTCAGACTCTTACTGACTAAAAACCCACTCCTGTTCCTTCGTTGCCTTCGTCCCAGGGCCCCGGGTTCCGCTTTCACACTACCCGTGGCCCCAGTAGGCTTCGACCCTGCTGGGCCCCTACGATTTGCTGACATCTCCTTGAGGCGCGCGTGGAACAAAACGCGCCGTCGACGACTTGGGCTCGGTCCGGACGGTTACCGGACGGTCAGACGGCGAGCCACCCATTGCTCGCCGTCTGCAAGCCCGCGCCTACGGTGGCCGGATGAAGGCTAGGGATGTTGATTTATTTAGTATGCTTCTTCGGTAACAGTCCCAACCTTCAAGTGCAGGCAACGTCCTTAGAGATACCATTGTAGTTACAAGTGACGAAATAAGGCTTTTTATTTTTTTGGCCATTCCATGTAACGTGAACGAACGCTCGTTTATGAATTCCCAATAAACCCTGGGGATACTGCTGAAATGCACGTTTATAAAGCCGTACATTTCTCAACATCAATTTAACTTACGAGGTTCCTTTTTCTGCCTTTAAAGGCCGAAAAAAACCGTTAAAATCCCCGTAACTGTCCATTAATTAAACGGACACGCACAACTGACCCATCAGATAATTATCGGAGTAAGCATTTTCACAATGCTAAATTAGAAGAAAAAATATCTCGCCTTTTTTCCCTATAATGAGATTGTAACAGAAGCTTTGTTTCGACTCTAATTGGTTGTTTGGGCCCTTTACAAGTCAAACAAAGGTACGATTTATTTATTAGGGTTCTGTTGCCATATAAATAAATGGTTCAAGGTCATGTTGAAATCGGAGTTTTGTCAAATCCTTTGAAGTTTAATTAAAATCAGTAATAGGGTGAAATAGATACAATCCCAAAAACATTTGTGATGAATAATTATTTTATTGTCTGTTGAAGAAACAGATAAGTGTTACTGACCAAATTATCATAATTATGATTAATAACTATTAATCATAATTATGAAAATTTGGCCAGTTCCTTAAGAGTAGATAAAGGGAGATAATTAATTAACTACTGCCAACACATAATGTAACTTCCCTCTGCAATTAAAATTTTCCTTATGAAGTAATTATTATAATAAAATTGTCTTCACTTTACCTCTTTATAATATTATTATAAATGCTTAGTACCATAGTACTTGAGTGAAATGTATACTGTTGCTTTAATCAGAAGCCAGGAAGGCTTTCTCTTTGTGGTTGACGCGGCATTGGACCGGCTGCATACCTCTTCGCTTTGAGGAATGCATGTATATGAGGCGCTACACTGAATTACTATAACTGTTTACATAGGATTTACACATATGTATAATGCGTTTGGTTAACGTATCAACGTTGTCTATATAAACTAGCTGGACGTCAAGCAATTGACTTGTGCATTGAAGTAAACGTTAAGGAAAATTAGAATGAATTCCGTAGCATTTGCTACGCTATTCGAAAAGTTTGCTACGCAACCCATAGAGCTTGCTACATAATCCGTTGAGCTTGTTACGTAACCCGTAGAACTTTGTTCATAATCCGCAGACCTTGCTATGCGACCCATACAGCTTGCTACGCGTCCTATAGAACTTGCTACGCAATCCGTGTTTCTTGCTACATAATCTGTAGAGTTTGCTACGCCACCTGTAGAGTTGGCTACGCAATCGGTAGAACTTGCTACATAATCCCTAGAGGTTTCCATATATTTCGTAGAGCTGGCTACAAAACCCGTAAGGCTTGCTAAATAAGTTGTCCATAAAATCCTTAAATATTATGAAGGATTCCAAATAATGTTTATCTGGATGGCAAGCGATGTGAATAATAGCTATGGAACGTTGTTATGAAATTTAAAAAAAAACCGGGCAAGTGCGAGTCAGACTTGCGCTCTGAGGCTTCCGTACAAAATTACCGATGAAAACATTTCAATTCATGAGTAATCGAGGGAACTTGTTAAATATTATAGGCAAATAGCAGTGTTTGGGTTAATTGGAATTGTCATTAGAAATAGGCACTCTGGTTATAATTGTACCGCAACTAAAAAGTGTGAAATAAAAAACTATTTACAAAAAAAAACCCTACCCGGCTTCACTAAAAAAAAAGGATCAAAATAACTTTAATTTCGGAAGTCGGTGTTAAATATGAAACAAACAATCCCGAGAAACACAGACTTCCAAAATTAAAGTCATTTTGATCCTTTTAGTGGTTTTTTTAGTGAATACGGTTATTTTTTTTTAAGTAAAAAGTTTTTTTTATTTGCTTCTGAAACAACCAAACTATACACTTAGTAACCTATAACATACTACGCGTTATAATATAACAACGTATATTGAAATATAACGATATGAAGTTATGTTAATGATTATATCAAAATATCTAAACACGTTTTAAACGTTATTATTTGATTAACTAATATCCATCACGTTACCACGCGTGTTTGAGTAACTGTTCATCACTGTTCAAATCTGATTTTAATTTATAAAACACGAAATTTCTTGTATTAAAATTTAATAGCTTTCGTTTTTATTATTAAACTTACGTTTACTAAAGAGTGATGGCAGATTCTATAATAAAATTTTGTTAACATATTGTTTTAGCTTATAGTGATGAAATATATACAAAAGTATGTAGATCAAATTTCCAAAAAAAATTGTCTACAACATTCCTATTTATAGAATCCTCGAATAAAAGATATTCCAGTTTAAAGTTGATGAGATGATGTTAATAATACGTAGGTACCTCCTTATGAATTTCGAAAATCAATAAACGCATTTTTGAACGAACGACCTGTTGTCATGTCATAATGTCATGATTTTTTTTCCAAAAGGTTAAATGGCAGTTGAAATGTCTTAATGCCATCCCTTTTTCTAGTGCTGTTGCTATGCTCGAATGCTTCTAAACGCACTTTGATGTTATATGTGTCATTATAATCACTATATTCTAAGCCCAAACAGTTACTTTTATGTTTATTATCTAATGTGGAAATGTATTTCCTAAGTATTTATTATCCATGTATAAAGCAAAGCATATTACTTGACCAAGATTTATATTAGTGGCAACATTATAAGTTCAATTTAGCCAAAAGTCATGAAGCCAGCAAAAAAGACTAATCCATGATAATTTACTATTGTAAAAAATCTAGCCAATTCAGTTTCCAATTATGACTACTGGCCTTAAGTTTAATAAAACTTAGTCAATTATTTTGCCGGTATATATCATGGTAACTTATGTTGACACTTAATAATTTCATCAACAATTTCCTCGTCGTTGTACTTTAAACTGTAAAGTTACCAGCGGTTTTCTTGGACGGCGGAGCGTGAGATAGTGTAAGACTTTTACTGACTAAGAACCCATTCCTGTCCCTTCTTTGCCATTGTTCCAGGGCCCCGGGGATCTCTTTTGCATCACCTGCCCTCTTCCAACCCCCCTAAAAAGATCTAGGGTCGACGGATTAGGGGACATCGATCTGGATCCGAGATGGTGGTGCGTAGTGTTCCATGCGCGCCTCTCTTAGGCGTATAGGAGAGCCACTCTCCAATACGGGAGGGGACCTACGAGGATCGGGTCACCATTAGTCGAACAGCGGAAGTCGAACTGCGCCAGTAGTCCCCGACACAAGTGTACGAGGGAACACCGAGGTGGTTTTTAGTCAGTAACAGTTTTGCAGACCTCTCCACTTACCCCAAGGCGGAAGACATCCATGAGGATTACCACCCTGAAAAAAAAGTAAAAAATCGCGCCTGGATTAAGTCAGGTTAGAATAGTGACCATTAGTACGTGATGGCGAGCGAGCGAAGCGATCATGTGGGTTAGGTCAGGTTAGAACAGTGACTATTAAAGCGCGAAGATGTACGAGTGAAGTGAGCGTGCCGCGGCAGCGGCCGCCGAGTGCCAGGTCCCCTTCTTATGTTAGTGAATCATTTGGGTAAGGGTCAGTTAAAAGCCATTATGATTTTGTTCTTTTATAAAATAATAAATACGTTTTATGTCTTTTGAGTGGTAGATCTAAAGATTTTATAATCAATTTATGGTGCACTTATAAAAAATAGTTATTTGAAAATTATATCAATCGTTTATTATATTAACTAATCGTTGTATCAAATAAAATTATTGATTTAGTTGCTAATCTTATAAATATTAGAGATTTTGTAATTATACCATATATTACTTACCCCAATCACAAGCAAACCAAGAACACAATTGTTGTTTGTGATTGTATTAAAAAACTACCCTCAACAGCTCATAAACATATCAAACTACTAATAGATTACTGAACTTCCCCGGCGTGTTCAGCGACCTATCAAAACTTAGTTAGAACACTTGAGAGCTAATGCCAACTAGGATCTGGCTTCACTAATTACTAACCGACTAATTAGTCCGCTTGCACGTACACTGCCATCTGTGAGGCGATACGGAATGTCCCTTATCATTATTTTAAAGTGTCGTGAGCGATAGGCCTTCAATATGTAAGTACTGTATTTTTTAAATTTTAATTTGGTACCGTTCGTGGCTCCTTGGAATTTTTAAAAGAGATACCGTGGTCCTGGTACGCAAAAGGCAACTGAAGCACATTGGTAGGCTTTAGTCAGGAAAACCTAACACGCGTTTTCGGTCTACTCTCGAGCGAGAGAAATTATTGAAAGGTTAAACACATCAAAAAAAAATTAAGCTCATGACTAAGTGATCATAACCAGTGAGATTGATCTTCATAGTTAAAAAAGGGTTTAGAGGCGGTTCCATGGATGGGTGACCATTTAATACAAACTAAATGTTCGGTGCTCCAAAACACGTTAAAACCACAAATAAATTAGGGGACCAAGTGTCCTCTTACTTAACGAAAAAAGGCTCTATCTACATGACGCTGCAATGTTTTTCAGTGTTTTTCTTTTATTCTTGATAGGTTCGCGCTTGACCGCTATCTCACCTGATGGAAAGCGACGATGCGGTCGACGATGGAGCGCGCTTACCTAGAAGTAACCCATTCACTCTTGACTTAAAGATTACCGGGTTGGAGTTGTCCCTCAACTTGCCCCACAATATTTTACAATGCATTCACGTGACGTGGGATACGTTGTCGGACAATTTTACAGCATGGGGGGTCATGTTGGGGCACATTTTGTCCCCTAGTGTAAACGAGATATTAAGCAGTTGGTCTCGGCTTTTATTTTTGTATCTTTGACATTCGTAATTGGTATTCAGAAGACAAAAAATAGGACACCAATCTTGCCACTTGGCTTCGTTGCTGGGTTGAGGAAGTAGATAGGAATCCGATTCCAGCATAATTAATAAATAAATAGTGGCACAAAAAACTGCCAGTGGCTTCGCTCGCGTGAAAGTAGGTTTCTCCATACGAACTTTGGACCCCCGTTTTATCCTCTTAGGGGGTGAATATTAGGAAATCCTCTCTTAGTGCTCCCCTACGTCATTAAAGGAAGCTTTGTGTAAAATGTCCCTCTCGTAGTCCCAGTGGTTTCGGCTGTGCGTTAATATGTCAGTCAGTTTCTCCTTTTACATATATAGATGACAATACATTTTACATAGGTATACAATGGACTTAGGCAAAAGGCTGCACAAATAATGAAAGACTCTGCCTTCTAAGCTAATATACAGTGTTCTACTCTAACTACAAAATAAACTTTTATTTGTCTTTGTAAACTATAATGATATAAAAATCTAAATTGGAAAAAAGCGGAGCAGAAAAATTGGTGGACATCGATAATATAAAAACTACGTAATGCCTAATATTTTTTACATTTATAATTCTCTTGACTCAAAATATTTTAAATATTGGAAAGTATCTTATTATAATCTGCAATTATTGTATGCTTGTTTGGCCGGACTTAATGTAACTATCATTTATTATTAACATCTTTACATAACCCAAGTCTACAATAAAGATTGAATTGAATAATTACGAGCATCCATAAAACTCTACAAACATCGATCACAAGTTAATTTAATAATCCAGTAACAGGAAGTCAGTCCCACATAATTAGATAATAATATTCCAGCAGAAAAATTGGGCAAAGTTTTTATATTTACCAAAAGAACTTGGTATAGTTTCTGAACAATGGCCTAACAATGGTTAACCCACAAAACCATTTGTCGATTAGTTAGCTTCCTCAATTTAAAACCCGTAGAATAAACCCATTAATCTTACTTGCAAGATGGCTAAAAAGCCTCAATGTAGCCTTCCACCACGGTTTTCAAACCGCAGCACTTTAAAACGTCAGCTTTAACTTTGCTCCGCAATAAATTAACGAAAATGTCAATGCATACGGTCACCCAGTTAAAATCTCGGACAGGGAAATGTGGACGAGAAAAATTGCCGGACACTTCGCTAAATCGTAAACATACCCTTTAAATCCCGAACGGTACCATAAACTTGGACACCGTAGCGCTTTCCAAACGAGGGTTGCCTCTCACTCTGTTCTATAAGGTAGGAAGGAGACAGGGTTATATAGAAGGAGCTGAGTGGATTTCGGGCCAAACTCGCATGGACAAGTCAGTTTGTTTTGCGGTAGGTGGTAGCTTAGTGGTCACGATCCGCTCGATAACGAAGCTTTTGGACGCCTGAGAATAAGTCTTTTTTTTATTTTACTGACCATTAAGCAACTTTATTAAATACTCAGAATTGATGTCACGAAAAAGAGTCCAAAATTACTTTTATGATTTATTTTCGGCATTCAAGATCTTGATGGGCTAACTTTAATAGTTTGGAGATAATAAAAGAATGTCTATACCACTTTTTAGGATCACAAGTTTTTTGCTTTCGCATTAAATGTTCAGAATGCTCTAGATGTCCTTGCCCACCATAATAAAATCGAGGGTCGTAATCGAACCTTGACTCCTGATCTCTTGACCTGTCTAGAGAGGTCGTCGATGCCTCGAAGGCTTGCTAATATCTCCCCTTATCACATACATAATTCACAATGTGTTGAAGAACTTAATATAACTTTTGACAAAGAGATGAATACTTAGAAAGGTAATTTCTATGCACATATTTAAGTTGGATTAAGTTCCTAACATACTTAAGTGGGTATCATGTCTTCATTGTTTTATTATTTGAACTGAAATTGATCACTGAGCCTCTATAAATAAAGGCTCTTACAGACAGGTACGGCGCGACAATGGATCGGTAATTTTTAATAGAAATTTTTGTATATTGTCTGGCTGTAGGAGTCTTAGGGCTTTAACTATATCTACTCAGTACACCACTGCCCATTTCGCTAACAGGCTAACTCATTCATTATTAGATTAGCTGAAAAGAACATCGTTGGTACTTGGCAGACATCACACCCATATGCAGAAAATGTTTTAGAAATAGGTACTTTTTATTTTGCGTACAGCTAAAGATTGGAATTCCCTGCCTGTCTGTGTTTTCCGCTACAAACTAGAAGCCTTGAAGTCAAGAGTATACAAGTAAGCGTGTTCTATTATCGACCACATCATCGCTTTCCATATGATGAGATAAATGTCAAATGCGAACCTATAAATGATAAAAAGGAATAGTCGTCTAAAAATTACTATAAACATAGCATTGAAGTTCATTGTGTAATGCCAAGAAATGTTCACAGTAGCATTTTTTATTACAAATACTGCAAAATCCTTTGATCAGCGTTGGTATTATGCTTTCTCTAGTTCTTGTGAGTCGGTACGTCTGCAGCAATCAGTTAGAAATGCAAAACGTTTATTTATTTCAGTTTTCTTGCGGATTTCCATCTTTTTCGCAGTTACGAACTTTCCTCACTATTTTTAAAAATAGTTTTAACGTTCGCTTTTTGCTAACTTATGCTTTGAATTTGAGAAAAATAAGATAGTTTTATTAATACAGATTTTTGGATACTCACACTTCTTTAAACAAAATTTATCTTACCAAAAAAATCATACTTGATGGATTCATTATCACAAAAAAAGGACACAAGCCAGAAATATAAAATGAGTACACTATTTGTCTGACGAAAACAAGAATAACAAAAACTTTCTTCACACAAAACTTCTATAAAAACAATCAGTAACAATAAATAAATATCCAGATGAAATGATTTAAAAATTGTTGCTTAATTAACTATCTTTTGTTCACAGTCCGCTGAATGGGAGAAAAATAACAAAACGAACAATGTAACAGTTTTCTTTGCTACAAGAAAATATCAGCGACCATTCGTCTTTCTAATAAATGCTTTCATTGGAAAATATTGCGAGCATTGCTCCATGATTTTTTGAGTAGACACGTTGACTGTATGCACATTGGTTTGCACAAGATGATGTCCGTAACTGCTTTGCGCGACAGTTATGAACTCACTTGTACAGCGGTATTCAAAAGAATTGCTGTAGCAAAAATTTTTGATATACAATTTACAGAACCATTTTTCGAAACAATCTGTTTCACGTCGGTTGTAAAATGTTAATTAAACCAATTTACATTTTTACCAACGCTACAAATACTTGATGAAATAGGGGTTAAAACATCAATTGAAAGCCCAATGTAAGTGCGGTGTCCCTGTACAGGACGTGAAAGGAGTGCTTCTAGTGCCCCAAGTGCTCATACATTTGCACTTTGGAGGCCTTAACTGAACGTAGCCAGCTACTGGACCCAAACGACCTAAGGAGCTGGAAAAAAAGAAGCTAAGCCGAAGCGGCTGAGATGATAAGTGTAGAGATTTCTCAACCGACGATTTGCAATAAAAGCGTTTATTGAAGCAATATTTCTAAAGAAAATATGAAATAGTGGATTTTCACAGACAGTATACTAACGGATGTAGTTGTTACTGAAAAAAAAAACGGCTCAGTATTGTTACAAATAAGCGGAAATCAAAGCGAAAATAAAAGCATCCTGTTAGAAAAATAAAATGAAAAGAAAAGCTCAACAGTAGCTGTTCAGACATTGTTTTATATTCTTGAAGTAACAATAACTCATTTTCACTTCAGCCGTACCTAATTAATAAAGGCAGTAAACAGCTTGCAACTATTTGAAATAAAACTTCTCAAGCACTTTTTTGTCCGTTTTTTCACGACAACCTGCGAACCCTGAAGCCAAGGAACAAGGAGCAAGTTTAAACAAGTTCTCCCAGTTATATTAACTACCTCTACTAATAATAAAGAAAAAAGTCGCATTAGAGCGTTTAGTTGAAAAAATCTGCATGATTTAGTACTTCAATTAAAGTTAGCAAAGTTTTTATTGAGTACTGAAGATTGGTCGCCGCGGCTGCTTTTAGGCACCTCTAGGCTTTTGAATATTTTAATCGAATTTTCGCGAAGTGTTTTGATGAGAATTTTTCAAAAGTTTCGCTTGAATTCTCGACGTTAAACCATGAGAGGTTGTTAGCGCTGTTGACGGGTAATCGATCGTCGTGGCGAGTGGTAATTAATTTCCAGTGTATCGTTAATTTGTTTCTTGATTTTTGCTTTGATGGAGCATGTTGTGTGCTTAATAACTTAGTTTGATAGAACGAAAAATTTCCACAAGGAACCCTAATACACGTAAAGGTCAGGTGTCTCTTCTCAAATTTAAGTGTTCCAGAAAAAAACTAATTTCACGAAAATTTTGGATAAGCATCTACCAAATCCATTTAGCGCGGGAGTAAAGTAATAAAATTGTTTTTCTTCCTTAGATTTATGCGTAGGTACTACACAGCAAACGCCGTACTTTCCCAATGTTTTATTACAAGATAAAATAACAAACGCCAAGTTTTATCATCTGTTACATTTATGTGTTTCTTTGAATTACATAGGCATATTATGTTTCATGGACTATTAATGAGTAATAAAACATCCAGTTTTTTCTTTTGCTATTTTTTCTATAAGAGTTGTTTTGCCTAGGCTTTCCCAAATCTTCTTTTTTAATATAGTTGTCAGACACTAATCTGCATGATTCTCACATAATTTTATCATTACATGTTTACTGTATTGACTTTAAAAGAGTCTCTGACCTCTGAGTTTGCGTCGGTATTTCTTCTCAGGGTAGGCTAGGAAGCAGCCTTATTTAGTTTAAATAAACGAAAAGATACGACGAGTAAAAGCATTATTTATTACCTGTTTAAAAAAATTAAACATCACTGTTATTATTTGTGATACAGTTACTGGTACATCTGCCTGTCTAGCTTTTCCAACTCAGTTGGGGTTTATCATCATCATCATCATTACAGCCGAACGACGTCCTCTGTTGGAAATAGGCCTCCCCCAAGTTTCGTCACAACAAACGGTCCTTTGCGTCTCGTATCCACCGCACTCCCGCGACTCTCACCAGCATTCACTCCCCATCCTAGAGCATTAGGATGTACGTTCCCTTACTGTTGCGGCTATCTCCAATAACCCTTTCTACGACATGTATCAGATTTTTTCTAGCTTTTGACTATCCGTAACCACTGTCAAAGATCAACAAATGACAGCCGGGATCTACGGCTTAACGTGCTTTTCAAGGCACGGAGGAACCACGATATGTTAAGATGGTCACTCATCTACAGACTGACCTCGCAAAACGTTGCTTAACCTGGTATCGACCGGAGCGGCTGCTATTACGTAGCTTCCTCGTTATACAGTTACATCATTGCTGTGAATCTAGTTATTACGACTTTGAATATGTAACCTATTACACTGAATGGTATATTATGGCTTCATCCTACGTGTACTTTTAAACAAACTAACTGCCTATTGATCTGGAACACCAATAAAGGTTAAACAATACATTTTAAACTATAACAACAAGTTATGTATATTAGTTTTAAATTGGAACATAACACCTCCTTCCTCGAAGACCCGGTACACTAGAAGTTCTTCAAACCCTTTCTCCGGACATCTAAATATTTCTACAGTAAGTAACCACATGGTAAACTTTCATCAAGATCCACAAACCTCTCTAAATTTAGAGCCGATAGTCAACATCTTCACCGCTGGAGGCAGATTACAGTTCGGTTGGCATACTGCAGGGGTGCTCAAATCTAAGGTTAGAATAACAGGAAATAATAATAACAGAATCTTGGCTTTCTTACACAACAATAACTGCTGTGTGTGTGTCATATAATTTGAATTAAATGTTTTCTTTTTTACAATACTTATTACTTCAAAGTGATATAAACCATTGCTTAACTGCGACCCCACCTGATGGTAAGCACTGATGCAATCGTTGATGGTGAATAGTTTATTAAGAGCCTATTTACTCTAGCCTTGAAGACATCTAAACTATAATCGGACGGAAACACCTCAGCTGGCAAATTGTTCCAATCCTTCTTAGGTGACTTAGGGTAAATCAAAATCGAAACCAAATTTCGGCTACAGTGTAAGTTCCGACCAAAACCGACACGGAAGTGTCGACGGTAGTGTGACGGGAAAAAATTGCCAGGGAAAAGCCATCGGATAGCCCATCAATTAAAATTTTGGAAAGTTTTCGTAATTTGCAGTTTAATATTGGATAGTAGTATGGTAACTTAAAAATATTTATGATAACGTATACGAGTATATTTACGCAACTGTACTAACCATAACCCATAACTTTTTAACTTAGAGACAAGGTAAAACATCAAATTTTTATTAAAATGCCACATTTTAGCTCTTCTGTCATTAATTAAGAAAAAAAATTTTTTTTTTAATGTAAATTTAAAAAAAAAAAATTGTGCATTTAATTAAAAGCTTGTTTTTATAAAGGTTTTTTTTACTTTTAATTTTCAAATGTTGCTCTTCACTACTAATTGCTGCTTTATCGTGAGTGTGTTCACAAACAAGTCAATTCACATATAACATTAAATCCGCCTTTGTACAGTGTTTCTTACTAGTGCATAAAGTTTTAATAAATAAATAAATATAGCCCATTCAAAGAATTGATCCGTGCATCAGCACGAAGCAGGAACCATCCTTAACACGCAACTCAGTAGCCAACCGCTCAACCTTTGCGGCAACCGCACCGACAAGTCAGTGGATTGTCTAATGCCTACACATAATACAAACCTCGGATATTACAAGTTTGAGCACCCCTGGCCTAGATTAACCAGTCGCTATGTAAACCGTCAGCTTGTTTGAGTAGCTCGGATTATTCCTTAGCAACTAGGGATTATCGATTCGTGGTCCTTTAATTCGGTGCCACTGACTGTCCTGGTACTAAAGGGCTGATATTGATTACACAGTGACTGGATACTGGGTTTAAAAGGGCCTCTATGTAGGTATACTCGTTGGTTTTTATATTTCACAGAGGATTACTGACTGTCGCAACCCTGTGCTGGGCACACCACAACGGTAAGTTTCTGGAAAGACAACACGATGTCCTCACCTTTAGCATGACGCAGGTTCTAACCGGACATGGTAAGTTCGGAAGGTTCCTGCACTAGATTTATACGGAAGAATCGCCCGGGAGTCTCAATAGTATAGACCACCCGGAGGACATGGTGGAGCATACGATAGAAATGTGCCCCGCTTGGGCAAAGCTCTGCCGTGTCTTTGTGGAGGCGATTGGTGGCAACGACCTCTCGCGCCGGGCCCAGGTACAGGCCATGGTCTGGAGCGATGAGGAATGGCAGACGGTCGGCTCGTTCTGCGAAGCAGTAATGCTAGCAAAGGAGGCGGCCGCATGCACGAGGCAATGGCCTTCACGCCCCAGCCGCCGTGATCCCGATCCTGATTTCCAGCCACCGTAAGCGCAGAATTGCGGACGGCGAGCAATGGGTAGCACGCCATCCGGTTGACGGTAACCGTCCGAACCGAGTTTAAGTCGTCAACGGTGCGTAGGGTTCCAAGCGCGCCTCAAGGAGATGTCAGCAAGTCGTAAGGGCTCAGCAGGGTCGAAGCCTACTGGGGCCATGGGTTAAGTGAAAATGAAACCCCGGGGAATAGAATGCAAGGCGTTGAAGAACAAATGAATGGGTTTTAGTCAGTAAAAGTTTGATACGCCCTCACGCTCCGCCCAAGGGCGAGAGAAGTCATTAGATGATTTCCCACCTAAAAAAAACTCTGTAAGCACGATGACTGTATTACCAAAATGTTTTATGTGAATATGGATGCCCACTATGTACCGGTGGCATATGGCTGTATTTCTAGTACTCCAATGATTGATCGGGCTAAGCGGCATTTAGTAATAAAATTCCAACGCACACTCCGCGAACTGAAATCAATCAAGACTTTGAAGCTTCGACTTGACCAGTACATCATTGACGATTATTATTCTTTTGGCTAGTTTTTCAATTGGCTCAAGTGCATCTAGCTGGAATTTGGCAAATACATGCCAAAGATAGATAAGGATGGAAACGTTTGAAAGTGTGACTATGGCTGTAGAAAGCAAAAGATTCCTGAAATGTACAAGTAGATTTTAGTCAGTAAAAGTCTGGTATGACCTCTCGTTCCACTCTAGAGCGAGAAAAGTCATTTGGTGATTTCCAACCTCAATTATGAAACAGTATACCATTCACAATTGAACTTGCGCTTATTATTAATTAGGCTTGCGTTTGACCACCATCTCATCTGATGGTAAGCGATGATGTGTTCGACGATGGAGCACGCTTACCTAGAAGTAGCCTATTCACTCTTGAGTTAAAGACCCCTAAGTTGTACTCGTAACTATCAGGAAACACAGACTCCGGCAAGGAATTCCACTCCTTGGCTGTACGCACAATAAATGGGTTCTCAAAACGCTTTGCGCGCTTGATAAACTTTGAGCAAATGTTCTGACGTGAAGTACCGTCTCACGCATCAAGCATCAAGTTAATAAAATGTAAAGTAAGCTAAATATTTTATGACAGGTTTTAATGTTTTCCTCTTTACTTATTATCGTTGTTTAAAATTACGACAATACCAAACTTATTGCTAAAGACGCTAATCATATTAATTCATCAGGTGAAAGTGGTTACTGCTTGTCCCGAAACCTTGAACAACGACACGATATGCATCTAGCTTCCTCGGTGACTCTATTTTTAATTTGATTTGATAATACAAAGAACATTAATATTCACAGGAAATTCAAAAATGGATTTGATCAACAGTTTCTTAAGAGTGAAACATTCATCTACACTATATATACTAATATTATAAAGAGGCAAAGTTTGTTTTTTTTTTGTTTGTAGGAGGTAATCTCTGAAAGTACTGGTCCGTTTTCACCGATAGAAAGCTGCTTTATTCCTAAGTGACATAGTAGGCTATGTTTTATATATGGCGGCGAAGCCGCGGGAAAAAGCTAGTCACTACATAGCATAAAACAAAGTCACCGCTGTCTGTCTGTCCCCATGTATGCATAGATCTTTAAAACTACGCAATGAGTAATTCAAGAGGAAGGTTAATAAATAATATATAGTAGAAAAACACTAATAATTTTAGAGGTTTCTAATGTGACGTCGTAAATAAACTCATTTCGCAAGTTATAATAAATTCTATTTTATGCACACTGAACGCTGGGCAACAGAGAGAAAGTAGGTATAGACTAAATAAATTCAAAAAAAGTTTCATAATCGCAACAAGTAGAACATTTTTGGGGACGGGCTGCAGAAATCGACTCAATTTTTATATTACAGAAAAGAGCGATCAGAGCTATATACAATCTTCGCCGCTGCGATTCTCTAAGGGAACTGTTTAAGGAAATTAACATAATGACGGTGCCTTGTCAATATATTTATGCAAACATAATGTATGTTAGAAAAAATCTTAATCTTTTTAGCAAAAGAGGCGATAGACATAATTATGTTACAAGAAATAGGGACCAATTAGTTCAACCAAGTTTCAGACTAGCAAAAGTGGCCTCTTCTTTTATGGGGTACTGTTTGAAATGTTACAATAAAATACCTTCACAAATATTAGAACTCAATGAAACGAAATTTAAATCTTGTATTAAACGCACACTATGCAGGCAAGCATATTATAAGTTGGAGGATTATATTCAGGATAAAAATGCTTGGCTCAATGCTGGTCCAGCTCCACTACCACCGGGGTGTACAAATTGATTAGTATGGAAATTATTTTCTAATGTTTTTTTTCTTGAAATTGTAAAATATAAGTATTGTATTATATGTATAGAAGCATTTTTTCCACAGTTTGTAAATGTGAGTACCATGGAGCTTTTTATAGTTTTTATGTTGCTACTGGACTTATTTGACATAAATGAGCATGGCAGTTGAGAGTTTGTCATGCTCACTCAAATGTCTCACTGATGGTGGCGCGGGTGTTGGATCATTCGGTTCCCTTCAAAATGGTTGAGCTGAGTGGTGCTAATATTAGCGTCATGTCCGTGAACGGGCGCTGTCAGTTGAGGCTGGTCATCTCTTAGCTGCCAGTTGCTATTTTAATATCTATATTTAGTTTTTATTTTTATTTACATTGTTCTCACATGATAGCGACAAGAAACATGTAACAGAGATATTTGTAATTACAAAATATGATTGAAAAGAGTGTCCATGGAGTTTCTTGCACATTCTTCTCCATAGAGATCTACGCTTTGGAATGTGCAATTAGCATCATTTATTTTTATTTTTCTGACTGACTGACTTCTTGACGTTTCAAAAGTGCCTGTAAATGGTTTACTTGGAATAAATGCTATTTTGATTTTGATTTTTTTGATTTTGATTGTACCGCATACATCGAAGGACTGAAACAATTTGCCTGCTGCGG
The DNA here is from genome assembly GCA_949316375.1 of Mythimna vitellina. Taxonomy (NCBI): domain Eukaryota; kingdom Metazoa; phylum Arthropoda; class Insecta; order Lepidoptera; family Noctuidae; genus Mythimna; species Mythimna vitellina. The sequence continues at coordinate 1,288,075 of OX438690.1, read as the reverse complement.
TCTTCCCGTCTTATTATAATTCTTAGTCCTCAAGGCTAGGCTCTTAGTAAACTAGTGCGCTTCACCATCAACGATTTCATCAGTGCTTAACATCAGGTAGGATCGCAGTCAAGCACAAGTTTATATCATTAAAAAACAACATTGTGATGTAGTGTACTATTTACAAATGTGTCGTTACGTTTGCTTTCACAATTTTAAAGTAAAGCAAATGCCCTCATATCTCCAAATAATCATTGGAAAACTAACTTCAAGCTCGCCTGCCATTTTCCTTACCGATAGAACTTCACTCACTTGCATGACGGTCATTCCAATTCCAAGTAACGTACTCCAGAACTATGTCGGGACAAGTTCGCTTCAGTTTGGAACTATTAATTACAAGTTGGAAGTCGCTGTCGTGCGATGGGAGGCACGTCACTAGTTCCGAGTTCTCAGTTCGGTTACATTACCGATCAGCTGACTCATATGAATAGCCTAGGTATGTGCCTAGGTCTGAGTGAACGCGTATTTACTGGAGCGGACGCGAACGCATTAGCACGTTCAGTGCAGAACGAGGTCTAATAAACCTCTTACGTGTTTTCCTTGCAGTGAGGCTAAGAAAAACATGCGAAACAGCGAAGGCCGTAACTTCAATTTGATATCAAAACAGAATGCTGGAGTGTATCTACTTCAATACGGGGTCTCTTTGACCTCGTTCTGCATTTAGTCAAAAATAAAGCTTTTAGTTTCTTAAACGTTACAAACGAGTTCTTAACGCCCCGTACCACAGGAATAGAAATAATACAAAAATGATTGCCGCTGTCAACGTGTTAAGGGCTCTCATTTACATTAATAAAAAATATTTCTAAAACTTCAGTAAACATTATGATCGCAACTCTTGAACTAGGACAACCTGTATGACAGGGGTCAAGGTATCCCCAATAACATTGGTCTGACATGTTAAATCTTAGACAGTGCTGCGAATACTAAATTAATTTACAAAAAAAAATAATATAATTATAATTGACAAGAATCAACAAAAAAAAAAAACTAGCAGTAAAAACAGAGAAGATAAAATAAAAATAAAAGTACATATAAATATAAAGAGTAGAGGTAGGTAGCGATGATAACCCACCTTAAAAAAAAATACGGTTTGTATTGTACTGCTTATTGGAATATTTAACGGTTCACCAACCATGACACGCATATATTCGCACAACACAACTGCTTCAGTCGACTGCCGATCGAGACTGACAGGTGTCAAATACATCATGTGACTACTGACACAGCCAATACACTACCGACCGTCCGGTAACCGTCCGGACCGAGCCCAAGTCGTCGACGGCGCGTAGTGTTCCATGCGCGCCTCAAGGATACGTCAGCAAAACCATAGCGTCTCAGCTAAGTCAAAGCCTACTGGGGCTATGGGTTCGCTTCTGAAAGGAAAACCCGGGCTCCTGGAAAGCTAGGCAAAGAAGGAACATAGGAGTAGTTATTAGTCTGTAAAAGTCTGACACGCTCTCCGATTGACCCGGGACCTTGTAGTATATTGGTTTGAAAATAAACTTGTTTGAAAAGTTGCGCCCGCGGTCGCCCCCGCGCTCGCTTCTCACCCTGTTTGAAGCCATCTCTTATTGACCAAGTATCGGTTACGTGCCGTCACGAAATTAATGTTGTATTTGAATGACGTCACTGTGCCACTTATGTATGAGATTTGAAACTACGCCAATAGGTAGGTGATGACGTAGGACTGCATGCAGTGCAGTTGTAGGGGAGGACATATCGATAAGACGAAGAACAAGCGTCTTGTGTAAAAAGTTAACTATTGGTCGAATTTTATAGAACTGGTTAAGCTTCTGTCTGGAATTGTGACATCAGTTTTAATTTTAACTTTTTCTCATCTGTTCAAGTTTCCGGGTGATAATATACTTTCTTATTTAGCCTATTCTTTCCCACAGCTGGGCAAAAGCTTCCACAAATTTAATTTCTTGCAGATATTCTTTTCTCAAGCCATCTCGAACCCGCCCTTGTGGCTGGACTCATCACCACCTCATCTCACCACCTCTTCTAAGGTTGGCAGCGACGTGGAGACTCTGACCCAATGGTCAATCTGCATGCGACTGGCGTGATTCGTATTTTATTAGTCTGACAGTCATTTTTACCACATCATTAATACCCGTTTACTAAGCGCTTTTTTTTATTTTTTACCGTGTTTTTTTTGTATCGATCCAGTACGAAGAGAGCCTTTCTAGGGTTGTATCTTAATAGGCGTTGTCCGAAGGTGGTTTCAAGGTGGTCTCTGAAGTGGTGACGGAACCCCCTTTATGTACTGTTGGTGGGTTTTCGTGAGGTAAAAAATAAAATCTAGGCACCTTTTGCAGGTTTCGACCCGATACCTAGCTAAAAAGGCACCTACAGAGATTACCCCTTACAAACAAACAATCAATTTTAGCATTTCATAATAATTTTTGTTTTTTTCGGTGGGAAGATCACCAAAATTGCAATAACATAAGATTGAATGATTGCTACTGCTGATTCTAAGATTAATAATAAAATTTGAATAATTACTAAAATAATAATTAGATAATTTGGTATACTAGGTCCTGTTCCCTATGACATCCCCAGCTCTTGGGCAGAGTAGGAGATAATGTCAGACTTTTACTGACTAAAAACTCACTCCTCCTTTTTCGTTGCCTTTCGTGCCAGGGCCGAATCTTCTTTTCAGAAGCAGACTCTTGGCCCCAGTAGGTTTCGACCCTGCTGGGCCCCTACGGTTTGCTGACGAGGCGTGCGTTGAACAGTACGCGCCGTCGACGGCTTGGGTCCAGTCCGGACGGTTTCCGGACTGCCGGACGGCGAGCTACCCATTACTCACTGTCCGCAAACCCGCGCCTACCGTGGCCGGAAATCGGGATCAGAATCCCCGCGACGACTGGAGCGTTGCTAGCATTACTGCTTCGCAGAAGGAGGCGACCGCCTGCCACTCGTCCTGGATTACTTTCGTTTAATGGACTTAGGGTTTGTAAAATAATTATTATGTCACAAATATTTTTTTATTAACAAAGCCGTGTGTTGTTGTGCATCCATCATTCTTTCGACAGCCTCATCTGCAAGCTCACTTCGTGAAAAAACCGCTGGCCTTAATGAGCGTCAATACTGTGCAATATCTAATAAGCAAGAATCATCCCCAACTATTTTATTTAAGTTTGTTCCTTCTTGAAAATTACATTAACAACTTTTCATAAGAAAATATAGACGCCTATATTATTTCTTTGGAACATCTCCCAATGATGAACCAATCATCAATGTCGGTGATTTTTGTTTTTAAGTCTTTTTCAAAGGGCGGGATGTAAGTATGGACATATAAAATTAAAACATCTAAACACTAATACCTAACAAAAAGTTTTAGATGCTTCTGTTTAGACAAAAAACACCCTATGCACATTAAATAAAAAAGAGAACACACAAAATCAGAATTAAAAAAATTAAAAATCATCATCATCACTAAAATTTAACCCAAAACAAATCCATCGTTGGGCATAAGCCTCCCCTAAGTGTAGCTACAACGACTGTTCATTTGCATCTCGCATCTATCGGATTACTGCGATTCTTACCAGGGCCTCAAGTCTGCTATTACAATATACCATTCTGACAGAATGGTCTATCATTGACTTCATAATTGTTGATTTTGACCAAATTTGGTAATCTACCAATATTATGGCATCATTATGACTTTCCAATGGTCAACCACTGACACTCCATTGAAAGAAATGGCATAGAATGGTAATCTCGTACATAATGACGAATGGATATTAGACGTATGCGGATAACTGCCAACTTTTTGATAGTTCCTTTGATCAGTGACTTACCATGAAAACGTCATTACGCAGTCATTGCTTTTAATTTGTTTCGAGACAGCTCGATATTGCCATTCTACCACAAGATCATTGACCGATAAATGATCGACCATTATTTTTAATATACGATAAAGAATTAAGAATAATTTAAAATAATAAAATTAACATTTCTGTAGCAGGCATTAAATTTGGCTTTGATAGCCAACTAACGCCTTCAGGTTATTGAAAGTGGTAAATCGATGAGTAGCAGTCTTCATAAGTTTATACCTAAAACAATAGAATATCTATCGACAAAAGAGTCTTTCCAAAAACAGGTTCGTTACCCCCATCCATTACCATCACATAGAACCATCATACACGCATACCTTGGCACGGTATAGCTTCATCTCGTTAGTCAAACCTGCCACATTGATTCGTTGCTACCTTATGTGATGTGGCAGCCAGTCTTTCGTGAAACTCATCCAAATTATTATCATTACCTTACCTTAGCGATTTTGCCTCTGATTAAATACGAGGAAACGAATCCTCGTATTTAATCAGAGGCAAAATGCGTTTAAAACAATGATGAAGTCCTTTTATAAGTTAATTTAAACAATTTTCCTGCTGCGGTCTTCCCGTCCGTTTATAATTTAGGTGTCTTCAAGGCTAGAGTCAATAGGTTCCTAATAAACTAGTGCGCTTCACCAGCAACGATGGCATTACTGCTTACCATCAGGTGGGATCGCAGTCAAGCGCTAGTATATATTATTAAAATATATATATATATTAATTTTACATTTATTAATATAGATAAACTGGTTAAAACATTATAAGATTATGCTAAATACGAAACTAAATATGTCTGTTTGTTAGCGTAAACACTATTTTATGTCATAATTTATTGTCGGATTTTGATGAAACTAACTTGAAATACCCGCTGTTTTTTGAATTAAGAATTTAAAATGCAAACATTGTCATTAAAATATAATTTAACACATTCTAAAATGCAAAAAAAAAATGCAATCTAAAAGTAAGAATAGTACTAATATTTTATTTTTTTATTCTATTTTATTTTATGATTTGGATTTGGTCATAAGATCCAGGACGAACCTGCGAGCAGGTGCTAGCTTTCCAATAAATGTTGAACGTAAGACAAAAGCCTTGTTCTCTTAGGTTTGTGTAAAGAATCTTAGCAAAACATTTTCCGTTTAAACCGGCTTCAACAAGAAAATTTAATTAAGTCATCGCGAGTGGGCTTTTGTACTTCAGCAACGAAAAGTACAAAGACAACATTACCATATTTAATAACCACACAGCTCTAACCGCTTGGCCCATTATACCACAGAGAGCTCATCCCAGTATATCTATTATCTACAGCTTAGTCCAAATTTAAACGTCGTAGAACGGCGATCTAGCTTAGAAACCTCTCGTTACTTCAAAATGAAACCTTATCTCTAATACTCAAAGTTAGATTTTGAATAGAGGCTTTTAACCATTACCAAAATCCCTATTTTATAGTCTGTAATCGCCGTAAGACGTGTGACACGTCTAAGCGATGTTTTGCGCGTTATCTGGTCTTGTAATCTCTCATATATGTAATAAGTAGAGTTAGTTTCATATGTCAGTCTGATTTCGAGTGCCATGATTAGGTGTTGTTTCGTCTTATTATAATGTCGGCTAGTTATCAGAATTCATAAATTGACTTTATGAATGCAAGTAAATACGAGTGTCAAAAATTAATTGTATTAAAACTTTTTTAAAAACAAACTTTCAATAAAATGTGCTAAAAAAAGAAAATAAATAAAGTAAATCTAACGTACCTATCAATTCATTATATAATTACGCAATTTATATTATTTAAAAACGTTGATTGGAATTTTAAAAAGTCTGTCTGTCCGTCTGTCAAGACCCTTTATCTCGGAAACACGTGGAGGTATCGAGTTGAAATTAAAACTATATACTCAAGTCTAAGGACTCTTGAATCTGTAAAAAAATCAAACTTGTAAGTTAACGAGAAAAAAAGATACTTCGGTTTATGTGGCAAAAAACGTACATTTCGACACTCTCGAGGAAATTAAAATTCATAGGGTACTTCCCGTTGACTAAGAATCCTGAAATTGGGCATGAATCAAGGTCTAAAAGGTAATAAATCTGAAAACTGTAAATTTATTGTTACGTCACAATTATTTTTTTGCATTTCGGCATAATCTTCCGAGACTGCATTCCGAAATCGAAGTTTGTACGGAACCTGCAGGGTGCGAGTCTGACCCGCACTTGCCCAGTTTTTTTGAGTAGACGGGCACTTTTCAAACACTTCTACTATTTTATCTTCTTTGTGCGTTCTTCTAAGGAACTTCTAAGGAACTTTTGGGAACATTGTGTGTGGTGCTAAAAGATATCCTATTATGCATTTAATTACAGTAAGTATGGCTGAAAGTATGTCAGGCACCGATCATTGCAGCCTTTTAGCCTTTTTTAAATCGGTTAGTCAGAATCACCCCGTCTGCTTGTACCCCACAGGTACTATGTTTGAAATTGTAAAAACTAACAGATTATGTTTGCACTCACAGCTACATTAAATATAGTTTTAGAGGGCTAAATATGTATTGCTTTACAAAAAAATACAACTACCTATGATATCACACAGCTAAACTTAAAGATTACCTAAAAAAAATTGATAAAGTTATCAATTTTTTTTTTAAGGTACGTAAGTAGTAAAAAGTACGGTAAGTACCTTTATTTTAAATGTTTGTTTATAAACACAAACGCTGCCCCCCTAGCCAAGTTACAATCGTATCGTTCGCGCCGAACGCCTCGAGTAGGTCACGCCTTCGATTCCTTTGTTCTGACGGCATCTCAACGCTCAGTCATGTGGTCAGAACAAAGGAATCGGAGGCGTGGCCTACTCGAGACGTTCGGCGCGAACGAAACGATTGTAACTTAGCTAGGGGGGCTGACATGTTACCGTCGTAGCTTTTTGCAACCACATTAAGTAAGCGTGCGTGCATATTTCTGGACTAGTTAGAACAAGACAGCTATACGCCTACACGCGGAGTAATGAAATAGCTAGTGTCCGGTGTCACCCTCTATCCGATTTCCCCCTCTTTCCCTCACATTTCAAATTCCTAACATTCAATTTACTCAAACTACATCTTGTAGCAACAAAAATTCGCTCCAACGGCGAATAAGAGCTAAAATTGCTCACGTAAAAGCCCAGCAATTTACTGTATAGAGTACATTTATTTAGGAACAATCTCATTTACTTAGCTCGGCTCACGTTAAGTAGAACATGCGGCAGATTAATCGGCCGGTCGACACGACCAGCTGCAGCCGTTGGGGTTGAAGGATTTAGTTCTGCACTTACCTTTAGCATGATAGCGTCCTGAAGAGAGCAATCGTTTTATAATTAGATTTTAACTTGTACGAGAAAATATTATTTTAACTTTTTTAAAGACAGAACTTCTGTGGTTAATGTATCAAACTATTTGAGAGTTGTACAAAAGTTTATATTTTGAAAATTATAATTTCTGACGAGACTTTCAAGTCTTCAATAGTTTGGCAAAGTTTCGTTCTTAAAATTTATTAAGTTAGGTAAACTTTTCCAATAACTGGTAACTTTAAGTGATAGCCGCCCAACTTAAATGGGACTGAGCTGAACATGTCTGCCGCATGTCTAACGAGCTGTGGACCCGTAAAATACAGGATTGGTGTCCGATCACAACAATGTGGGACAGCGAAGGAAGGAGATGTCGGGACGACCTAGATATCTTCTTTAACCCCTCGCGCTCCGATTGTACATACGTTCGTACCAGTTGTATGACTTTGAAAAGCGCTTTATTGTCGTAATGTACACATGGGTATACGAATTTATTCGGCCGAAAATTTTAGTCTCTATCTTTGTTTTCCCTAGAAAAATCCAGAAAAGGTTTTTTTATTTTATTTTTTTGGTTACTTTACTAAAAAACGCGCAATAACGTAATAATAATACTGCTATATGCGCGGGGCAGCGAAGGAAAGAGATGGTGGAACGATCCAGACATCTTTCTTAAGGATTGGAAAGAGAAAGCGAAGAACTATGATCGTTGGAAAGATTAGAGGGAGGCCTTTGCCCAACAGTGGGACAATACGGGCTAGCTATAAAAATACTATAATAAAAAAAACGTGATCTAAACTACATTTAGCACAGATAAATAATATACGTGGTAATAGTCATCAATAATTCCAAAGCAACGTAACTCCCAATCAATTTCCGAAAAAGGAAAGACCCTTTAACCATGGATACCAAACGAAAGATACACAGAAAAAAAGCCTTTCAATTTCCCAAAGCACCTACAAAACAGTATCGTTAGCCGAACCCCTTGACATGACCGGCTCGGCAGCGAAAAGTGACGATGCACGATGTACCGATAGCCTAAAAAACGACGTCCTAGCAACCAGGGTAGGGCAACAGCTAGGCGGGTAGGCTGCTAAAAAGAAAGCTGTGTCGAACGCGTCTGTCGCATCGTGTCAAGCCGTTGGCTAGCCGCCAGCCGACACGACACTATCGTTCAATAATTCTAGCCAACCTTGAGCAAACACAGTGCAGTAAGGATCGTTGTATTTTCTCAGGGCTGGGCCTCCTTGTTTCAGTGGCTTGCTCAGAGCGGGTTTCGGGATGGTGTTTAAGACGTTTGATCTCCAGATACCGTATAGGCTAATAGGTTTACTTTTGAAAGGGAATCCCGTGGTTCTAGAACGCAAGAGCAAAAAAAAATAACATACCTGTGGTTTTAGTCAGCAAAAAACTGATACTCCTGTCCACTCTAGAGCGGGAGAAGTTATTGGATTGGCACCTTAAAAAAAGGAGTAACCAGATTAGTTTCAGTGAGGTATAAACCACACTCCCTGGTGTTTTCCCCATAAGTCTAGGTGCTTTTTGAAAGCTTTCCATTGAAATTAAAAAAAAAAAACTATTCCAGAAGTCAACACAAGCGCCTCCTCAGTAGACTTCAACCCTGCTGGGCCCCTACAAATCCGCTGACATCTCTTTAAAGCGCGCGAGGAACACTATGCTCCGACGGTGACTCTTGGACGGTTCGGACAATCACCGGTCGGACGGACGGTGAGCTATCCGTTGCTCATCGTCCGCAAGCCTACGCCTACGTTGGCTAGAAGTCGGGGTCGGAGTCCCGGCGAAGGTTAAGTAATATGTGTTTAAGATTAAACTGGTCGTACATATGTAATTTATTTGTATACCGTACCTTAAAGAATAAAGAAAATATATTGCAATATCAAGTTACGTGACTTAATCAAGTGGGCTCACGCTTGATCAGATTACAGATTACAACGATAAATAAAAAGAGGGCTCACACGTGGGGTTAAAAACATACTCTTTACGTACTGGGTAAAGTCCTCGAGGTACCCAAAGATCCTAAGTACAGGCAACTTAAAATAAATTTAGTAGTTCCTGTCAAGTTTATGATGGTCATAGCCGATGCGAAAACACACCGACCCTCCGTTTCGGTCGCGTCCAAGGCTTGGCATAAACAGGCGCTACTGTGCGGTGCCGCTTGGTAATTGTCTTTCTATGTATTAACACAATACAATATGGACTTTTGTCTAAAATAAATTTCATATTATTATTCTATTTATTCATAAATATAACGTATAAATTAACTTTTTAAACTTTTCAATATATAATAAATAAAACATTTAAAAATATAAAAAAATAGTAGCCCATCGTTATCGGGAACAGGGTCCAATTTAATTTACGCGGTCAGAGCTCCAGAGAAGGGAACCTCCTAACTATACGAGCCGTGTCCAGGAGTACCACTTTTTGAATCAAGCCCAAGGGCTTGGATCAAGATCCAGCCGCCTAACGCGAGCTTCCTATAGAATTGGTCGAAGCTCTTGGCTGTTAAGCCGTTGCCTGACACGACAAGGCAAGCATATTATAAGTTGGAGGATTATATTCAGGATAAAAATGCTTGGCTCAATGCTGGCCCAGCTCCACTACCACCGGGGTGTACAAATTGATTAGTATGGTTTTTGACTATCGGTACAATGATCGCCGAATTCACATCCATTATATTTTTATTATTATCATAGCGTAGTGTAATTTCCTGCTGGAGTCATTCTTCATCCTGGGATGATACAAGACAAAACTGAGTAGGCAAACGAGATCCATCGTCGACCGTATCAGAGTTTGTTTTACATTCACGCGATCAACACGTTTATGACATTTGAACCTCCGATTAGCCCGCTCCAAGCTCTTAACCAATTAAAGAGCCAAACGCGGTAAGTGTTTCGATTGCATAAACGTAATAATTACTCGCACTCAGCGCACAGACACAGTATAATATTGTAGCACAGATGATATAGTTAATCGTGAGCAAACAAAAAGTCAGCAATATCATCGTTCTCATATTGTCATCATTATCATCATCATTTCAGCCAAAAGACATCCACTGTTGGACATAGGCCTCTTTCAAGTGTCGACACATGAACGGTCCTGTGCGTCTCGGATCCATCGGATTCCCGCAAACTTTACCGGGTTATTAGTCCACATTGTAGGAGGCCTTCTAACGCTGCGTCTTCAGGTACGCGGTTGCCATTCCAAAACCTTTCGGCCCCAACGGCCATCTGTTCTGCGAGCAATGTGCCCTGCCCATTTCCATTTAAGTTTGATGATTCTACGTGCTAAGTCGGCAACCTTGGTTCTCCTGCGGATATCTTCATTTCTGATTCGATCACGCAAATTGTCTTACTGTTGTTAATTTGTTTCATAATTTATAGATAGTTTCAATTATTCGTCTTTCCCGTGGTCAAAGATATAATTAAATGACCAGTAGTTTGCCGAATAACACAAACCTTCCAAAAAAGGTCAACACAAACTTTCCCTACAGTATTATCGTAATACATTTTGTTTATGCGATACGACAGAACTTCGAGGTGACCTTGACCCCTGAATTTGTTTGTAACAACTCGAAGGACGCCGGCACCAACTTTTTTAAAGTGATATGTAACTGAATTTCACAAGACCTATTTACAAAATAAACAATGGCGTTATTTAGTTTTGCTCTTTTAACAGGTTTTCAATGAAAATCGTTTTTTCATAACAAGCTTTTATAACGCGGTCTATACCTATATAATGAATACTCATTAAGACCATTCCAAAAAGCTCAAACACGATAGGGTTATCTGAGTTCCTATGGCCACCTTCCAGTTCCATCATCAGATCAGCTCCATGTCGTAATAATTTTGCATTGTCATCTAATTTATACATGCATGAGTTATATACAATGACGAATGTCATTATGTGTGAAGTAGTTAAATCACGAATTTTAATATTTGCCGAATATTGTTTGTTGTATTTTATACATTGGTAACATTTATGGAGTTCAAATCAAATGTAAAATTGTTAAGAATTAGTAATATTGTTGTGTCTACAAATATAAAACTCGAAACTTAGACGTAATAATGATAATCCTATAAATTATTTCGTAATTATCAATCATAAAGCTATATCTCTCATTTTAAATTGATATTTTATTGTATTAAGTGGTTTGAGTTGATTAGTACGGAACTGTCAGTCGGTATTATATTCTTTGAAATAAGAACTAAGAAATACTAATTGAGTGTTGTTAAATTGCTTGAATGATCTTATACTGTTTAAAAGCTGTTTAACTATATAACAATTGTAATTAAAACCCTTTATAATAAGTTAAATTCTGGTAAACTGTAATTAGTGGAAAATGGCGGAATATTGTTATTTGACGTTTAAAAAAATGGTGTCAATCCACCCATCGACAGTTTACTATAAAAGAGTTTCTGTCCTTTAAAAAGGGACATTTGTGATCCAGCGAAGCTCACGTAAGTTAATTAATATTATATCTTGATGATTGCTATTATTACTAGTGGTTGTTTTGATTCTGTTTGTGTCTATGGCTTTTGTTCTTAATTAAGTTATACGGTATTTGAGAATACTTATTCAGCTTACTATTATGAAATGACCCAATATAACATACAACACATATACATAGAATATACAATTTCTTATAGATGTTATTGTAATAAACCATAATTAATGATGTTGTAAAATGTGCTTAGAAAATTCTATAACCACCTTTGCCTTCGCCTTTGTACCCATAGATTTAAGTTAATGTAAAAGTTTTTGTTACTATTTTGGTGTACAAAATAGATTATTCTATTCTATAATTTTATCTATCATGGGTTTTCCTACTTGTTCTTTCCCATGACGATCTACAAGCCTATTTGAAATAAATATTTAGTCTTGCCTTTCTGCGCTTTTCTTCATAAGACCCCTTGCCACACAGTAAATAACCGTTATCCATCTTGACAACTTAGCATTATGTACATATAAATATAAATTCAATATAGTTAAATTTATTATCAATAAAGTTATCTCTCCTACATTATTCTAACACATGCAAAAATTCCACTTCCCGGTTACCAATTGAGCTGAAAAGCTCAATCGGTAACCGAAAAAGTGGAAGTGGATCAAATTTACAAGATTTGATTACAGACATACAAACATCGGGACAAGTGAAACTAAATAAAAGCTTGCATGGCTGGTTTTGGAAAAGTAGTTTTTTTAAATAATCTACACACCTTTTCAAGCAGCTGGGTAACATGAGGTTCTTCTACTTATTATGTAGTAAGTATATATAAAACTGCACCATAGAAAAAAAAATAAAGATATAGTTAGTTTGACCTATAATAGATTAATATATAAACTTTTTTATGCGTCATATAAGCAATATTTCTATGGAACTAACTCGGAAGTATAACTTTCAATCAAAAAAATAATAATCAAAATCGATCCACAATTGACCGAGAAATCGGTAAACATTCATGCTTCTTTTTGTTTTGAAGTTTGGTTAAAAACGTCGCTGGATACGCGTGGAAATTTGTCACTGCAACACTCAGCTCCAAAAAACTCTCGTCTGTGGCTCATCTGAATTTCACCTTGGTCGTAAATCATTACGTCAATCATTAGTTTATCAAATTTATTTATTTATATATACTTTATTGCATACCAAGTTACAAATTTAAGAAATTGAATTGTAATACAATAAAAAACATACAATTGGCGGCCTTATCGCACTCGGCGATTTCTTCCAGGCAACCCAGAATGGATAGAGATTGCCTGGACACAAAATGGGGTTGCACTAATCAAATCTTACTACACTTGTATCAAAATGTACTATTTGAGCATTTTTTTGGCTACATTTTCTATGGACATCTGTTCTTGCTATTGTGGACGAAATCATTTGTTTTCACAGAACGAAAAGTCTGTCTAACGCCTGCCACATAGCCTAAGCATCGTTGCACGTATATCGTTTCTGCCTACCCCACAACAAAACAAAAGCGCAAGTATATGTTTGTATTAGTTTATATTATTTACAACAACGCTCTTGCTTGTTCTTGTGTTAGTTGTAAGTACCTCGTTAATATTCTGTTGTTTATTGCGCCCATGAATAAATGTATGAGCATAGAAGTTTCCCGGCGCCCTGTATCGATGTAATGGAAGCTATTGGCAGGAAGAATATCAGAGATGAAGAGTTTCGTACATGGGTTTAAAAGTTTTGTTTGTTTTTTGTTTTCGTCGATCTGTCGGTTTAAGTGGAATATTTCTAGGGAAAATGTTCTTTTTAACCAACCTCAAAAAAAAGAGGAGGTTATCAATTCGGTTGTATTTTTTTTGTGTTACCACAGTACTCCGTCGTTTACGGACGGATTTACACATTATTTTTTTTAATTTTAGAGGATATGCTTTTCGATTAGTGCCACTTTTTTCAGAATCTAGTTCTGATGATTGGATCCGTGAGGAATTGAGGGAATTCCACAAATATTATAGGCAACCATGGTGATTTTTGTATTTTCATCGAGAACTTAAGCATTTACAATCAAAAAGTAACATTTGATAAAGTGGAACTGATGAAGAAGACCAGGAATTGCCTACGGAACTTCATACTCACATAGATATCACATTGAAGATAGTTAAGCGACTATGACAATACAAATAATTAAACAGTTCTAAATAGTTATGTTGAAAATGGTATCATTGAAGTAATCTGATGATGATGATGGAGCCGGAAGATAGGCACCGGAACTCTGTAATTAATCAATGTATCCTAGCCAAGTTTAGGCTTATTAGAATTGTCATGAAATGCAGTTTGGCTATAAAGTACTATCGAAATGATCTGATGATGGAGCCGGAAGGTGGAATGTAGACACAGGAACTTCATAATAAAACAATTTAACCTTGCAGTGTTTGGGTAAGCAATGATGCAAACGTAGGTGATGAAACGTACTAGTTTATTAAGAGCCTTTTCACTCTCACCTTGGAGACACCTAAATTATAATCGGACGGGAAAACCGCAGCTATTAAATTGTTCCAGTCTTTCAATGCGCGATGTAAACGACGAGCCAAAACGCTTAGTCCGTACCGTGCAGGTATCAACAATCTAAAGGTAAACACTCACCGTACGCCGTACCTTGTAAAAATCCCAATAGTACTGCTTAAGGGTAAATAATTGAAAGGAATGAATTTAATCTATACTAGTCTACACTAATATAATAAAGAGATAACTTTTGTTTCTTTGTTTGTAGGAGGTAATCTCTGAAAGTACTAGTCCGATTGCTAAAAATTTTTCACCGAAAAGAAACTGCTTTATACCTGAGTAACATAGGCTATATTTTATAATAATAATATATCTTTATTTCAGACATTCGTCCATACATTTTTAACAAAACAAAAGTTAGTAGTTAGGTTGTTAGTAGAACACATAAAAATACAAAAAAAAAATACAAATAACAGGGTGTTAGTAATTTGTTAGTACAGAATCAAGATCATTATATTAATAAGATTGCAGTCTATTTCCTATTCCTGAGTAAGTGAACACTCGCCCAGTAAACAGTAAACGGACCGTTTATTTTGCACGCTAACTTTCTGAGGACAGTGTTGGTGCTACCCCGGACCCTGCTCATCATCGACGCAGTTCTTTTCCTAATGATGGAGAAGAAATCATCTATGAAAGCTGCCGCAAACATTTCTGAAGCACTACAGTACCTGGGTTTCCTCAAAACTGCCCTCAGAGCGTCATTGTACTGAACACGCAAGGCATTGAAAGCCCGCCGCGTATAGTTGATCCACAGACTGCACGTGTAGAATGACTGACAGAAGGCTCTGAAAAGTAACAGTTTTACATCTGTAGTACAACGTGCAAATCTGCGGGCCAACATATTGCAGCGGACTGCCAGCGGACGCGGGCGAAGCCGCAGGCAAAAGCTAGTTTTAAATAGAAAAGGTGCTACGCTGCTCAATGCAAGCTAGCATTTTCAAGGCCCTTATCCCAGTTCGCACAAGACTGCCCGTTGTAACTCATTGGTCTCAAAACAAATGACTTTTCCCTTCTTAATTTAACCTATAAGTCCATTCCATGGGAGGAGTCTATCCTCATTTTTAACCTGACCTCTCTGAACCTGACCTCTTCATTCGTTATGCGGCCTGGCGGAGACTTCACACATATTTCAGAGGGCACGCATCATGACCCCATTTAATGCAAGGAGGCGGCTCATAAGTTTGTGTCTGTATTAGAGTTTGGGACGCTAACAATATAATGTTCTAAGTCTTGAAAGCTGGAACTGTGTTACCAACTATTCAAATTAAGATTCAATACTTGATTACATTTGTGGTTCAGGGTGAATGCTCCAAAGAAAGTGGGATTCAAATTTTTGTAAGATTTTTTTTGCAATTTATAGTTTAGTGTATCTCTGCTGTCCTAATGACCGCCTCATTCTAAAATTAAATATTGGCAATAGCGTGCCGAGATCGTTACAAAATAGTACATTTTAATACAAGTGGAGAAAGTTTGCGATTGTGACCGAGGCGGCAATCGCCCGAGCCGTAGGCGAGGATCGAGCTTAAGGCTGCACTGACAAATTTCCACTTGTACCATACGATATTTTCCAATACAATTACAAAAACATAAATAAACGTTGATTGACACTCGATTTGTGGGGATTGATGCATGACTCGTGGGAGTCACTTACTGCCCAGCCTGATACATAAATATAATAAAATTGTGGCAGGGGCGAGTGTGAAAATGTTTTTATTGAATTTGGATTTTGCGTTGTTTTCCGTACAACGCAAATTGCAAAATTTTGACATAGGAAGAGTTTTGAAAATAGCCAAAATAAATTATGTTACACTCAGGCTAATTCAATCACCGTACTACACGAATTCACCCGATCGTTACGACTGGACGCTGTTAGTAACCGACCGGGGGGTAAATTCGTCCATACACTATACTGTTCACATTACAAGCCATTTCTAACACTAAACCAAACCATAATGAACAAGCTAAGGCCAGTGCTACACTTGCCAAGAATGCCTGGCAATGTAAGCCTACTTAATGTATTCGTGAGCGATTCATTCGGGTCGTGTGAACAAGGCATGGCCGTGAGGCATGCAGACAGCCTAATTTATGGAAACAATGAATTGGTGCTAGATTAAGGCCTTTTAAAACTAAATGTGGGGTTAAATGAACATGTTTAAGGTGGTAATAAATTTTAAAGATATTAATCAGTACCACTACTTAAATAGAGCAGTGGTGACCGAGTTGCGAGTTACGAGTTGTAGGTTGCGGGTTCAAGGCGCATTACTTTGTGTAATTTATTTCATCACCACTGCTCTCAAAAGGGTGAAGGAAAACATCTTGAGGAAACCGGCATATCCTAGAACCAAAAATTCGAAGACATGTGACATCCACCAACCCGCACTGGGCCCGCGTTGTGGATCACTCCCATTTCCTCTCCTAGAGAGAAGGCCTGAGTCGCAACAGTGGGAACATTGTAAGGTCGACAGTTAGAGTAGTTTTTTTATGTTAAGGCTCTGTTACTGTTCTTGAGTAGCGACCGCGCACAAATAGTCGCAGCGTTAGAAAACCTCCCTCAAGGTCCGATGACCTGGTGAGGGTGGCAGGAATACGATGAATGCCAGACATATAAGACCGTTCGCTGTGGATACACTTGTAGGAGGCTTGCCTTGGCCTTGAGTCGATGTTTTTTGGATCAAATGATAATAAGTCAAAATTCAACAAAAAAAAAATCAAAATATTTTTTTTTCGCAGAGGCACTTATAAAACGTCAAAGTTAGTGTATGGTTCCAAATTGGTCGTTTCCTATGGAGAAGAACCGGCAAGAAACACCATAGTTACTCTTTTAAAAAGTGATTGATGTTACAATATTTCCGTATTACAGTATTAATAGACGTTATGTAAGAACAGTGTAGACCAGACAATGTTGTATCCAAAAGCACAATATTTTTTATTTATTTTTTTCGGTTTGTGTCTTTTGGGTACGGAACCCTAAAACGACATAAGTTTATTTAATAGACAAGATGAATTATTTAGACTAACAAACACACACTAGTATTATAAAACCAGTGCTACACTTGTCTCAGACTGCCTAGTAAAGTAAACATGAAGTAGACTTGAGCTACCGAGTGTATTCGTAAACAATTCATCTGGGCGCTGCCTCCGTGCACAATGCCGACAAGGCCGAGTCATATTACATCGTGTGTGCTTGGCTTAACTGGATACATATACTTGTTACTCCCCCTTTAGTGCCATAAAACAGTGACTTTCTTCAGCCTACTCCTCGGTAACGGCTGGGTTAATAGATTTGGAAAATAGTAAGATTATGTGACTAGGGGATAAAGCAATGTCTTTAAGTCGAAACGAAGGTTACTAATTTTAATCCCGAACGTCAGTGAAAGACTTATATAATTAACTCCCGAGCATTGCGAGGGAGTTAATAAAGAAACCTGAGTGAAGTGAGGGATTCAAGCCACCCAAAACAAAGATAGCTTTATCCCCGTGTTGGATACTCTACTTTTTACACCATCTGTGAGATAATTAAAAGACAATTTAGTAAAACAAATAATATATTAGAGAAATATAAGTATTACTTACAAGTTAATCTTAACTATCACTCAACATGTTTTGAGATTTGAAACAAACAAAATTAAGACTCAATTATCTATAACGCTGTCGCTCTTTCTTAACTTTTATTTAGAAACTCGTCAGTTACCACGTTTTATTCTGTTTTTTTTTTTGTTAGTGGCCAGTTTGAATTTTGAATAAACTTATTTGATGTACGTATATTTTAATTCACTCAATGTTGACGGTTTTTGACGTTCCAAATTCAAATCTCATCATTCCTTAGGAATCGCCCATACATACATTATCTCCCTAGGAACAGAATAACTTGTTTTTTTTAAGTGATGGTTATATGACTTATAAAACGGCATTATAGAACAGGTGTAAAAAATATATATTTATTATAGATTCATATGGTAATATGACATTATGAACATATGATTTTATTGTGTGACTAATACAATTGGCAAAAAAAAAATAACAGACTTGGTATTTTTCCCTCGTTTTCCTTACTCCTTTCAAACGGCTTTGATCTTTAGAAATATTTTTACAGAGAAAAATATCTGGTTAAGTGTTCTTCAGAATGTACATAGCGTATGTAAATCAATCAATATTTCACAAAGAAAATGGTTTTAAAGGGGCTCTTTGCGGTTGCAGACGGCAATACGAGTATGTGTGCATTTAACTCCGGCCAGATGTTCAAGGAACTATACGCCTTAAGAACGTCCTTTTCAAGGTACATTTTCATACAACCGCTCTCACCTGATTATAATATTATTACACATCTTTCTCTAGATATTTTGGATACACAGCTATATTTTGGATATTATCTAGGCTTCTATAGAAATCAAAACATAAATTTGTGTAATACTAATCTAGCAAAGACCTCTGAAAATCTGCCATTTTACGTGAACTTTGGCCCTCCATAATGTACTTGGTGAGGCGTGTGAATAGCCTCACCTAAGAAATATAGGAGGTGTTTTAGGACAACCAATATGGCGGTGAAAGTAAATTTAAATTACACAAAATTAAATCCCTGTTGATGATTCCTCTGAGACACCAACACCCACAAAATCTATTTTCAGCAATAAAGCCCACGTACCTTGCTAATCCAGGGACCCCACAGGAAGATGGGAAGACGCCTCGTTCACGGGTGCGTGGTTGCTGTGTGGGCTGCCGGCCGGCGAGCTAACTTGTTTCATCCACCGGTGGACTGGTCAGAACTCGTGAAATCAACACTGCACTATAAGGTCTCAATGTCTCACAGCAGCAGATGCACTTTTACATGAGAATTCTCAGGTTTTCAACATATATGGGATTTTTATCGCGGAGCGGTGTACATTCGATGCAATCCGGATGGCGGCGGCAAACGGAACTACTTTTTTTGGCGGGAAGACGCCGTCTATCGGTCTTTAGCGAGCATCTCAAGGAAGCATTCGATACGCTGACCAATGGGCGCACTGCGGTCATAAATATTGGTGAACGGAATCATTGTTCATATGTTTTTATTAAAGTGCGGAGAATGCGGGAAAAGTAACTAATTTATATTATTTATTCTCTAAAAATATATACACATTGAAAAAAGGCATTGACGCTTCACCAGTACTCATATGTTAAAAATAAAAAAAGCCTTGCACATTTTATCGAGATTTTGAATGACGACAATTTTTCTGGAAAACTTTTAAAGCTTTAAAAAAAAAACACGTATTTCCAAGTTTACAAGTTACAAGTTTTGTGAAATATTCGAGTAAATCACGGAATTATTGAAAGCTAACAGAGTTTTCAGGCGTTATCTCTCTTTTTGCATTGAATCTTCATCAAAAATCGCGTTGGATTGCGTTAGATGAAGCAACACGCTTTTAAACCATGTTCGATGTCGACGATAAGCGAGTAGAAAAGGACTCTGTTAAGAAATTATAGAGAGCCAGTAATAGCTTGACGGTTGATGGGATGGAACATCCAGAAGGTGATGATGATTACTGCTTGAAACTTACTTTTTCTTTTTATTGATATAAACTAGTGCTTGATTGCGATCTCACTTGATTGTAAGCAATCGTTGATGGTGAGGCGCACTAATTTCTTAAGAGTCTATTCACTCTAGCCTTCGAGACGCCTCAATTATAATCGGACTGGAAGACTACAACAGGCAAATTATTGCAGTCCTTCTATGTACGCGGTATAAACGACGAGACGAAACGTTTAGTCTGGACCGTAGAAGTTTCAACAACATAAAGGTGAATACTCGCCGTATGTCAAAACCTATTCTCACGCGGGCGAAGCCGCTGGCTGGCAGAAGCTAGTAATTTTATATGTACAACTAGCTGACCCGGCGAACTTTGTACTTCCTAACAGTCAATGTAGTATATCTTTCGACATAGTCAACCGATTGCAATGAAATAAAACCTAAGTAATATATCTAGTTATACACAATTTTAATACATAAAAGTTAACTACATCGATTCTGCACATTTTACGTGATGCGCGCACTACTAAAAACTTCTACAGATATGTTACAAGTATATGTACAGATATTTATTTTCAGTTACATTTAGGTATTCAAATCTTCACATTTTTATTTTACTATATTTGAGTAAGATTAAATCATCATCATCATTATTTTAGCCGAAATATGTCCACTGTTGGACATAGGCCTCCCCCAAGCGTCGCCCCAATGACCGATCCTGTGCGCTGAACGCAGCGTTGGAAGGCCTCCCACAAGGTGGACCGACGACCTGGTGAGAGTAGCGGGAGTGCGGCGGATGCGAGACGCACAGGAAAATTAAAAATGTAATTAAAAACAAAACTCGGGGAGGCAACGGATGACTCCCGATCCAGGTCGTTCTTGGTTCAAAGGATGGCCATCGCTATTCAGCGAGGTAATGCGGTCAGTGTTATTGGCACCTTTGTACCGGGAGCGGTCAGGGGCGGGTTATTTATTGACGTTTGACATTTAATTTAATTGTAAAATTTTAATTCTTTTATATTATACGTTAATGTAAGTATTACTAAGAAATTCTAATAAACAATTTAATTAAAAATAATTAAATAATATTGTAATATACATTAACTAAACTAATGAAAAACTTAATATTTACTTAAACAAACAAACGCGTATAAAAAGATCTCTCTTCACATTCGGTTTTTTTTTTTATTTAACACACTACAATTTTTCTAACACCAATCTAACTCGAAAACCTTGTTACACATTGCCAAGAATGCAAACACAGAGGATGCATATGCGAGCGATTCATTGGGGATGCACGGACGAGAAGACCTCGTACTTCCATCGAATATGTAGGAAGATGCAGTAGTACAACGAGCCACGAGCACTCATCGAGACATCCAGAGCAAGTGCACTCGCGTCTGGTGATCCAAGCCACCATAATCGCCAGTTGTCCTCTGCTAGACATAGGCCTCACCCAGGAGTCAGCACATCGACCGGTCCTGTATCTTTCGCATTCAACGAAATTCCGCAGCATTTAGGAGGTACGTAATCAGCCCACCTTATGGAAGGACTGTTTCAACGCTTAATATTTTCTTTTTTTTTTATGCACCTACCATGTTTTCTCTTCACTACCCTTGGTTGACTGGTAGAGAATGCCTAAGGCATTAAGTCCGCCTTTGTATCTTTGTGTTGCATGAAGTTTAAATAAATAAATAAATAAATAAATAAACGCTACGTCGTATAATATATTAGGTGTCTTTGACATCGATGCGACGCACAAACGAATAAAATGGATCCAGTACATGAACAGGATCCCCCAGTGGTGGATTTTTGACGCCAGCTTTTTCTTTAATTTTTAGGGTTCCGTACCTCAAAAGGAAAAAACGGAACCCTCATAGGACCACTTTGTTGTCCGTCCGTTTGTCTGTCCTTCTGTCAAGACTCTTTATCTCGGGAACGCGTGGAGGTATCGAGTTAAAATCAAAACTATGAATTCAAATCAATGGTTTCTTGAAGCTGTTAAAAAATCAAATTTCGAAATTAACGAAAACAAAAGATACGGCCGTTTATGTAGCAAAAAATGAGTATTTCGACACTCTCAAGGAAATCAAAATACATTGGACCGTGGTATTCGTTTGTGCGTCGATATCAAAAACACCGTGTATAAATCGGTACGGGTGACGCATTGGTTGAGCAACTAGATGCTGCACTGCGTGTCACTTGTTCGAATGCCGTACGCAACAAATATATGTATGGCCTACAAATAGTTATTCCAGTTCTTTTGTATGTGAACTTACATTTTCGTGAACGCACCTACGATACAGGACTATTCCTAGTGTGGGGGAACGGTTTTGAAAAAGAAAGACAAAAAAGAGCCTGCCTTCTGCACCTTTCTTTTTGTACTGACTGGATGGGAGATGTGCTGTGCACTCCGCCTAAAGAATATTTATATTTGCAATGCTTTGTAAGCTGCTAGTAATAAATGAGTTTCTTGTCGGTTCGCGGCTGTTTCGCGGCGGTAATGAGAATTCAGACCTAGAATAAATATGCGGAAAGGGGTTTTTTGTACAGATTTGGCTTCATTTATCTCTGTTTTTTTGACGCTTGTGTTTAATTTTGTTTTATGGATTTAAATGGCTTTACACACACGTGCTTTGTTATTGAGTTTATCAGTACATGCGAATTTTCATGCTCCGTATACACCTGTCAGCAATTTCCATGCATATCTACCTAGATTTTTTTTATAGTGGAAAATCATCCAGTGATTTCTCCTGCTCTAGAGTGGAGCACGAGGGCGTCTCACACTTTGACAGAATAAATAACACGTTTGTCCTTAAGTTGCCTTTTGTGATCTAGGATTACGGGTTTCTTTTTCAGAAAATGCTGGACACTTACGGTTTACTTAAAACTCTTTGAGGAGCACGTGGAATACTATGCTAGGTGCATTTGACGACTTGGACTAGCTTCGGGCGGTTACTGGACAGCCGAACAGCGAGCTACCCATTGCTCGCCATCCGCAAGCCCGCGCCTGCCGTGGCTATTACCTGCCTAGATATGGCCAATATAACTTAGAATTAATGAAATTGCACTAAATAAGTTTTATTCTTCAAAGCATTTTCGAAATCAGTCACAATCAGTTTCAAAGATAAGTTCTTACAAGTTACATGATCTTGGGCAAAGTAACAAACTAGACAGAGTCGATACAAAGGTACAAATGAAAAACAACATAGAAAAAGTAAGTTTTAATGATTTTTTTTTAACCAACACAACTAAACATTTAATTAAAAATCTTAATTACGCTCATCTGACTACAAAATTGTGGAACAGTTCCACATGATCGGCACTGCTCATAAATATCACCCGGCTTTGGCTGGACACGGAGGTAATAGAAAATGGAGTGCTAATGCTAGAATATGGTCCGTTTTGGCAGGATTATGAGAAATCCTATTCAAGTGCTTTTATTATAATTATAAAGAAACCTTTTTACAATTTACACCTTCTTAGCAAATTATCGTGTCGTCACATCTATCGGATTCCACAGAACCGTTCGTTGTGGTGACACTTGGAGGGGGCCTATGTCCAACAGTGGACGTCTTTCGGCTGAAATGATGATGATGATGTCTTCAGGATAGACTACTGAACATTGTGCATCTATTGAAAGAATTTTAGGATACTTTGTATGATACGAAACGAAAGTGACTATACGAGTCACAAAACGTTACGCAAGCATTTTTTGTAATGGTGTGTTTTATAGAATATAAGTAATTGGCACAAACCATTTCAAGAGAAAAAAATTAATTCTTTTTTATCAGTCATCTTCATTCCTAATGTTAGCATACCCACATAATAACCGACAATTTAATTCATCTAATTATAGATTGCAACACTGTTTCGTTTTTAGTGTCGAACTTATTTTTTTTACGTTTATTTATATATTAAGCAGCGGTATTCAGAATCAAACTAACTAAATTGTCCATATTATTCCTATGCACGAGTTAAAAATGCAATATCAGTACTTTAGAATAGGAAAAGTATATTGTTTTTAAGTAAAAGCTGATTTAGGCTTTATTGCCTTGTAATTAGAGTTATAACAGCATACATGCTACTTGCATACTTTTGTACAAGCGATAGGCATGCGTATTTCGGTATTATCTATCAGCGAATAAAAGTTAGAAAACACATGGTAGATAAAAATATCTTAGTATATTGTAATTTTGTTTGACAAGTCGAACTCGCGCATGAAAGGTTCCGTACCTATCGCCCAAAAAAAATAAAACAAAAAAAATCAAAAGCATTTTATTTCAAATAAACCATTTACAGGCTTTTGAAATGTCAAGACAGTCAGGCAGTCAGTCAAATAAAGAATTAATGCTAATGGCACATTCCAAAGCGTAGATCTCTATGGAGAAGAATGTGCAAGAAACTCCATGGACACTCTTTTCAATCATATTTTGTAATTACAAATATCTCTGTTATACGTTTGCAACAAACCGTAAACAATGCAAATAACCGTAGCAAAAAAAAACGGAAAAAAAATAACGTTTTTTGTATGGGAGCCCTTAAATATTTATTTCATTCTGTGTTCCTGTATTTGTTGTTATAGCGGCAACAGAAATACATCATCTGTGAAAATTTCAACTGTCTAACTATCACGGTTCATGAGATACAGTCTAGTGACAGAGGGACAGACAGCGGAGTCTTAATAATAGGGTCTTGTTTTACCTTTTGTGTAGGACAGAACCCTAAAAAACACATTAATACAATATAATTTTTATTTTATTTGAATTATAATTTTGAAGCATTACTACCATCTTATGAGTAATAAAATCGATGACGCGACCGCGCTGGCTCGCTGCTCACTTTACGCTCCGGACCGACTGCGGGCTTCGCGCAGCTGTGCCATACGGAGCCTGTTCTTTGCCCCTCCATCTCTAACGGCTCGATATGCCCCTACAGCCCAGGCGCTCAATCTGCTGAACGCCCTGATTGCTCAAGAACCTAAATTTGACATATTTTTTTATAGCAGTAAAGAAATGATAAATGTTTGTATAATTTTTTTTAGTTCATAGATTGTTAGTTTGTTGGCTTGCTATACGCTTTGGTGCATACTGTAAGTATAGCAAGCAATAGATATATAAATAAATAAATAATCACAAACCACATATTTGTGCCTAGCACCGCACATTACGCAACTTGTACCAAATCCGGTGACTACCTAGTTAATAACATGTATGCGTGGTTTCGTATTTATACGACCACAGATTATACAATATCTACCACACCAATAAAACAGTACACGACTGTGGAATACCACTGAGTTAAATTGAATTCCAGCTGCGGATAGATAAAAACCCGCTCTTATCATTATCGTATTTAGGGACGCAATTCAGTGTTTTTCGCACTATTGTGGAAAAGTACGCAAGATCACCCCTGCCACAATTTAATACATTTATCGTATCAAGCTAGACGTGCTTCAACCCCCACGAGTCGAGCGTCAACCCCCTTTTTTATATCTTCGTAGGTGTATTGAAAAAAGTCGTTTGACACACGTGGAAATGTTTTCATACTTTTTTTTGTCGTAGTCAAGTTTTAGTTTTTTTACTTTTTTATTATTTAAACTATTTGGGTGTTAAATCGACAATTGAGGGCACCACAATTTAATTTTAATGATATTTAAGTAAAGCCCTTTCAAATGATCAGGTGTATTTATCTTCACGTTTTTTTTAACACATGACTTTTTGTCCGCTAGAAGACGCCACATTGAGTTTTGTGACACACCACGTAGCCCTTTTTTTGTGTGAAATATTTTTTTTGGTTGTTTAGTTACACTTTTCTAAATTAAGTGACATTTTGTGATATAAACAAAAGCTAATATACTTTGCTGTTTATATTATTTATTGAGACTTTACTTAAATAATAACAAGACCTTTTCTGGTAAGCCCTTTATGTATTTGTACTAATTAAAAACTAGTGGTGTATACTAACAACCAGTTTCAACTTCGCACGGGTGTTAGAAATCTTTGAAATCCCCGTCATTCCACTACTATAATATGTTTATATTATACATTAGAACCTTTCCCATGAATCGCTCTGGCTATAAGTAAAAATTGCATGAAAATTTGTTCAGTAGTTTTTGAGTTTATCGCGTTGATAAAGACAGACGCGGTGAAGGACTTTCTTTATAATGTGACTGGAGGGAGCCTTGTGTTAATAAGAAAGAAAGAAAAAACGTTTATTTGTGACTCACACAATCGTATAAACTAAAGAACACAATAAAAAAAATAAAAAACAGATATAATCAGTGCGAGACCAAAAAGGCACCTAACTCAGCATATGCTACGTTATTTAAAACGACAAATAACGCAGCGCTGGTATTCTGTTAGGGCCCGCTGTGATGCCACGAACACACTTACGGACGTCAAGTAGTCTATTGAAATAAAATAATAAATAATGAAGAGATATATAAAAAAAAAATCGTTAATTTATATTTATGTGTGTACTGTAAATTATTAACAATTCTATTAAAATATAGTGCTTATAAGAATAAATAATAAACCATCGACCGACGCCCGACGCTCCAAGATATGTCATTTGTCATTTCCATAGACAAACGGAGGAAAGCGCGCGTACGGCGATTCGACTGTCAAAAGAGAAAAACAAAACAAAAGGTGTGTAGGTAAATACTTAGGATTATTATGTATGTCTATTTTAAAAGTGAAATCTAGCTAAAAGTGTAGATTCAGACCGAATTTAGACACGAGTAAGTTAAATAAAGAAATACGGAGCAAGTTTGTTAAAGGTTTCTTGAATGAGAGGGCATTTGAATGAGTTATTCATACGCTATGGGTCTTTTTGTGCCACAAATAGGATGATCTGGGTACAAAAGGTACAGAACGGTAGTTCTAAGGATGTATTTTTTACATATTATTCTTAGAATGTACGCTATTTAGGAATTCAAATTAGATCCTACAATATCCGTTTAATGATTCAACAAATATTTAAAAATAATATTATAATTGAATTATAATACTTTAAATGCCCATAATTATTGTTTGGGTTTCGTAGCCCAAGGCAACAACGGGACCCTATCACTAAAACTCCACTGTCCACCCATCTGTCTATCTGTCCGCCTGTCACCAGGCTGTATCTCATAAACCGTGATAGCTAGACAGTTGAAATTTTCACAGATGATGTATTTCTGTTGCCGCTATAACAACAAATTCTAAAAACAGAACAAAATAAATATATAAGTGACAAAAAAGCAAGCAACAGCGAAAAAATCACGTCTGTTGTATGGGAGCCTTCCTATACAACAAACGTGATTTTTTTGTCCGGCGGTGACCTCACGACGTCCTCACTTTCCGCATGACGATGGTTCTCTCCGAACTCGGTAAATTCGGGAAATTCCTGCATCAGATTCGTGCGGAAGCAATGCCCTGGTGTCGCCACTATGTGGACCGCCCGGAGGACACGGTGGATCACACGGTGGAGGTGTGCCCCGCTTGGGCAGAGTAACGCCGTGTCCTCCTGGGGGCGATCGGCGGTGGCGATCTCTCGCGCCGGGCCTTGGTACAGGCCATGGTCCGGAGCGAGGAGGAGTGGCAGGCGGTTGCCTCCTTCTGCGAAGCAGTAATGCTGGCAAAGGAGGCAGCCGATCACGTGAGGTAACGGTCCTCATGCCCCAACCGCCGCCGGAATTCCGATCCCGATTTCCGGCCACCGTAGGCGTAGGCTTGCGGACGGCAATGGGTAGCCCGCCGTCCGACCGTCCGGTGACCATAGAGGACGGGGGGGCCATGGGTAGTATGAAAACAAAATCCAGGGCCCTGGGACGAAGGCAAAGAAGAAACAGGAGTGGGTTTTTAGTCTGTAAAAGTCTGACACTATCTCCCGCTCTGCCCAACGATTTTCCCACGGCCTATTCCTCAGTTCGCGTGCC
Source organism: Mythimna vitellina (assembly GCA_949316375.1). NCBI lineage: Eukaryota > Metazoa > Arthropoda > Insecta > Lepidoptera > Noctuidae > Mythimna > Mythimna vitellina. Next base: position 1,260,433 of record OX438690.1, on the reverse strand, counting down.
GCCCTACCGCTCTGCGCCTAGGCGGGCTTGAATTACACTCTATGGGTAGGGCAGACAAGACTGTGTTTGTAGCACGTTGACGTTTATTACACTATTTTTATTTACCAAAATTCCGTAAAATGTTGTTTCATTGTGGTGACAATATGGTAAATAAATCATTTAGAGCAAATGAAAAAAGTTCAAAAGAGGCGTCGGCCAATAGCAAAAAGTTATTTTGTAAATTGGTGAAATAATACCTACCTAAAAAGACGAAGGCAATTAAATAGTTTTCGGAAAAATGAAATTGGAACAAAAAAAAACTATATCAATATGCTAAACAAGAATATGCGTAACATTAACTATGGCAAAGATAATTATGCCAAATAAAATTCTGCCTTGATAAAAGTATGCCATTGTAAATTCGGACACGTAAACATTCTGCCAAACAATATTAATGCTAAATAATTTTTATGTCTTAAAAATATTCGATTAAAGAAAATTATGCCAAGTGTGTTATGCCAAATAATTTTCGGAGTATCAAGATTGTGCCAAATAGAAGGAACCCCTTATTTAGCATCTATCATATAGCATAGCATAATCAGCCTTTTAATGTTCCCACGGCTGGGACTCAGGCCTCCTCTCTCTAGGAGAGGGAATGGGCCGTAATCCACCACGCAGGCCCCGTGCGGATTGGTGAATGTCACATGTCTTCGAATTTTTGGTTCTAGGACACATATCATATGACATATCTATAATATATATACAACCTATTTAGTTCAAGGTTATCTATAAATGTCAATGACTGGCCATCGGCATACAAAATAATGTTTAAGATGCCATTAGATTATCTTTTTTTATGTTCTTTTTCATAACTTCAAATGGCTGCTGTCTTTTTTTACCTAAAAAGGCCAGCGTAATTAAAAAAAAAGATTATAAACTCTTTTGTATTTTTTTATAGGATTTTTTTTCTTCATGTTATCTGTTCAGTTTTTAACTCTCATCAATCGGTAGATAAACGTGTTTATTTTTGTCTATATATTTTATTTTTATTAACATTGGTTTCCCAACCCGCACTGGGTCCGGAGCAGGCCCAAAGATAAAATTCAAAGATATGTGACATTCAACAACCCACACTGGACCGGCGTGGTGGATTACGGCTCATTCCCTCTCCTACAGAGGAGGCCTGAGTCCCAACAGTGGGAACATTATAAGGCCGAGTATGTATGAGTATGAACATTGGTTTCATATTAAATACTACAGGATGGTCTCAATTTGGTTTTACTTAGCGTTCACAAGCGTCCGTGAGGATGTAGTCTACTTAGATGGTCAGACCAAATTCGTTTATTTCTGGAATCGACTGACTGATATGACTTCATGCCATGAGAATTACAATTCACAGTAATCAACACATGAGGAGGAGAAGGATGCAATAGTACCTATTAAATATTTACAATAAAAAAAAAACTCATTACACATTTTTTTTTTATTTACTTAGCACACAGGAGTATCCTTCCGTAAAAGCAATCTACAAAAACAAATACTAAGTAATGTAAAACGCTTTCAAAGTCTTTGAACATTCTAGAATGTACGAAGAAGGGTAAGGGAGATAAACGAAGGGTCTAATGTCGCACGTAAGCGATCTATCACAGGCGGCTTGGGGATTTTAAACGTTATTGATGTATTATGTAAAGGAGCTTTAGGCATATGAGGTGAGCGGGAATTAGAGATAGATTTTCGGAAGATACAAATGGGAGGTTGGTTGCTTTTAATGATGTAGGCACGTGTATCAAATTAGGTATATCAAAGAGGACTCCTAAACAAACACCCGGGGTGTTTGTTTAGGATAAAAATTGCAACATATATTCTAATAAACGTACATTCTGAAAGTACTACGTTCAGATTCGCCTGCTGAATCGATTTTTACATTTCTTAGGATTCTGTACCTCAAAAGAAAAAAATGGAACCCTTTTAGGATTACTTTGTTGTCCGTCTGTCTGTCTGTCAAGACACTTTATCTCGGGAACGCATAGAGTATCAAGTTGAAATTAAAACTATATATTCAATTGTGTAGTCTCTTGAAGATGTGAAAAAATCGAACTTCTAAGTTAACGGAAACAAAAGGTACGGCCGTGTATGTAGCAAAAAACGTACATTTTGACACCATCAAGGGAATTAAAATTCATAGGGTACATCCTGTTGACCCAGAATCCTGAAATTTGGCATAAAGCAAGGTCTTATAGCACAGGTTTAGGAATAAATCTGAAAAAAAAACTGGTTGTTACTACGTCACAAAAAAAATCGTCTTTTAGAAAAATCTTCGAGAATTGAACTATTTACGTAGGTGAGTTTGTACAGAACCTTCAGGGTGTGAGTCTGACTCGCACTTATCCAGTTTTTTTTAATAGAATACACTTGTATTGTACACCAAAATACGCAAACCTAATTTTACAAAATCTTTAATCTATCCATCTTGAGAGGTAATAGGGTATTTTACTCTCTATGAGAAAAAATCTAAAAATATATTAATATGATAGCTTAGGTAAAAAGCAGACGGTAAGTGTTAGTTTTAGTTCATAAAATAACAAAATGCTTTTTTTATATTCAATTTAAAGTTTTCAGTTTTTTTATCGGTTCTGTATCACCATGAATTAGCCACCATGTAATTACGTCATTCGGCTGAGTAAACTAAAGTGACAGCTGTCAACTGTCAACTGATCGGCCACACTGAGTGAATATCAGCGCATTTGTTTACACAGCCAACTGACGTCATGACTACATAGTAAATATGGCGTCCACTACGTTCTGCATTTTCCAGAAAATACGCACAAAATTTGAAAATGTGAACTTTAAATACATTTTTAGGGTATGCTCCACTTTATGAAGAACTTCTTAATTATGTACTTGGATAAATACTCTATAAATAAAACGCTCAATATTTTATAATGTATGCGGACGCTAGCGTTTAACCTAAATGGCACGAAATCACGCGCGAACGCCGGCGTTCGCTTAAGTTTTGAGTGGTACTGTATCGTGAGTACACTCACAAACATGTGAACTCTCATACACAAGACACCCAGATCTGAAACACCTATCTGCAAGCCATACAACAGAGTAAATAAAATCTTACATATGTACGAAATGGCTAAATATATTTATATTTAGCCATTTCGTACTGGCTCCTGATTTGAACTATGAAGACACAGGAAATATCATCCAAATCATAAAGTTATAAATAGACACACACACACACATACATTATACACTACACACATTTCAATAAAAATATCACTTTTCCTTTACACTTAACATGTCATTTTACAAATCTCTCCTGCTCATGATCTTACAAACATAAGATTCATGTTTATGTGCCGCAAAATGCGATTATGTTTAAAAGGGTGTGAGCTTGGAGATCTGTCATACAGGTCGCGAACCTAGTTCAGACTCCAGCTCTCACAAAAGTTTTTAGCGTTCAGGCAAAATTTATAAAATAAACTTGTTACAATGTACCTTTATGAAAGAAATAAATTATTATTATTTATTATACAAATATTTGTGTCATTTGGGAATCGAACTCACGACCCGCAACGCAGCAACCAATCGCCCAACCACTGCGGCAGCCGAACTGACAAAGTGGACTTAAATTACGAAAATCTAAATTATCTTGTCATTATTATAAGCTCATGTAGACCTCGTAGCCAGATCTTAGAAATTGATCAATTCATTATATATGGCCATGTAAATCAGACCAGATCATTTTAAACGTTAAAGTTTGATGATATGTCAATCCTCGTTTGGCCTACTTTCTTTAGACCTTTTATTATCATAGAAAACCTACATCAATGATATGGCCAAACGAGGGTTGACATATGATCAAACATTAACGTTTAAACTATATGGCCAGTTTCAGTTGGCCATATCATAAAGTGATCAATCTAAGATCTGGCCACGACATCAACACAAACTGTCTCAGATAAAGACATCCTATTATTCTATCCACAAGTGCAGGATATCCGTCAGAACATCTCCCCCTGGATGCGAATTGCAGTAGCCAATCTGGAAATCTGTTAACCGACTGCGGACCCAGGTTGGCCTCTGTAAAAACAATTTGGCCAAATGGGGCTTCCCTGCCCATCTCTAACAGTGCCAGTGTGAAGCCGCTGCACTGAACATGCATCATTTGCTATGCTGTCCATCCTGCACAACCACCTGCAGTTTTCAGGACCTATACGAGGTCAATAACAGAGCCGTAGAGGTTGTCAAATACTGGTCAGAAAATATTTAGTTAGAGTACAAAAACACACCCCTTTTAAAACTTTGGGCACGCCACAATTATGGCGGTAAGTCCCCTCTTTGAGGCGTGGTTAGAAAGACCTCACGGCGTCCTCACCTTCCGCATAAGGCAGGTTCTCACCGGACACGGTAAGTTTGGGAGGCACCGGATTCGTGCGGAAACGACGCCCGGGTGTCGCCACTGTGTGGACCGCCCGGAGGACACGGTTGAGCACACGGTGGAGGTGTGCCCCGCTTGAGCAGAGCAATGCCGTGTCCTCGTGGGGGCAATCGGCGGCGGCGATCTCTCGCGCCGGGCCTTGGTTCAGGCCATGATCCGGAGTGAGGAGGAGTGGCAGGCGGTCGCCACCTTCTGCGAAGCAGTAATGCTAGCAAAGGAGGCGGCCGACCGCGTGAAGCAACGGTCCTTACGCCCCAACCGCCGCTGGGATTCCGATCCCGATTTCCGGCCACCGTAGGCGCGGGCTTGCGGACGGCGAGCAATGGGTGGCTCGCCGTCTGACCGTCCGGTAACCGTCCGGACCGAGCCCAAGTCGTCGACGCGCGTTTTGTTCCACGCGCACCTCAGGGAGTCAGCAAATCGTAGGGGCCCAGCAGGGTCGAAGCCTACTTGGGCCATGGGTAGTGTGAAAACGAAACCCGGGGCTCTGGGACTAAGGCAAAGTAAAGTAAAAGTCAGACACTATCTCTCGCCCCGCCCAAGAGCGGGATATGTCATAAGATGATTTTCCCATCAAATAAAAAAACCCCTTTTAAAAATTTACACTGTTAGTTCGAAATGCGTTTAGAAACATATCATAACAAAATATCCATATTGTTTCAAAATACATCGAAAACTTCCTGCTATTCCCATCCTGAAACGCTAATGTCTAAGAATAAATTCTTATAAAAATGTACTTCGCTTACTCTACAATGTACAGCAAAGGAATTGATAGTCTCGTAGGGAACGCCTATTATAGAGCCGTTATAGAGTTTATCGATGCCTGCGAGGCAATTCTACTATAATAGAGCTGTAAGTTTACGGAAATGTGCTCAAGGAAATGCTAAGACTTCTATACGGTATATATTGTTGCAGTTTTTGCTGCAAATGTGATATAAACCCCTGATTTTTTAATTTATCATCATCATCATCATCTTCCTGGCCTCGTCACATCTTATTTGAGGCCGGCGCAACACGTTTTTTTCTTTCATTCTATAAACACCTGGTTTTTTTTATTAGTACAAAAATAATGGGGCTCTATCCGTACCCGTTACTGGTCATATTTTTGTAATCATAAGTAAAAAAAACGAAATCCCTAAAATTTTTCATAATTGGAAATTGTACACGAAAATTTGTCATAATTCGTAAATTCATAATAGAAACAATCATTCATAACAATTGCTACTAGAAAATACTACGTGCACTGTTTCTCCATTTTGATCGTCATTTATTCATTCATAATCAATAGCCTGCGCATATTTTCCATAAATTGAGTGATATTTTGGGATAATAAATAAACGCTAATAACTTTGTTGTTTATGAATATTATTTATTGAGACTTTACCTAAATAATAACAAAATCTTTTCTAATGAGCCCTTTAAGTATTTGTATTAATTAAAAATCAGTGGTGTATAGAACACCATATGGAATTTGATAGATTATTAATAATCTGAGTAAATATATTCTTGTTTAAAAATTGGGCATTTGCCTGTGCTGATTTTTGTACAATATTTTATACTAAACAACAAATGACATTAAAAAGAAATCTTTTCCTGAAAATAGCATTAAAATTGATTGAAGCAGCAATTAGCATTCCAAATATTGGTTTAAGGAAGAATGAGAGCGTGTTGGTAATATCTCGCTATCTCTTTTCAGCACACGTAACTTAATGGCGGTGACGTCACATTTCAGTATGTGCATCCTTATACTGATATTTGACAGTTTCCCCCTTCCACCATATTTAAAAGTTTTCTAACTTGATTAATAAAGAACAAAATGAAAAATTTCTTTCTATTTGCATTTTTGGGTAAAGTTACTTTTTGGTACAAATAATAAAAAAATTGAGTCATGTACTCAATTGCGGAGCGAAGAGGAGTGGCAGGTGGTCGCCTCCTTCTCCGAAACAGTAATGCAATGCAAGCATAGGACAGGCAATATGCGCGATGGCCTCGCATCCCAGCCGCCGGGATTCCAATTCCGATTTCCAGCCACCGTAGGCGCAAGCTTGCGGACGGCGAGCAATGGGTAGCTTGCTGTCCAACGCGTAGTCTTCCACGCGTGCCTCAATTCCTTGAGGTATCTCCATGTCAGCAACAGCAGAAGCCCAGCAGGGTCGAAGCCTACAGGGGTCATGGGTGATGCGAAAGAGAACCCCGGGGCCCTGTAACGAAGGCAAAAAAGGAACGGGTATAGGTTTTAGTCAAAAGTCTGACACGCCCGGTTTTAAACCTACCGGGCAAGCCTAGCTTCATCCATAAGAGGTGAGTGCCTTAAACATTGGGCCATCACGATGCTTACCAGCAGTCAAATAGTAGGAAATAAATATTAATCTGGTAGCAGTCAAATAGTAGGAAATAAATATTAATCTAGTTTTATACATTTTTATACTGGTTCTTTGAATTTATTCAAGCACATAATGAAAGTGAATTTAAAGAAAAAAAAATCCTTTTACAAAAAAATAAATAAATAACCGACTTTCCTAATTTCGGAAGTCAATTAAAATATTTTTTTTTATAAAAAAATTCTAGTTCACACTTTTTAGTTGTAATACACATAAAGCCAGAGTAGAGTACCTATTTCTCATTACAATTCCGACTAACCCAAACACTGCTAGGATACATTGTTTTATTATGAATTTCCCCGTTCCCTTTTATCTTCTGGGTCCGTTCATCAGATCATTTCGATAGTACCTTATAGCCAAAGTGTATCTCACGACAATTGTAGTAAGCCCAAACACGGTGGTTACATTATGAATTCCTTCTGGCTCTATTATCATCATCCGATCATTTCGATGATATTTTCAACAAAACTATTCAGAAACATTTATTTGTATTGTCATTGTTACATAACTATCTTTATTGTGATATCTATGTGAATGTGAAGTTCCGTCGGCCAGGTCCGGTTCAAGTTCAGGTCTTCTTCACCAGCTCCACTTTATCAAATGTCGCTTTTTGACGCATACTGATAAAGATACTGCCCGCTGTTTCAACATCTTGGTATGTTCACAAAAAGTATTTCAAGTTCTTTTCTATGTCTTAGACTATGTGCCAAGTTGAATCCTATTTTTAGGATTTCGTAACTCAAAAGGAATAAAACGGAGAACTTATAAGGTTACTTTGTTGTCCGTCTGTCTGTCTGTCAAGACTCTTTATCTCGAAAACGCGTAGAGGTATCGAGTTGAAATTAAAATTATATGCGTCTGCGGTCCTTTGAAGCTGCAAAAAAATCAAACTTCTAAGTATCGAAAAAAAAGATACGGCCGTTTATTGCCAAAAACATGCATTTCGACACTCTCAAAGGAATCAAAATCCATAGGGTACTTCCCGTTGGCCCAGAATCTTGAAATTTCTCATAAAGCAAGGTCATATAGTATAAATACAGGAATAAATCTGAAAACATAAAATTTGTCTTCTCTCTAAATCTTGGCCTGAACCAGGGCCTGCTGCGAGACATCGCCACGTCCGACCGCCCCCACAAAGACTCAGCGGTGCACCACCCAAGCAGAGCGCACTTCCACTGTATGCTCCAACGTGTCCTCTGGGTAGTCTACGAAGTGGTGGCATCCGGTCGTTTGTTCTGCCTGAATCCGGTGCTGGAACCTCCCAAACTTACCATTTCTTCTTTCCTGCCTGCGTCATGCGAATGGTAAGGAAGCCATGACGCCTCTTCAGCCACTCCTCAAAGAAGGGACTTACCACCATGAGAGTACTTCAACCATGTACCCGATTGAAGCTATCTAGATACTATTTCCATTTAAGCAATAAGCTTCGATTTCTCTAACATTTTTGAGTGCTTTCGCACTGAATTAATGTCAAACAAATCTCGATCCACCAACATGACTGACATTTCATTTATTTATCTTGAGAGCACGTAGCACTCTCATTTCCTTTTCAAAGTAAGCTTTTTTGTTTCCTTTTGAAGTCAAACTGTAACAAATGAGTGATGGATAGTTGTGATTATGACAGAAATAGCGACGTCTTGTCTCGTAGAAGGGAATACCGTTAAAGGTAAACGAGAAAAATTCGTCACAACTAGCTTCTGCAATTGATTTTTGTTTACAAAAATAATCCTTCTTTAATTCTTTATTGTTATCATTAGAGTTTACGTCTCGCATGATTAATGTATTTTTTCTCTGTGAACCTTATTTAGGATATGTGTTAACTACCTATGTTAAACAAATAATAAATGATTGATTGATTGATTGTACACCGTATATGTGGATAACAGAATTTATGTACTATTGATGTTTCCAAGGTCATCGTTGATGGCAAATTTTGGCAAGGATTGTTACAGTGCTATTGTCAGGGCTGAAACCAGATAGGTAAGGACTTAGTAGGTAATCAGAGAATATATAGATAATGAAACAGTTGCAAACAACACTCTCAAGGACTTCGGAGAGGATTGGGAGGATGGATATTGGTCTGAACTGGGATGGTGAAGAGGGATTTGAAACTTTAGGAAGCGGTAGGACGTGAGCCTTTTTCCAAGCAGAAGGAAAGAAGGAAGTTAGTCAAGAAATAATTGTCTATCCTTAATTTCAGAGAGAGACTACAGCAGGCTGAAACTAGTAACAATCAAGTATATCTATTTATTTAAAGTGAGAAACAGGTGCGACACAACAATGTTCCATATTCTGTTTCTGTATCATCCTAAGGTCGAAAGAGAAAAAATGCTTACGGCATTAAGGCCGCCTTTGTACAACGTTTCTTGCTAATGCATACAGTCTTAAAATATAATGGGACACTAACCTTTTACAAATTAAACTATCTAATGGTACAAGTGCCGTCATAATTAAAAGTGTAATTGACCACTGTTTTTTTTTTAATTGATATAAATTATTGTTCGACTGCGATCCCACCTGATGGTAAATAGCGATGCAATCGTTGATGGCAAAGCGCACTAGTTTATTAAGAGCCTATTCACTCTAGCCTTGAAGGCACAAAAATTATAAACGGACGGGAAGACCGCAGCAGGCAAATTGCTTTATTATTGCTATTACTTGAATTCAATTATTGATGACTTTGTAGACAATGTGCATATCAACTACGAGTACTTCTAAATCATATTAATATTGTAAAAGAAAAGTTTGTGTAAAGTTTGTTACTTCTTAACACTCGAACGGCTGAATGGATTTCGATGAAACTTGTCACACCGCTAGACTGTGTCCTGGAATAGCGCATGAAATTCTTTTTATCCTGTATTTAGTTCTTTTGGGATAATTTTCTACTATCACAAAGGCGAAGCCGCTTGTAGCAAATAAATAAATAATTCTAAAAACGTTAAACTGTACCCCACACAACCACCTCATATTTGACCGCCGGCAGGCATTGGTTTGAAGCTCTGTTTGTTTAATTTATTGGCAATTGGCACCCACAACACAGAAAACCCAATCAACGGTAATTATTGGTCGGAGGTCAGTTTCACGTTAAATTAAACGATGGATTTAACTGTGTATCAATTGGGGGCAGGACACAGTGAGCACTGCAGGGCTGAGTCAATGTTTAGTGAGGGTAAACTCTCTGAATTTCAGTGTATGCTGCAATGAAGGTAGGTTACAGATATTGGCATGTTGTGTTTGTTGGGAATGAAAACTTCTGCACATATGGCCTCCTAGTAACTCATTAATATTGTGTTTATTTACTGCTCCATCTTTGTTTTAATATATACATTTTTTTCTAACACATTGCTTTTGCAATATTTTTTAAATTATTCAGACTTCAACTACTTGAAATTCGTTCATCGTCATCATCATCATTTCGGCCGAAAGACGTCCACTGTTGGACATAGGCCTCCCCCAAGCGTCGCCACAACGACCGATCCTGTGCTTCTCGCATCCGCCACAACCCGCAACTCGCGCGCGCGTTATCATCATCATCTTCCTGCCCTTGTCCCATCTTATTTGGGGTCGGCGCAATACGTTTTTTGCTTCCATTCTATCCTGTCAACCGTCATACTATCACTAACTTCCTTTTCTTTCATATCACTGTTCACACAATCCATCTATCTTTTCTTTTACCTCCCTCTCCCTCTCCACCCATCCACATGTATACTCTCAACTCGCGCGCGCGTTATATTCGTTAGTAATTTATTTTGTAGCATCTCGCTTATTGGTCGTTGTAATTATTCATATTTTTCTTGCTTTTTTTGTCTATAGCCTCTTTTTTATAATGTGAATGTGAGAACACTGTAGACTCCACGAATTCTTAGATTCTCATTACGACGACTCACTTTTTTTATTATGATTATTTTTATTGTACTTTTGGGTACAATATTGACTTGTCTACACTGTTCTTACATAAAATCTATATATTAATATAAATATATATTAATATATGATAAAAAAGTGGTCGATTTTACATATAGATATATGTAAAATCGACCACTTTTTTAACAGAGTAACCATGGAGTTTCTTGCCGGGGAACGACCAATTTGGAACCGTGCACTAGCTTCTGGCTTCTGACGTTTTATAAGTGCCCATGTAGGCCTATGTGTGAAATAAAAATATTTGAATAATTTTTTTTAATTTATTCTCGTTTCACACCTAATAGGACGTGGGAAGGCTTTGAATGTGTGGTGTCAAATTCCTTCGTAAAAGATTTATATTTTTGTTTGTAACAAAAAAAAAAACTCAAAAACCACTAAACCGATTTAAAAACATTATTTCACAAGTTGAATGCCACTTTATCACTGAGTAATACAGGCTGTATATTTTCTATCGTCATGTGAGCGGAGCCGCTGGCAGAAGCTAGCGAGTAAATAAAGGATTTTGATATTTGCCATTGTTTTGAATGAGGTACATTATTGCAAGAAACACTTTATTGTCTGGCCCAACACATTACTTCAGGCGAAAAACTTCCACTGCTAGACGTAGACCTCCACCAAGTGTCGCCACAATGACCGGCCCAGTACATCTCGCATCTATCGGATAGCTGAGATGCCGATTATATAGCTAGTATTAGTAGTAGTATTATAATTACTAACTTCTACCAGCGGCTTCTCTCCATACAAACTTTGGAACTTCGTCTTACCCCCTTAGGGGTGGGCACGCCACAATTATGGCGGTAAGTCCCCTCTTTGAGGCGTGGTTGGAAAGACCTCACGGCGTCCTCACATTCCGCATGACGCAGGTCCTCACCGGACACGGTAAGTTCGGGAGGTTCCTGCACCGGATTCGTGCGGAAACGACGCCCGGGTGTCGCCACTGTGTGGCCCACCCGGAGGACACGGTGGAGCACACGGTGGAGGTGTGCCCCGCTTGGGCAGAGCAACGCCGTGACCTCGTGAGGGCAATCGGCGGCGGTGATCTCTCGCGCCGGGCCTTGGTTCAGGCCATGCTCCGGAGCGAGGAGGAGTGGCAGGCGGTCGCCTCCTTCTGCGAAGCAGTAATGCTAGCTAAGGAGGCGGCCGATCGCGTGAGGCAACGGTCCTTACGCTCCAACCGCCGCCGGGATTCCGATCCCGATTTCCGGCCACCGTAGGCGCGGGCTTGTAGACGGCGAGCAATGGGTGGCTCGCCGTCTGACCGTCCGGTAACCGTCCGGACCGAGCCCAAGTCGTCGACGGCGCGTTTTGTTCCACGCGCGCCTCAAGGAGATGTCAGCAATCGTAGGGGCCCAGCAGGGTCGAAGCCTACTGGGGCCACGGGTAGTGTGAAAGCGGAACCCGGGGCCCTGGGACGAAGGCAACGAAGGAACAGGAGTGGGTTTTTAGTCAGTAAGAGTCTGACACTATCTCCCGCTCCGCCCAAGAGCGGGGATGTCATTAGGATGATTTTCCCACCCAATAAAAAAAAAAATAAAAAAAAATAAAAAAAAAAAAAAAAAAACCCCCTTAGGGGTGAAGTTTCGTAAAATCCATTCTTAGTGGATGTCTACACCCTAAAAGGAATCTACCTGCCAAATTTTAAGTTACTAGATGTTATAGTTGATCATCATTTATTTAACTCAACGAGCACAAAATATACATAAAATTAAAACGTCAAATAATAAATCTAAGACTACATGGGAAATAATAAATCAAACAAAACTAAACATACCAAAAAACACTATAGATAAAATTCAATATAATAATGAAACTGTAACTGATCCCAAAATCATTGCAAATATATTTAACGATTACTATATAGATAAAATTGAACCTATGACTATCTCGGGAATCCCAGTCACTAAACATATTTTAGCTAGAAAAGATTCAATGTTCATGACCCCATGCCACTCATATGATGTATTAAAAATTATTGCGGCCTTAAAAAATACAAACAGTGTAGGATATGACGGAATATGTACAAAAATTATTAAGTCGGTAGCACATGAAATCAGTTGCCCCATAAGTTATATTATTAATTTAAGCATCAGTGAAGGAATATTTCCCAATGCGCTAAAAAAATCCATTGTCAAACCACTGTTTAAGAAACAAGATAGGGAGCTAATAGAATTTTACAGGCCAATATCTTTAATACCAATCATTTCAAAAATTATTGAAAAATATATCTACAAGGAACTTAACAACTACTTTGAAAAAAATCATATACTCTGTGATGAACAAAAAGGATTTAGAGAGAAAAAAACTATTAACTTGGCCATATACGACTTCTTACATACTGTTATGACAAACATGGATAAAAACACACCAGTCAGTGCTATTTTCTGCGACATGACACAGGCTTTCGACTACGTACAACATAATATATTACTAGATAAACTTGAAGCATATGGTATAAGGGGAAATATATTGAATCTGATACAATCATACCTACATGACAGGAAACAAGTAACTCAAATTAGTCGAATAAATATGAATTCTAAACGTGAAGAGTTTTTCACGTCATGTGAGCGTACCGTTCCGCATGGAGTTCCACAAGGCAGTGTACTTGGACCACCATTGTTTACAGTCTTTATAAATGACTTCCCTAAATCTATTAAATATCCCATGACGCTATTTGCAGATGACAGTACGATAACTATACCATGCCATAATAAGAATACATATGAAACGGATATAAAAAAAACATTAACTGAAGCGGTTACGTTGCTCAATAACAATCATTTGAAAATTAATATAAATAAAACTTTGATTATGAATTTTAGCCAACGGTCATCATTATTCTCTAGTCTTGACATTACACATAATAATAATAAAATACTGACAGCTAATATTACCAAATTTTTAGGTCTAACAATCGACAGAAACTTAAATTGGAAAGCACATATTGAGATTCTAGCCAAAAGATTAAGCAGTAGTGCATATGCGCTATATAAATTATCTTGTACTCTAAATATAGAAGCACTATTAACAGCCTACTATGGTTTGGTCGAGTCTGTCATTAGATATGGTGTTATCTTCTGGGGTAACTCAACCGATAGGGATATCATTTTTAAAAGACAAAAGTACTGCTTAAGGTCCATGTTTAATCTTAAAACTACTGATAGTTGTAAAAATTATTTTATTAAATATCGTATATTAACTTTCCCTTCACTTTATATATTAGAAATAACAATGTTTGTAAAAAACAATCCACATTTGTTTTCTCGTATGGCAGACAGATTCCCAAGAAATAGACGTGATGATAGCAAACTATGTGTACCTACGTCAAGAACTGCATTTATGCGCAAGAGTGTTTTTTGCATGGCACCAATTATTTATAATAAATTGCCCAAAAGTTGGAAAGAACAAACTTCATCTAAACTTAAACAAACACTGAAATCTTTTTTGGTACAGAAAGCATATTACAGTATTACTGAATTTTTAAACGATTCTGTGAATATTGTAAATAAATAAATAGCAATGGAGGATTTAAAGATGTCTGTATTAATAATTTTACTACAATTGTATACTTATTAAAATGATGCAAATCTTCATTGTGAAAATTATAATCTGTAATGCTTGACAAGGAAAATAATATAATTTGATAATGTAAATAATTGAATATCAGTAATTTGTTTAATTAACCAATGTTTAATATAAATGTGACATTTTAAAAAAGAATTAATTCATGGATACCCATATATAATTTATTGAACCTAATATATTTGCACGTCATGAAAAATGGCAGGCATGTCGTGACCCATTCTTATTTAAGATCTTGCATGCATGTATTGTTTTAATTCTGTATGCATACACATGTTTGAGCAAATAAAATTTCTTATTCTTATTCTTATTCTTATTCTAGTTTCTGAGATTTCGTGATTAATCAGCGAGTGATATTTCGCTTTTATATACATATAGATATTTGCCTTGTTGTTCTCGCGGTCCAAGGCTCGATTCCCGGGTCGAGCAAAAAGTATTTTTAGGACTTCCACAAAAAAAAAATTAAATAGATTATATAGTCCTGAATTTGGAAGTTAGCAGTGTGACACCCCTGTGCCTCGAAAAGCATATAAAGCGATGGTCTTGCCCCTGATCTCTTTCCAGTCGAGTCGGATTGCCTTTCCATTGGACTAGAAAGTAATGGAACAGATAGTGCATCTCTGTGTTTGCACACACTCGTATACAATATTATCTCCTACGTACGTGACTAAGTGTGTGCAGAAGCGGAGCAAGCCCAGAGGTAATGGCCTCGACTTACGAATGTAGTTCGCGGGTTCAATCCCAGCCAGACGCATTACTTTGTGTAACTTATTTCATCACCACAGCTCTCAAAACGGTGAGGAAACCGATATGTCCTAGAACCAAAAATTCAAATATATGTGACATTCAACCACCCGCACTGGACCTGCTTGGTGGATTATGGACCATTCCCTCTCCTTGGGAAGAGGTTTGAGTCCCAGCAGTGAGAACACTATACTTTAAGTCTGATTATGCTATATACGTGACTAATCTCTATCGAAATTGGCCACCGTGACCAAAATTCGATCAGGAGGATTATTATTGTAAATATAATTGGTGATGCTCTACAGAAAGGTCAGGTTATGTATGAAAATTAATGAAACAAAACCTGTACATATGTGAGGAATATTGCAGGTGACACTCGACCTACACCTGTAGAAAAAAGTTTTGAGTTTAAGAGTACATAAGTAAAAAAAAATGCCGTGCCTTAGAAAGCACTATGAAGCCGGTCTATCATGTTGTCCAGTAACTGAGGTTATGGAGGTCTGATAGGCAGTCGCTATAGCCACATCCGGTTAGACTGAAAGCCGAGCTCAAGCTAGTTGGAAGAGTGCACGGCGAGCCAAGGGCAACTCGTCGTCCGGCCGTCGGTTCTGTCCGGACTGAGCCCGAGTCGTCAATGGTGCATAGTGTTACACGTGAGCCTCAAAGAGATGTCAGCAAAACCGTAGGGGCCCCGCAGGACCGAAGCCTACTGGGGCCATGGGTTCACTTCTGAAAGGGGAACCCATAGTCCTGGAACGCAAGGGTGGGTTTTAGTCGGTAAAAGTCTGACACGCCCTCTCACTCTACCTTACAGTGAGAGATTTCCCATAAAAAAAAGGTAGTAACGAAACAATGAGGGTGTTCTGAAATGACGTTCACCAGGTGGCAGTACTGAGGCAGCAGGTCCAGGCACCTGTCAAAACGCTTATGATAATGACATGAGTTAGACGTCAACGTATACGTTTTCAAAGGAAAAGACCTCTCGACTAAGTGGCGCCAACTGGTGGTGTGAAGTTTCCTGAACACCCTCATTCTAGGGAGATGATAATTTTAAAAAAATATTAACTTACCTCACGATTCTTGTAAGTAGATGCCAATACCAGAGAAGAGTTGGAGAAGACAGATTTATTTCACGAAGGTTCGTAAAATCTTAAACGGAAGAATAATAAAATGTAAATCGTATTATACTAGCAGACATTGAACCCACGGACCGTCGCGTATCCTAAGACCTCCAAACCAAGGGTTACCGACCGATAATTCAAAATCTATCAAAAACCCTACTGAAAAAATGTTATCGTTGATCCCCAAAATATTACGAAAAGATTTTTTATCGTTCCAAAGGGTTAATCCGGTCATTGCCCTCGGTTTACCTTAGCAAATTCAATAGGTAAAAAATTCTTTTACTTTAGAGATACCTCGTATTTGAAACCATGTCTGGAATAATACAATAAGTAAGTTACAATAGCCGCACAGGGTCGCTCGCTGGGTTGATCCGTTAAATGAGTAGAATCCTCCGTGCCTCCTCAGAACGTCTCGGTTATCATTTCTATTTTTTTTATAAACAATATAAACTAGTGCTTGACTGCGATCCCGCCTGATGGTAAGCAGTGATGCAATCATTGATGGTAAGGTGCACTAGTTTATTAAGAGCCTATTCACTTTAGCCTTGAAGACATCTAAATTATAATCGAACGGGAAAACCGCAGCAGGCCAATTGTTACATTCCTTAGATGTATGTCGTCATAAACGATGATGAAAGATGATCTTAAAAATAATATATATTTTTAAATGTTTTTTATATGTGTGTTAAAAATATTTAAAAAAAGATAAAAATATGTAACTAATGAAAATGAATTAAACGAAATAATAATTAAATCTTTGGCAGTAATTTGCTGGTATCAACTAGCCAGTTACTTATACCTAGTTATTGGGTTATGAAGGTTTTTTTAGGTGGACAACCATCTAATGACATCTCTCGCCTTTGGGTGGATCGGGAACCGGGTTCGGGTGTCAGACTTTTACTGACAAAAACCCACTCGTTTTTTCTTCTCCTTGCGTTCCAGGACCCCGGGGGTTCATTCTTGACCCTGCTGGGCCTCTACGAATTGCTGACATCTCCTGAATGGAAGGTAAGGTTGTTAATAAAAAAATATGCAATTACCTACACATAATTATGTTTTCACCTTAGTAATGTACTTATAGCTAAAATTATTATGTGTATTTAATGTTGTTTTGTTTGTTGTTGTTGTTGATGATGCTAGACACAATGTCCTCTGTGATAATATTATATACCATTACTTGGCGGTCCACCATTTTATTAGTGTTAGTAGTTAGAGTGTTTTATTAGTGTTGTGGTAGACACCCAAGATACAAGCAGTGCTCAGTTTGGGAGCCGTTGACTCACTTTTTTTAATGCCTCGCCTAACAATTACTGTGAAGTTACTCGTATCTTGTCATTGTGTTTTATGTACTTTTTGGTATTCAATAATAAATCAATAAAAATTCAACTGCATTTTGTCGGATTAGAAGCCGAACCGCCGTATACATGGGCATACGGACAACGAGCTATGTGTAGCTCACCGATAGCTCATCCTAAAAGGACCGTAGGGCCTATGCCTGCTCGGGCTGCTTAGTATGTATGAAAGAGGTCGTAGAACGCGACATCCTCTCGCTCAACCTTAGAGTAGAAGTCAATGGATAATATTTTACCTAAAAAAAATATTGTTGAGAAATAATCAGATTATAGTTCAGAATATTACTAAACATAAAATTCAAACAATGTACATTTAATTATGTTAACCTGAATTTCACCCGGCAATACTGACATAAATAATTAACATCCTAATAATTGGAATACAGGATTCATTAGTTCAATATGTGGCCTATCCCATAATTATATTAGTAATATTAGCTTGAATATTAACAAATGATTAGGGTTGCTACAGAGGGCCCTTGGAAATAATTTTGGGTTTCAACGCTCTTCCAAACTGACCACAAAAGAACGGTTCTAAAAACATGTGAAATGAATGGGTTTGTGGTGAGCTCTGTGATTGCGTTATCAATTTTATTGTATTTTTTGCTCGAAGTATCTTTATCAGCCTACTAGAACCACTATTTTAAGCCTTCGCGTGCTAAACGAGACTATGAGACAACAATGCTACCTGTCTTTTTATAGAAATAAACTGTACAAATATGCGTTTTTTATTGAGAATTTACTACATATTATTTATATATATATATATAAATATACATTAATTAGCGATGCGGAGGAGTTTTATGACGCCATATTTTAGTTAGGAGTAGCCGTTAATGTATACATATATATAGTTTTAATTAGTTAAGTGTTTTTGTATATAGTTTTGTTTACAAATTAAATTTAATATAAATATATAAAAATGTTCATCGCTTTGTGTCCTCTCGTCTGTCACGGGGGACCTTTAAACGTTACGTCAATATTTATACAACCTTATATCGTCACCAAAATTTTTGACACACAGATAGCGTGACGGGTGATAGGACAGAATGGAAGAAAAAACAGTGTTGCTCTGACCCCAAGTAATACGGGACAAGGACAAGAAGATGATGACTATGTAGGGATGTTAGGTGTTTCTATTCCTACGCGACACGGGAATCTAACCAGTATAGCTGTACTAAAAAGCACTATTATAGCAGAGCAAAAATATTTTTTTTTTTTTTTTTTTTTTAATTGATATAAACCAGTGCTTGACTGCGATCCCACCTGATGGTAAGCGGAGATGCAATCATTGATGGTCAGGCGCACCAGTTTATTAAGAGCCTATTCACTCTAGCCTTGAAGACACCTAAATTATAGCTGGATGGGAAGACCGCAGCAGGCAAATTGTTCCAGTCCTTCGATGTACCTTTATTTTATATTGATGAAATAGTACGAAAGGCGAACAACGAAGATGAAATTTAAGATTATTATTTAATGACTTGAATAAAATTGGCAAAGCAACAAGTAAAATTAACTAAGCGAGGCGCGACCGACTTGAAGGCCAGTAAAAGACGGCTGTGATTCGCTGCTCCTACAAATACATAATACACAGTACAGAGAAATATTATTCAAATGCCATCATCACATAAAGTCCAAACCCCGTAACATTCCAAATTAAAACCCAATCACCTAAAAAATACCAGATAAAATAATTGAAACGTAACATAATATGACGTCCGATTATTATCAGAGTTCACGTTTCAACAATTTGCAAATGGCGGGCGTGGTGAAAGCACGACTCTGACTATTTATCACCCACATCTTTGTCCACCAATGAAATGGATACTGGATGCTAATTTACGCACCAATGGACCGCAATATAGGTAAAAAAGGAAGAAAATCCACTTCTGAAAGTGTAGATATTCGAAATAAAAATTTGCGATTAAATCCATCCATGACGTCGACCGACGATCCGTCCTAAGTTTGTCTGATAGATAAAAAAATGTTGTGAAAAAATTGTGGAAGCAAATAAATGAATATGATATCGTTTTCAACGATAAGACCGCCATTGTACCCATATACTTATGTTTGTGTATAAGTTTTGTTACTTTTTTGGTGTACAGTAAAGTTTATTTTATTCTTTATTGGCAACATTCTCACGAAACTATTTTTCGTTCAAAGGAGTAAGTAGTGAATGATTAAGTTGCTTGACAAACTTTTTTTTCAGGAAACTAAATTTTGGAATAAGAAAAACAGATTTAATGAAATAATCTGTTTTTGAGATATAAACATCTAATCACATTAAATAACCTAATAGGTTATTTATAACAAATTATCATTCATTTTTTAATGGCAAAAGTGAAAATAAATAAAAAATATGACAATGAATATTTATTACCCGCGACTGCTTGTAAAAAATACTGACCAAGTCAGTAAGTAGTAAAGTACAGGTGGAGTCGGACTCGTACACGAAGGGTTCCGCACTACTATTACCAATTAAAATCGAGTAAAAAATCCCTTTTGTCGTATGGAAGCCTCACCTTAATATTTATTTTATTCAGTTTTTATTGTTTATGTTTTTTTTTTATATAGTTTTGATAGAGTAAAAAATCACGTTTGTTGTATGGGAATCTCACCTTAATATATTTTAAGTATTGGGTTTTGTTACGTTTTTTATTTGTTATATCGTTTTTTTTTTTTTGTTATAGCAACAGATCATACATCATCTGTGATAATTTTAACTGTCCAGCTATCACGGTTCATGAGATACAGGCTGGTGATAGGAGACGGACAGTGGGGTCTTAGTAATAGGGTACCGTTTTTACCCTATGGGTACGGAACCCTAAAAATTGTCTTGTTTACCTTAGATTACCGTTAGACAACTTCAGTTTTTATGTTTCAATAATGTAAAATAATTTCAAATTGTCAGCCTTCTGGCCTCAAATATTTGCAGTGGGCGGACCGGTTTCGTACAAAAGCGTATTTTTTCTATACATTTTTCAGTGCTAAGGAAATTCCAGATCTAAGTATATTGTGGGTTTTTTTAAACGAAGCCTTTGTAATTTTTAGGGTCAGTGACCGTGTAATTTCTGATGAAGAATAATAGTATCGTATCTTATTTATACTTTTAAATATACTATGAGACTAAACCGGCCAATATTGTCAGCGTTTAGTAACAGGAAGGTAACTATTATGACTTGCGAGCGACTCAATTCATTAGCAATTTTTAATGGAATAAAACTTATTAAAAAATTCACATTAATGAGTAGGTTTTTTTTTTAATTTTACTACGGAAGTGGGAGTGGGCTCGCTAAATCGCATGAATGCGATGGTTGCATTTCGAGGAGTGTGCGTCGGAATTGCATAGCTAATTTTGCCTAGCCTCTTCCATCATCGGACCACCAGGCGTACGGCGATGCGCCAATAGTATATGGTGAACATACGCATATACGCAAAAAACATTTTGGAAACACATTCATTGTGCGTACAGCTAAGGAGTGGAATTCCCTGTCGGAGTCTGTGCTCCCTGATGGCTACAACCCGGGAATCTTTTGGTCAAGAATGAATAGGTTACTTCTAGGTAAGCGCACTTTATCGTCGACCACATCGTCGCTTTTCATGAGGTAAGATAGCGGTCAAGTGAACCTAACAACAAAAATAAATAAATAGGTGTATTCAAGGCTAGAGTGAATAGGCTCTTAATAAACTAGTGCGCCTGACCATCAATGATTGCATCTCCGCTTGCCATCGGGTGGGATCGTAGTCAAGCACTGGTTTATATCAATAAAAAAAAAAAAAAAAAAAAAAATAATGCACCCGGAGAAATAATTCACAGGATACCTGAGGGCCGTCCACGGTGAAGATGGTCAGAAATCGCGCAAGACAGATACTTGTTTGCAGCACTGAACCTATTTGGCGCAGCCAGGAGGCACACAATGTTATTCTTTAGTTTGATTAAAATTTAGGTTTACGTTTGTTTGTTCCTACATATTTTTTGCATTTTGTGCATCTTGCTGTCAAATAAACATTTTTCTCAGTTTAGCTGTTAGTTGCATTTTAGCCGAAGTTTGTAAAAATAAGATGTCAAGAATAATTAATCCCATCAGAAAAGTAATTAATCTTGATTAATTTTGTACTTTCATATGAAATCGTTTCGGAAGCTGCATGGTATTCTCATCCGACACAAAGTTTCTTTAGAAGAAAGTCTATGACCAGTGCGTGTTGCCAGTATCCTAAAGTTCTGAAACATGGTCGCTCACCATGGGCCTCGTCTCATCAGAAGGCTTAAAGTCACCCAAAGAACAATAGAGAGACCTAAGCTCGGAATTTCCTTGCGTGATCGAATCAGGAATGAGGATAAAAAAATCGCCGAAAAATCACCAAACTTAATTGGCAGTGGGTGGCACATTAGTCGCAGAACAGATGGTTGATAGGGCTGAAAGTGGTGACTGCGTACCAGGAGACGCAGCGTTGGAAGGCCTTCCACAAGGTGGACCAATGACCTGCTGAAGGTCGCGGGAATCCGATGGATGTAAGACGCACAGGACCTGTCGTTGTGGAGACACTTGGTGTATGTCTAGCAGTAGACGTTCTTTGGCTGAAATTATCATTACACAGAATAGAATAAACTTTATTACACATAAAAACAGTTACAAAACTTTTAAACTAACAAAAGAGATTATCAATCAATTGAAATATTTGTGCTGTTTGAGCAAAAATATTTCAATTAATTGGTACTTATTGAACTAAATAAAATTGTTTTATTAACTGTCAGCATATTTGGCATGTAGTGCAGTCAATTTACTGGTTTTTCGGTCATTACATTATGAACAATAATTTCAGTTGTGTAACTATTAACGAGGATTTTAATAACCACAGTAGTGTAATGGTTGAGTTAATTTCAATATAACTAAGTTTCTTTTTTAATATAAACTAGTGCTTCTGATCTAATCGTTGATGGTGAGGCATACTACTTTATTATATATTCTAGCCTATTCACTTTAGTCTTGAAAACACCTAAATTACAATCGTACGGGGAGACCGCAGCAGGCAAATTGTTCCAGCCCTTCGATGTAAGCGATATAAACGACGAGGTGACATAAACACTTTAGTATTTTTTTAATAATGGATATTATATAATTTCAACACTCAGAAATATTCTTATTAACCGTAAAACTTTATATTATTCATGAATATTTTCACATAAAATATTCAATTTCTATCTTTGCATCTCATTCTAAACTTTAAGCCAACCTTAAATTTTACCCAAAAATACATTCAACAAAGTTATTACTTGCTACGTGTCTGAAGAATTTGATGTTAAAATGGTGTGCAAAATACGGGGTGTGCACTAAAATCTGTTATTTTTAAATATATTTATAAGGCTTGTGTTTGAAATTTACCTCTACTGATGGTAAGCGATGATCAGGTCGCTAATGGATCACGCTTACTTCTAAGTAAACTTATTCACTCTTAATCAAAAACCCCCAGGTTTTGGAAGAAACTCCCGTGGGACATGGTGGAGCATACGATGGAGTTGGCAATGTAAGCAAAGGACAGACAGCAAGAAAAAGAAGCAATCCCCAAGCCCCTGTCGCTGCCGGAGAAGCTCTGGGCGGGGTCTATCGCAGCGCGATTACCCCCCACCATAGGCGCGAGCATATGGGCGGCGAGCAATGGATAGCTCGCCAATCATTAAGGACTAGCCTGCGAGTCCATGGCGCGTAAAGAGATAATATAATAAGAATAATTTATTTTGCCAAAATATTGTAAGAATTATATAACGACTTAATGATTTGCATAAGAAATAAAAATGTGCAACTGCGCCTGAGCTAGGCCGAGCCCGTATTGCAGGACGCAGATCTCTTCCCAGGAAACAAGTTATCAATATAACAGCATTTGCGTGTTACGTCCATATAATTTAACACAGAACAAAATATTAATTTGCAATCGAAATTGTGTGTTATGTGCATGTGCTTCGTGTGTTTAAAAGATATAAGCATGATGGACGGGACCCGCCGAGGTCGAGGCTTGCCAGGGCTGCGGGTTTATTCGAAAGATCGAAAGAGTTACCGTGGCCCTGGACTATAAAGAGCAACCGAGGGAACACGGGTGGGTTTTAGACAGCAAAATTCTGACACCCTCTCGCTCCACTCAAAGAGGGAAAAGTTAAAATTTGATCAATTCGAATCCCAAAAAAAGTGTTAAGGCATGTTATTTTTGAAGTCGGTTAAAAACTGAAAAGTTTATTTATTCATTTTGTAATTTATTTGCACACAATATAACACATAAATAAAAGAACCAAAAATCTTGTACAAAAGTCCTATTTTCTTGTAGAACTAAATGCGTTTAAAACCAAATGAAACAGTCTGCCAAAATTTCACAGCATAAATTGCACATCCTGTATATCGAGGTCGTTCTACTGCTAGATAAGACGATATATGGTACTTGGACTATAATATATTCTTATTGAAAACACCTCATCACATATTCATACAATATATCTTTGGAATAAGACAATATAACCAAGATATCTCTGTGCTCCGGCGACATATTGTCAATGCTGGTCTCAATTCACGCTTTTTACACGTGCCAGAAAATAAATTGAAATCAGGAAAAATCCTACCACAATTTTTTTGTTGGCCTACCAGAATAAAACTTATGTGGTAACCACCAGGTATTTAGGGAACCAGGCGGTGGACCTACGCAGGTGATTACCAACCAAGATAAAAATATATGAAACGGTTTTGGTGAATTGAAAGGATCTGGATCGAACATCGCATACCGTAAGATGTAGCGTTAAAAAATAAAACAATGGTAAAATAATATAATCCATTGGATGCGAGACGCAGGTCAATGTGACAGTATATAGGGGAGACTTATGTCCTGCAGTGGATTAACGGAAAGTCAATTGAACGATTGATCGAATAGAATGTATAGCGAAACAACCTTTTATCTGAATGAACTTCGACTGAACGATTCATTAAATATTTAATAATCGATGTCATGCCTTCGGGATCCGATAGAATGTGGAACAAGAATAGTGGAGAAACATCGGAGGACACTGAATGACCTTGACTCAAGTTCAAATGTATAAAAAGTGAGGAAACATCAGGTATGATCATCAATGATTGCATCTCCGCTTACCATCAGGTAGGATCGCAGTCAAGCACTGGTTTATACCAATTTAAAAAAAAAGGTACACCAAAGGTCAATGACCTTGATCTCAAGGCAAGATGTTTAATATAATACATGGAAACGTCTGGTACACCAAAGGTCTCTGAGGTGATCTCAAAGTCAAATATATAAAATGTTAGGAAACGTCAACCACGGTAGACGTGAGCTTGCAGACATCGAGAGATGGGTAGCTCGCCGTCCGGCCGTCCGGTAACCAACCGGACCAAGCTCGAGTCGTCAACGGCGCATAGTGTTCCACACGCGCCTGAAGGAGATATCAGCAAATCGTAGGGGCCCAGCAGGGTCGAAGTCTACTGTGGCCATAGGTTCGCTTCTGAAAGGAAAACCCCGGGCAACGCAAGTCAAAGAAGGAACATATGAGTGGGTTTTAGTTACTGTAAGTCTGGCACGCCCTCTCGTTCCACCCAAGGGCGGGATAAGTCATAGGATGATTTCCCACAAAAAAAAAAAACAGTTTTTACTCGTAGGTGGAAACTCCCTGTAGATGAAAGCAAATTTATTTTACAATTTTCCATTATGTCGCGAACACGTCAGTTTTGCATGACTTTTTTTAAAATTATAAACGTAAATAAAAAAACAACAGGTGACGGACGACCTTACAGAACCGGCTTCACCCTGCTGTTTAATTGAAAAGGCCGTGGGACAAGTTGGACTCGATGTCCAACAGAGTAACGACATATACAGGCATTGTAAAGTCTTCAATTCCATTGCTAAACAAACATATATGCACCAAACAAATAAATAAAACATTAATTTGACTAGGTACTTGATCGGTATTAACCTAAGTCACAAATTTTTAAAACTAATGTTATAAAAATTTGTATTTTTATTTATAATGAATACAGTCTAAATCTACTGAACCGGTTTAAAAAATCTTTAAAGTTTCATTATGCTACTTTACCAATGAGTGGCATGACATGGCATACAGTTTTATTTATTTATTTATTTTATTAATTACTATGGTTAAACAACCAATTACAGTAATTAAACAAAAAGTTTTAGGTTAAAAACGACATGTACTTACATCAATTCCTCTCACAGTACTTCTGGCATACCAATAAAATCATCTTCCATTCATCCGCAAACAGATCGTTTGTTGGATGTGAATCCAAGAGATCATTTAGTGCAGCCAAAAGTGCGAGGTATTGGAGACTGCGCACGGGCAACACTGCGACACTGAGGTACAGCAAACATTCTGTGCTTTTTGCCGCGTCAGTAATTGTCGGCAGTAATTGTTTTATTTTCAAGTGGACATAGCTGCTGGCAAAAGCAAGTCATAAATCAAAATATCTATCTCCAGACCTGTTGTTATTAAATAGCTTGAAAAAAACATCATCGTCATCATCATTTCAGCCAATAGACGTCCACTGCTGGACATAGGCCTTCCCCAAATGTCGCCACAATCAACGGTTCTGTGCGTCTCGCATCCATCGGATTCCCGCAACCTGCACCAGGAAAAAATAATAATTATAAAATATTATTTTATTTATTATTTATACACAATTTTAACCTGCCTGAAAAAGTTTATTGATAACATTTGAAATAATAAATTTAAAAAAAAAACTGGCGTAATCTAGTAAAGTTCATTTACCTACGTAATAACAATGAATAATTATGTTATCGAATTCGCTCAACGAGGGTTTCATTTCTCATTACAATGCAGCTCAGTATTTAAATTTTACACGTATTTCCTCCACAGTGCAATTACTGGATTTGAAATTTACAGATATTACGAAAATTCAACAACACGTATAACACACGGAAGAATGCTTTTGATATCCAAACTTTGACTTCATTAAGTAATAAATATTATAATATTGACTATTGACCGTTAATTGACAAAAAACCGTTTGGAAAGTTATTACTAGTGAAACTGGTAGGAATGTGAAGATAAATATCCTTGATAAAAATGCTTGGCTAAATGCCGGTCCTGCTCCACAGCCACTTTTGCCTGCTAATTAGTCATATTGTTTTTTTTTTTTAAGTTTTTATAAATATTGGAAGTGATGCTATTGCCCTTTTTGTATTGTGGTTTTTGTAATGGTTTCTTTATTATTTTATTTGTCTAATAAAGCTTGTGATCATTTATTATAATATTTTTTTTCGTTGGGAAAATCATCTAATGACATCCCCCGCTCTTGGGCGAAGCGGGAGATAGTGTCAGACTTTCACTGACTAAAAACCCACCCCTGTTCCTTCTTTGCCATCATTCCAGGGCCCCAGGGTTCTCTTTCGCATCACCCATGGCCCCAGTAGACTTCGACCCTGCAGGGTATTATTTTTTTATTTGGAAAAAATAGCATTGTATAATGTAGAAGTACTTTTTTCAAATTTTGTGAATGTGAACTAGCATGGAACATTTTTACTAGGTTGCAACTGGATGGTAGTTGGGAGTTTGTCATGCTCACTCACATGTCTCACTGATGGTGGCACGTGTTATTGGGTCATTTAGTTTCCTTCAAAAGGGTTAAGCTGAGTGAGTCTGATGCACGTGTCATACTCGTGAACGGGTGCGATCAGTTGAGACGGGTCATCTCTTAGATGCCAGTGGCTTATTTAAATTTTGTTTAATTACTTTTTTTTCATTACCTATCTACATTGTGCTCACATAATAGAAGCAACAAGATATATGTAACCAAGATTATATGTAACTCATAATATGATTTAAAACAATATCCATTGAGCTTCTTGCACGTTCTTTTCCATAAAGATCTACGCTTTGGAACGTGCAATTTAGCTTCATTTTTTTTGGACTGACCGACATTTGACTATTCAAAAGCGCCTGTGAATGGTCTGCTTTAGATAAATGCTTTTGATTTAATTTTGATTCAACACGAACGTGAAGTCCGTCGTTGTTTTACGATTTTGACTGGCCGTAGTATGGTGTAGTAGTCAGTAGCACTGACTGTTATGCCGGAGGTCGTAGGTTCGATTCCCATACAAGACAAATGTTTGTATGATGAGCACGATCATTTGTTCTATGTCTGGGTGTAAATTTATCTGTAATATGTACTTATATATTTAGAAATATATAAGTATGTTTCTCAGTTGTCTAGTACCAACTCATATCACAACCTCTGCTTGGTTTGGGACTAAATGGTGGAGTGAAATATTATTCCATTTATTTATTTTTATACTACATATTTACTACATTTTTAAATATTTCTTTAAAAAACATATAAATAAAAAAAACATTTAAAACTATAAAAAATAGTAGCCTAGCGGCATCGGAAACAGGGTCCAAACAAGCGGTGGTAAGGGCTCCTGAGAGAGAAATTTCCTAACAATGCGCGCCGTATCCAGGAATACAGCTTTCTGAATCAAGCCCTTCAATTAATATTATTATTCCACCGAAATACCAATTACGCATGAAAATAATTTTCATCCATCGAACAATTCCTTCGAATCGTAATAAAAAATAATTAATTTGCCAAATTATAGAAGTTTGTAACTGGAACCAAGTTTTAATTACCAGCTTTACATCAGCCTGAATTGAATTCCAGCTAAATTGTACATATTGGCATAATTAATATTGGTTAATGACTCATTAACGTGTCGCTAGACGATTCGGAAACACAAACAAAACTGATTTAAACATTAATAATAATAATAATAACCCCATCGTCGTATCTCTACGTTGACGCCGTGATGGGGCTTGCGTGCTCTGAGCCCTGGGCCTGTGACGACAGAGTTATTTTGTCGAGATAGGTCTAGGGCAAAGGGCCAGACTAAGAGAGATACAATCCAAGCCAAGGTTGCACATGCCGAGGGATGCATGGCTAGGGGAATGCACTAGTCGCTAGTGTGCAAACTCTGGATAATAGGGGGCCTCCAGTTTTATTTACCCTTGCCGCAGTGAACGCAGGGCTCTGCTGTGGTTGACTTT
Organism: Mythimna vitellina; assembly: GCA_949316375.1. Lineage (NCBI taxonomy): Eukaryota > Metazoa > Arthropoda > Insecta > Lepidoptera > Noctuidae > Mythimna > Mythimna vitellina. Next base: position 1,231,835 of record OX438690.1, on the reverse strand, counting down.
TAAATCCCTAGCTACTCGTGGGAATATCATGAATACTAGATCTAAAACTAAAAAACTTCTGGCGAGTATGCCTCAGATACGAGAAGATGACGAAACTATGCGACCCTTTTCGTTATCTCCCTCATCTCTTTTTCCATCAACCACATCATCATCACAATCTTTCCGCGTCATTTCGACGCCATCTTCATCATCAATACAGTCAGCGGATGTTGTACAGGAGACGAATTTTGTCGACGATACTGTACCCACTGCTAGAACTGCAACAAGTCGTAGGAAATGGAGTATTGAAATGAATAAATTCATTCTACGCACTTACCTTTATCTCACAAACATGGACACTGACAAAAATGCATATCTTCCATCGCTTCATACTAAGTTCTTAGAAAAATATCCGGATATGCAAGTAAGCCGACAAAGAATAGGTGACCAGCGAAGAGCCATAATTCAAAAGAAATTGCTACCACAAGATACAATTGATCAGATTTATGAAGAAGTCAGGGCTGAATTACAAATGTCTTACACTCAGATACAGCAACACTCCACACAATCTAACACACAGTTCAGCCAGCGTATGAGATGGACGAACGAACATAATGAAGCAATAATAAGAATATATTATAATGTCAGGCAATTAGAAACCAATAAAACAGTCTATAGAAAACATTTACGTGAAGAGTTTATAAATATATACCCAGAATTAACACATGTAACAGAGCAAAGATTATCTGATCAAGTGAGAGCGATTATAAATAATCTATATATAGACACTAAGAGGTTAGAAGAAATCAGAAATCAGGTAGCTGTAGAATTAGAGAATTTCAACAACAATGACCAAAATATCAGTATTTTACAAACAAGTGGCGATAATTTAAATACACAATTACAGACCGAGTCAGATCTATCTGGCATAATCGCAAATTCCCCTGACACACTTACAAACACCCTCATAACTAACGCGACCTTGAATAACAGTAGTGGAGGTGACATTGTTCTTGAATCATTCGTGAATATAGAAGAAGAGAATAATTTCTTGAATAATATAAATATTTCTCAATCTGAGCCAATTAATTTTAATTCTATTTTAGATAGTAGTACAGAAATTGAATCCACATTTCAACAAGCACAACTAAATTTTATAGATACACACCCCACTAATAGACCATATATTCCCAAGCAGAAAACTTCTAGAAAGTTTTCTACAATAGTTAATTACATAAATACCGTCATTCTTCCTAAACACGTTAATGGTGATACCGAGTTTATCAAATTGCAGACAATTATTTATTGTGCAGCATGGACGGCAGCTAAATGCAACGGAGCTAAAATATCGAACCTGATACAAAGTGAACGCCGCACATATAAATATAGAAAACCAAAGTGGCAAATCAGATTAGAAAAGAAAATCGAAAATTTAAGAGTAAATATAGGTAGGCTGACACATTTCATGAATGGTAATAGAAGTCAAAAATTAATAGCAGCAGTCGAACAAATAAAATTAAAATATCAGTTGCACGCTCAACACGAAAATTCTAATACACAAATAGAACACTTTTTGGATACTTTAAAACAAAAATTGAGCGCAGCATCTAGCAGGCTTAAAAGATACATGACATGCACTAATCGGAAAGTACAAAACACAAAATTTAAAAACAATGAAAAAACATTTTATAGGAACCTTGCGTCTAACAACAAAGACATTACTACCGAAAGGTTAGATACACCTTCACCGGAAACACTACGAGAATTTTGGGCCAATATTTGGGAAAATCCAGTATACCATAATGAATACGCAGACTGGGTCAGCGATGCAGCTACAGAAATTCCTGCTATGGAATTTGAGTTTATACCTATAGAAACATTTAAAGAAGTTATTAAGCGTACACACAACTGGAAATCGCCAGGTTCTGACAACATCCATAACTATTGGTATAAAAAGTTCTCTAGCATACATCCTTTCTTATATAACCATTTAAATACATTCATACAATCACCACATTTACTTCCAATATACATCACACACGGAGTAACTTATATGATACCTAAAGATATAAATGACACCACAAACCCTGCAAAATACCGACCAATTACTTGCCTACAAACCTTGTACAAAATATTAACAGCCTGCGTAAGCGAAGTAGTATACGAACATTTAATAAAAAATAACATTCTAGCAGAACAGCAAAAGGGATGTCGTAAGCATAGCCAAGGATGTAAAGAACAACTAACCATTGACGCGATAGCAATGAACAGCGCTGTTAAATGTAGGAAAGACATTCATACTATGTTTATCGATTATCAAAAGGCTTTCGATTCAGTTCCGCACAGTTGGTTATTATACGTTTTAAATTTATACAAAATTCACCCAACACTGAAGCAATTCTTAGAAACGTCTATGCAGAACTGGCAAACTGTACTTAAAATTAATTCATCATCGACGACAGTAGCTACTGAACCGATCTCTATTAAACGTGGAATTTTTCAAGGAGACGCTCTGAGTCCTCTATGGTTTTGCATGGCACTAAATCCATTGTCACACTTGCTGGATAAAACAGACGTGGGATTCACACTGGCAAACCATAATACACAATATAAACTAACACACCTAATGTACATGGATGACATAAAGTTATATGCAGCAGACAAGGAAGCACTTTCTCAACTAGCTGATACAACTCAGCTATTTTCTGATGACATTTGTATGTCATTCGGAGTCGATAAGTGTAAAATCTTGTCCGTTGTAAAAGGTAAAATACAAAATAATAGTTACACGTTAGGATCAGGTGAATCAATCGACCCGATGGATGAACAGAGTACTTACAAGTATTTAGGTTTTAAACAGTCTCGACAGATACAACAAAAACTATCAAAACAAGAACTGCTCAAAAAATTCTCACACCGCCTCAACCTTATTTTAAAAAGTAACCTAAACTCTAGAAATACGATAAAAGCCATCAACACATTTGCAATACCTATTCTCACATACTCTTTCGGAATTATAAAATGGTCAAAGGCTGATATCAAAAAACTACAGCGTACTGTCCACATACACCTTACCAAGCATAGAAAACACCATCCAAAATCGTGCATACAACGACTTACACTGCCTCGCCAAGAAGGAGGAAGGGGACTGATAGACATTCAGAATTTACATAATAAACAGATACATTCACTCAGAGTGTACTTCCATTATAAATCAGAAAATTCATTACTACACAAACAGATATCGGATATAGATAAAAAACTTACGCCACTAAATCTCCAAAATAGGAACACGCAAATAAATGAACACATTACAAGTACACAACAAAAAATTGCAGCATGGTCTGAAAAAGCCCTTCATGGAAGACACCGAGCCTCCCTGAGCCAGCCACACGTCGATAAATTGATGTCGAACGAATGGCTCAAACGAGGCGAATTGTTTCCAGAGACTGAGGGTTTTATGCTAGCAATACAAGATCAAATAGTAGCCACTCGTAATTACAGAAAATATATCATGAAAGACCAGAATCAGCCGACTGATTTCTGCAGACACTGCAACAGTGCCTCCGAAACCATCCAACATATTACAGGAGCATGTAAATCGCTAGTCCAAACAGATTATAAACACCGCCATGACCAAGTTGCTGCAATTATACACCAACATTTAGCATACAAATATAAACTTGTAACTGAAATGGTGCCTTATTATAAATATAAACCAGAAATAATTTTAGAAAGTAAGGACATCAAAATTTACTGGGATCGGACTATTATTACAGACAAAACAATTCACTACAACAGACCCGATATTACTGTTCACGATAAAACTAACAAAACCGTATATCTGATAGACATAGCAATACCTAACTCACACAATGTTCAAACCACGATATCCGAAAAACTCAGTAAGTACCAAGATCTCGCCATAGAAATTAAAACACAATGGAAAGCTCAAACAGTTCATATTGTCCCGATTGTTCTGTCGTCTACTGGCATAATACCAAAATCTCTCGCACAGAGCCTCAACACTCTACAGATACCAGCTCAAACATTGTACATGCTCCAAAAAGCCACCATCCTTAACACCTGTCGTATAACTAGAAAGTTCCTGACTTCTTCAACGCTGACATCTACCTTTTCCATTTAAATCCCGCCTTACATACTTGGCCCCGGCCCGTGTGTAAGGTTTATTAATCTCTCTTATACGGGAAGAACTATAAAGAACTAAACAAAATAATAATAATAATAATAATATTCCACAACTATCACACAACGCCGTCTAGTCCCAAGCTAAGCAGTGCTTGTGTTATGGGTACTAGACAACTGATAAACATACTTACATATTTCTAAATACATACATATATAGATAAATTACACCCAGACACAGAACAAATGATCGTGCTCATCACACAAACATTTGTCCTGGGTGGGAATCGAACCCACGACCTCCGGCATAGCAGTCAGGGCCACTAACTACTAGACCAACAGGCCAGTCAGACATTATTCTGTATACTTGAAAACAGTTTGAAGAATGCTGCTGTGATTACTTAAAGATACCTACTTACCCGGTAAGTACCTACCCTCTGTTATTCAAATACATTCTTTGAGTGGAAATTCGTCAATTTAGAAACAAAACATTTTGATAGAAACGAAGAAAGTTTCGAGTGCTGCAGGGACTTTCCACGTCTATCAAACGACGTTTTTCAATACGCTTATGATGATAATAAATAAGCAGGGGTCAGGGGTTGTAGCGCAACTCGTTGGGGTTGCTTAGGGCCCAGCCTGATACGATAAATGTAATAAATTGTGACGGGGCGAGCTCACATAGTTTTTCGCACTAGTGCGAAAAACAGTAAACTGTGTAATAATAATAATAATAAATCGATAATTTATAATAGTAATATATCATAGGGCACATTTACAATAAAGTATATTAAAAATTGGGAGCAGTGGTGGCCGAGTGGTAACGGACCCGACTTACGAGTTGTAGGTCGCGGGTTCAAACCCAGCCAGGCGCATTACTTCGTGTAATTTATTTCATCACCACTGCTCTCAAAACGGTGAAGGAAAACATCGTGAGGACATCCGGCCTGTCCTAGAACCAAAAATTCGAAGACATGTGACATTCACCAACCCGCACTGGGCCCGCGTGGTGAATTACGGCCCATTCCCTCTCCTAGAGAGGAGGCCTGAGTCCCAACAGTGGGAACATTAAAAGGCTGATTATACGTATACGTATATTAAAAATTAAAAAATGAACACAGTTGCTGATTTGCCTGAAATAGGGTAAAATAGGGTGGAACCTGTACTTCCGGCTAGAGAGTGCTTAAATTCAAAATAATAAATTGACACTAAATATGACTATTATAAAAACTTAATTAAATTTAAAAATACGCCGTGTTTCATTTACATACAGCAAATAGGTATTTTGTCTCTACATAAGATATCCTTAGGAAATATTATTGTAATTTATGTGTGCCTAAAAAGCGGTAGAGACAAGAGCGGATTTTGGAGTAAGTGTATTGAAAATAACTTTACGGGGGTGTCAGACTTTTACTGACTAAAACCCACCTGTGTTACTTCAGTTGTTCTTTGTACTCTAGGACCGGAGTAACTTTTTAAACGATCCCTCTTAACAATATCAATTTCAAAATTTAATCGTAAGCATGCATAAGTATTTTTAATTGGTTTACTATACGACGTGAATTTCAAAGTGCCTACCTAACCATACACATACGTGACTTTCAACTAAATTGAAACATTCACGATCAATCAAAACAACTAATAGAATCCCAACTCGTTTGCGAGTAACAAGATCAAATTGTGCAAACACCTTTAGAAGGGCGTGCAATCAGATGTATGGCGCTCCACAGTCAGCCAAGTAATCACGGATTCCTTTGAAAGCCTGCGATCGACTTCATAACGTCGAGCGACGAGATGCTGAATATGGATGACGTGTTACCATAGTGATCTTAAGCAAGAAGAACGTGTAATGGTTGGGGGAAAGGAATTAATGGGCATACCGTTATATTGTGGGTCATTTGTTAACAAAAATAAAAAGAAGATATACCTTAATAACTGACAGACTCAGACATGAAGATATCCGCAGGAGAACCAAGGTTGCCGACATAGCACGAAGAATCGCCAAACTTAAGTGGCAATGGGCAGGGCACATTGTTCGCAGAACGGATGGCCGTTGGGGCCGAAAGGTTCTGGAGTGGCGACCGCGTACCGGAAGACGCAGTGTTGGAAGGCCCCCTACAAGGTGGACCGATGACCTGGTGAAGGTTGCGGGAATCCGATGGATGCGAGACGCACAGGACCGTTCTTTGTGGCGACATTTGGGGGAGGCCTATGTTCAGCAGAGGACGTCTATCGGCTTAAATTTTGATGATGATAGTAAACATAAAACCCGTGTATGAAACACCCGCACTTACATGAATTGCATGCAATCTGAAATGGAACTTTAATACTACATAAAATATCAATAAACAGAAGTAAATTCGAAATTACCATGAAAATATCGCAACGAAATATTTTATTCGCAGTTTAATTCAGAAAATTCGTTGAAACTAGTATCCGAAATGCATCGTATTTTGCAATTTGATAGATTGAAAAATAAACTGAACGAATTGAAAGTTTTCAATATTTCTGATTTTATTGAGGTGCATTCAAACTATACAGACTCATTGGATGAATGTATGTTCAATTAGAAACACGTGATGTGTGTGTGTTTGTTTGTGAATACACGTCGATGTGAGAAATGATTCACAAAACATTCAGTAATATCAAGTTAAATGGCATATATTGCTAAAATGGTTGCTTTTTAATCCCCGACGGAAAAGAGGGGTGTTATAAGTTTGACATGTCTGTGTATCTGTGTGTTTGTGTGACTGTGTGTCTGTCCATGGCATCGTAGCTCTTAAACGAATGGACGGATTTTGTTGCGGTTTTTTTTTTTTTGAAAGGTGTCGTAACTGGGATAGTTCTTAAGTACAATATATACAGATCTGTCCAAGTGTTCAAGGTCATCAGCTCGTTTGTTAGCTGCTTTTTGTAGTATTGATTTTAATATGTTTCTCTGGAAAACATAATTTATAAAATAGTGTGAATGTGTCAAGAAAAGACTCGTACACTTCATTAGGATTACTGGTTTTATAAATGTCTGAAAATGATAAATTAATTAAGCAATTTTTAAATTTTGACATATTTTCATTACTGATTACATTACTTGTTGAGTTTACATGTGGATGGATGGAGAGGAAGAGGGAGACCAAAGAAAAGATGGATGGATTGTGTGAAGAGTGATATGAAAGACAAGGAAGTTAATGATAGCATGACGAGTAACAGGGCAGAGTGGAAGAAAAAAACGTGGTACGCCGACCCCAAATAATACGGGATAAGGGCAGGAAGATGATATATTACATTACTTGTTACCTGCCAGTATTTAATACAACATTTTTAAACTGGGAACTGCATTAATTGAGCTGTATGGTCGGACAGAGCAAATTCCATGATGTCAACTTTACCTGCTTTACGAAAGTTATGAGCAATATTATCTATATACGTGTTACTTTTTAGTCGTGTAGGTTGATTTACAGCCAACTTTTAATTATAGTTTAGTAAAAGACCTTCAAATTCAATAGTATGAAGGTTCCTTTATACGATGTCAATGTTGAAATCGCCGGTAACTATACTATTTAGATGGCGTTTCTTAGATATCTCTTTTAGGAGAGTTTGTGGCTTATTCATACATTGATTTAAGTTAGTTATTTTGGTCACTCTATATACGCATGCTAATATAGTGTTATAGTTAGGTAACTATGTTGCACAGCATTCTAATACTCCGTTTTCCGATAAGTTTGCAATCTTCTTTAATTCTATAAAGTGTTGTCCGTTCTTATTATTCTTTATGACATCCTTTTAATTTTAAGTTACTAATGCAATTTTTTTTTTGTGTACAACAAAAATATACCTATCTATCTATCCATGGTATCGAAAGTGATTTCATCGCACGGCACTGATAGATGCATCTTGAGCTCCCACGGTGGGATGCTATGGTACGCTGCAGTAGGCAACGGCATGCCGAAGGATACCAGCGTCCGCCAACACTCTATCAAACACCACTTTTGATTAAAATGTATATCGGGCAGCAGAAACTCCCGTAATAGACGTGCCATGATATGCTGTTGCAGAGCGCTGGAATACCACGGTATCTAAGTGGCTAGTGTGTGCTGACTAGTGGGAAAATACTTTACCATGCCGTCCCGATCTGCGTGGGCCTTTGGTTGCTTAGCAACTTTTTTGTCGTTATCGCTGTCTCCGAAGATGCGCACACGGGAACGTCAGCAACGACATTTTTGGAAAAAAAATTGCTTCCAATACACGGGGCGATAGTTGCGCCATCGGGTGTCTTAGCTGACGCGTCTCTATATGTGCGCATTTTCATACAATTCCATGTGAGAGACAAATTAACTGCGGAGACATAAATGTAACGTTGTCACATTACCAAATCGAATATTATTTATTCATTTATTTAAACGTCATGTACAGTAGTGGTACATAGGCGGACTTAATGCAACAAGGCATCCTCTACCAGTCAACGTTTGGGTTTAAAAGACAACACTGTTGTAGGCTTGCACCTTCTATGGAAGCCTTTCAAAACTTTCATGCAACGTATTTTTACTCAAATTGTCTATGCAAACCTAAGAACCTTCCCACATACGATGTCTAATTCGAAACCTCACGTGAAATAGCAGCGTTACCATTCTCTAACTAGTATTACATCGAGCGTAATTTGACGGTAACATATCGACATGCCATCGCATCGCTCATCGTTCATTCTATCGCTATTCGGACGTTGACGAAAACAGGACGTACATTTGACTGCTGATATCCTGTCAACGTTAGTTTCTAGCGATGATTGTGAGTCGGAATGGTGCAGATATAAAGTTCAAATCTATTGGCATTAAAGCCTCTCTAACACAAATGTGTTAGTTACTAATTAGAGTACTTTAAAACTATTTCCCTCATGATAAAAGCTTGCTCTTGGGTCAAGTCAAGTGTCAACAAGACGTTAAGACAGACCTTTATACAACTTGTGAGCACTCGGACACCACGATTCAAGAATTTCAACCCCAAACGGTTCGAAAATATACCTTCCAACTTTGGACAGAGAATAAGCATTGCCATACAGCTTGGCAATGTCGCCAGTCTTTTGGGCACATCAATCACAAAAAAGTTTATTGTGTGTGAGTGTGTTTTAGTTTTATGTGTTTGTGTGTGTATTATGTGTGTATGTTGTGCTATGTGTCGATTGTGTAAATAAAATTCGTTAATCGATGGCGATGTGGAGGTGTTTTTCATGCCATATTTTTGTTTTTTTTAATTATTTTAGGTTTTTTAAGGCCTCCCAAACGGTGGACCGACGACATGGTGAGGGCCGCGGGAATCCGATGGCCACGAGAGGTGCAGAACCAGTCGTTGCGGAGTCACTAAAGGGAGGTCTGTGTCCAGCAGTGAACGTCTTCCAGCCACCAAATTGATGTTGATTGTGATTCGCGTTATTTTGTATGGCCAATAACAATATTCATAATGCAACTATAGGAATGAAATTATTATTATTGTATAATTCATGTACATACTTATATAATAAAAGAAAAGAAGACGGACAAAGAAAAATAGGTACATAGGGATGATTATTTCTACGGAAACCTCTTCCAGCATACCTGCGAAAGGAAAGTTGGAAAAAAGAGATGTAGACGCCGTGTGTAAAAGTGAAAGGAAAAAAAAACAAAAGTACAAACAAAACAATTATCAATAAAATATATAACATAAAAATATACTATCATAAATATATAAATACACATAGTAGAATAAATATCGCAATAATACATAGCATAGCATAGCATAGTCGGCCTTATAATGTTCCCACTGCTGGGACTCAGGCCTCCTCTCTAGGACCTCTCCTATTGTGGCCCGTTCCCTCGAATGGGCCGTAATCCACAACGCGTGCCCAGTGCGGGTTGGTGGATGTCACATGTGTTCGAATTTTTGGTTCCAGGACATGCCGGTTTCCTCACGATGTTTTCCTTCACCGTTTTGAGAGCAGTGGTGATGAAATAAATTACACAAAGTAATGCGCCTGGCTGTGTTTGAACCCGCGACCTACAACTTTTAAGTCGGGGCCGTTACCACTCCGCCACCACTGCTCCTCAATAATACATACTGAATAAAAAATAGATACTTATAAGCAACTACGACGAAATAGAAAGATAGAAAAAAAGATAGAAATGAGTAGAATCTTTTACCTCAAAGCATTTTAATATTCGTATTATGTAATGTAGGTTTTATTTAGATTAACTATCCCGACCTATTTTTCAGTAAAGGTCAAGATTAAGACCTTGATCTTTCAATTTGTTTCAGTTTTTCTTTTCAAAGTAGGTAGCAGAGAACACAGGTCTCGTCTAGACCGAAAATTACTCGCAAAAACTGATTCCTGCATTAGTATTGTTTATCATCCCCACAAAGAGCTGAAACGAAAGTCATATAATCACATGAATATCGGAAACATCACGGATTCGTGGCTTCTGTCAAAAAAACTTGGTAAAATGTCAAGTTATATAGTTTATAAGATAATGTCTATATAGCTATAACTGAATCGATTCCAATAATGTTAGCACAATGATATATTTTTTCCTAAAAATATTTAAAAAATGGTCACGAGTTGGACACCACCGCACTAATTACAAAACAGGTCCCGGCAAGTCATAGCGAGCATTAGCGCCAGGGCTCAGCTGAGTGCGAGAGCAAAACAACCCTTCATTTGCCCGGATGGCTCGGTGACCATGGTTTTGTGCGGGCAACCAGATTACATTGTGATTTTTCATAAATGTAAAATTTTGTACATAGATGCTTTATAAAAAAATACTAGACACGAGTTTCGCGTTTCGCATATACTAAAACTAATGTGGTATATATAGCTCCATCCTTTTAACAGAGCCCATGAAGAGCAGAAAGAGGCACTACCTCTGAATTAACTTTGCAACGTTTTAAGCTTAGTTCAACACAAAGGGCTACGTTTTGTACACAATACTTACTTACAATGCAATACTTTCATGCAATAAGAAACTTCAGTTGAAACAGAACTTTAGATTTAACTGGGAAGCAAGTTTGTGCTTTTGAAAGTTGCCAGGAGGTGGCGGAAAAACTTGCCACGGTGTATGCGGCTATAACTTGGTTGCTGCGGTCTTCCCGTCCAACTATAATATAGGTGTCTTCAAAGCTAGAGTGAATAGGCTCTTAATAAACTAGTGCGCCTGACCATCCATGATTGCATTTCCGCTTACCATCAGGTGGGATCGCATTCGTTGGCACTGGTTTATATCAATTTAAAAAAAAAAACTTGCCAGCGATGTAAGATTTATAGAATAAGAGTACCTATTTATACATGAGTATAGCATGCGAGCTCCCGCATGCGGCTCACATTTTCTCACAATACCTAATATTAGTTGGCAAAAGTAGTAGGTGTGATAGTGTGTATGTATGCTTGTCACTCTTGTCACTCAAAAGAGACTTTGACACCTGAATTTTTTTCGGCGTTTCTTCTCAGCGTAGTCAGCGAGGAAACACCGGCCGCATCTAGTTTAAATAGAAGAAAAAAATTACTTATAAAAGCGTTTTTTAAAAACCTATTTGCAAAAAAAATATCATTTATCATTCACCCTGAAACGGCTGAACAGATTTGGATAAAATATGACCACGTGGTTAGACCATGCCCTAGATTACGTTTTATTCAAAATCAAATAAATCAAAATCAAATAATTTATTCGCATAATATGGGTAGATTAGGAGTATGTTTCCTTGGAATAATTTTCTACTTTTATACAGGCGAAACCGCTGGTAATAAAATATTTAATAATTATGGTTTATTTTATCCATTAAGATGTAATTACCCGACTACGGCAAAGCCAAAGGAGGGTTATGATTTTGACAGGTTATATATGTATGTATGTATGTTTATCTGTTCCCTCATAACTCCTAATCTACAAATCGGAGCTCGACATATGAGGTATCGTTAGAACCGTCTTAATTGTTCACTGAACATTACTTATTCTGTAGCTGGATATAGGCTACGTGTCGTATCACAAAATTCGATATGGCGCCCTCTAGCGGACAAAAAGTAATGTGTAAAAAAAAATTGAGATAAATACGCCGTGTTTAGTATCATTTGAAAGGGCTTCTCTGGTAATTATAAAAAAATATCAAAATTCAATGTGGCGCCCTCTAGTGCAGTGGAAAAGTTTTGTGTTAAAAAAAATAAGATAAATACGTCGTGTTTAAAATTTAAATAGTATAGAAGCACATTGATTTAACACCAAAATTGTTTAAATAATTAAAAAATAAAATAAAAATCGACTACGAAAAAAAAAACGACGCGAAAAAAGTATGAAACCAGATTTTCAGGGTGCTGATACAAACAAGGTAACTGGAAAAACAAAAAGAAAAGCCGCACTCACACGTTATAGGTACCAACCGAAACCCTTTAATAAGTGTGACTACGGCTTTTCTTTTAGTTTTGTTCTTGTTTTTCAGTTAGGTACGAGTACCTCGTTATTTTTATCTTTCAAATAGGCTATCCGTACAATGAAAGTATTTACCCAATTGTGACATCAGCTGTCCTATTTCTATCATTTGTGAAAGTCGTGTACAATAAAGAATTATAAGGATACTAGCTGACTCGGCGAACTTCGGACCTCCTAATAATGTGATAAATGAAGAACTGCTCGACCGATTTTGTGCAAACTTCACATAAACCATCTAGTAAATAGTCCGTAAACATTTGGTTTGGGTAGGTGAGCCCGTTCTTGAGTTATAAAATTACAACGAAAAGTGGCATTGATTTTTATATATATAGTATATATACATATAAAAATCAATGCTGCAAGCATGAATGCAATGTTTGCTAGTGCAAACCCAGCGAACTCCGTTTCGCCACTAGATGGCTTCGTTTTATGTAACATTTCGTTTGGTGATTAAAAGAAGAAGACATTTTTTTTTTGCTATAAACCTCACGGAGCCTGAGACTTTTCCAACGAATGCAAAACCGTGGAAATCGGTTCGTACGTTCTGGAGTTATAGCGTCAGGAAGGAAAACCCGACTTATTTTTATATAGTAGATAGATTAAGAAATGATAGTTTATTATTAGAAAGGTAAACAAGATTATGTAACTACGTATGTTCGACTACAAAAAATAATAATCTATTATATGTACACATCTACACATTGATGTTACAGTCGTGTGTACATATTTCAGAGATATAATTTGCTTGTTCAGTATCTCAGAATATGTCAATAACAGGAGGTTCCTTTGAACTTGCCTATGTTTGACAAAGATATAATTCGTGTACAAGCAATATTGCATGGTGACTGTTACGACTCAAATGCAGAATAATAATAACAACAATAATACATTGTATTGAGACAAGATTGACGGTTTCTACGAATATCTCATCTTTGGAGAAAGTAAATTTCACTTCAAAGACTCAAAGTTATATACATATAGGCTTTGGTAAACTAAATGTGACTTGCCCTCGCAAGTGACCTTTTTTTAGAGGTGAGGAAACATCAAGTAACTTCTCGCGTTCAAGGGTAGAACGAGAGGGTGAGTCAGAATTTTATTTACTAAAACTCAGTAAATGTTTATGGTGGGCATGTTCCTTCTTTGTTTTGCGTTTTATGGCTCCGGTTTTCTCTTTAAGAAGCGAACCCATAGCCTCAGTGGGCTTCGATCCTGCTCCCTATGGTTTTGATGACATCTCCTTGAGGCGCGCGTGAAACACTACGTGCCGTTGACGACTTGGGCTCGGTCCAGATGGTTACCAGGCGGCCAAACGGTGAGCTACCCATTGCTCGCCGTTCGCAAGCCCACGCCTACGTTGGCTGGAAATTGGGCTCGGGATCTCAGCGGCTGATGAGTGATGGCTGTTCCCTCCTCCTCTGACTTCTTCGGCGGTGGCTGGGGCGTGACGATGTTCGTTCCCGCTCGATTGTGGCCATCTCCTTTGCTCGCATTTCAAATACAACAACATAAGAAAGAAGCGGCCACTTCGAGTTGTAATTGCTTACAAAACTGTGGAGGCCTAGAGCCAAAGCCTACTGGGTAAACCCTTGGCTTGCTTCCGAACGGAAAATCCGTGGTCCTGCTCCGTGGAACACAAAAGCAAAGAAGGAACATATGTAGGTGTGGTTTTAGTAATTAAAAGTCTGACTCGCCCTGCTGCTTCACCCTAGAGCGGGAGAAGTCATTACATGATACCACCTCGAAAAAAAAAGCCTTTTGGAAACAAAGAGATAGACAAATATATAAATGTTTCTGTGGACATCGCACAATAGTTTTAGGACGGTATTTAGAAAAACTAAAACTTGCCGGGCGAGCCGTTGCCGCTCGCTGATGGCTCCTGACCTTCTTTACTTCAAATATTAACCTTATTTTTAGAGTTCCTTATTTCAAAAGAAAAAAACTGAACCCTTATAGAATCACTTTGTTGTCCGTCCGTCTGTCTGTCTATCTGTTTGTTCAGGCATCACGCAAAAACTACCGGTTCGATTATGATGAAACTTGCTATAATTATTCTTTAATATCCTGGGCACCACCCTGGATACTTTTTATCCCGGAAAAGTATATACAATAAAAAACAAACTTAATTTTGCGGTTCGATCCCTAGACCCGATTACTGTACCAAACGTAAATAATAAGATTTTTGTAGGTTACGTTATCCGCAGTGGAGTTCACTAAGGGGCGCTGCACACGGCTAAGATAGTATAATATTTTATCTTAAGATACAATATCGCTCGCCATACAATTCAATGGACTATCACACACGACGAAGATAATAAATAATATTTCATATTTTCGTATCTCAAAAAACCTAATAAAAACATTTTCGACTTCTACGCGGACGAAGTCGCGGGCAAAAGCTAGTTGCTACGTGACATTGTAATTTTTTTTTCCATGTTATTGTTCTTGACTGTACATCACAGAATTAATAAGTGCTAACCTCAGGGACATAATTTATTGATGAAGGCTATTTAGGCTATAATAACATCATGCTATGACCCACGAGTAACGAAATAAAATATCACAAAACCAGCCTTAAATAAGAGCAAAAGAATAATGATGAAACCTAACGCTGATCCATAAATTCTCTACCATCGTAAATCGGTTTATTATATGTAATAAGAATTCACATCAGAAACCATTGTTTTTACTCTAAAACTAACCTCCCTTCCAAAGAAAATACAACCAAAAAAATACAAATCTAAGAGCAAAAACCTACCTATAAGGAAAGAAAAACCTCAATCGAAGTAGGGACGTAGTTGGGAGGTTGGAACATTCAAATACATAAATCTTTGGGGCGACGTTAAGTTTTTTATGCCCGACCCGATAAGTAGCCAGCTCCCTCGGGCACACTTACACATTCAGAATATCTTACTGAGCGCGCACTTGCGACTCAGACTGGTTGGACGACAGTTTGTCTGCGTCATAAAATATAGCCTAATATTTTAACACACGACTGTTAATACATGTTGTGTATGATGTATGATGCCCTGGTATTATGCATGAAATGGTTTCCTGAAATTTTCTCATCCGCTTGGCTGGATGAGCAACGGAACCACAAAATATCACAGAAAAAAAGGAATTGAGGATGGTAATGACGCTGTTTGCTAGTAATTTTGGAATTTTTTTATTTGTGGTAGATTTTAACATTAAAATTCGAGAACTAATTCGTATGAAGTTGGCAGGTAATACCATCACAGCGTTAATGATTCCCAATTGTGTATTCTTGTATTCGCTTTTTCTCACTCTTTTATTGCGTCTACCATTATTTTTCTCTGCATCACCTAAAGGTTGACTGGAAATGCCTAAGAAGAAAATATTAAGTCCGCCTCTATACTGATATGTGCATAAAGCAATAAATAAATAAATCATCAAGTTACTTTTCCCTCTCTAGGGTGGAGAGAGGCCAGAGGGCGTGTTAGACTGACTGAAACCCGCCTTTGTAACCACACGCCACGGTAACTCTTTCAAACGGTCTCACAGCAACCAAACGGCATAATTTTTGTGTTTAATAATTATACGTTAGTTAGTTATTGCTTATTTTAGCACTTATTAAAGTCGTTAGTTTGTGCACAGCCTATATTACTGCAGATTTCGACATAGTATTTGGTTTTACGAGCAAGAATAGAAGTAGTCCTAGATTGTTACAGCTCCCGATTGTAGGACCAGTCTCTTAGGTCTTCAAACTTATGTAAGTTAATGTGATCTTTGTTGTGAAGTTAGTTTGTAATCGTAATCCGCATGTTATTAACAAGCACGCATAAAATGGAATAAAACTTAAAGGATGGTAAAAGTGGGTTCTATTTTCAAAATGATTAAAGGCTAAAACATTTATGCCTTTTTTTAAGTGGTAAATCATCCAATGACTTCTCGCGCTCTAAGGTGTGTTTCCTGATAGCTACAACCCGTTAATCTTTAAGTCAAGATTGAATAGGTTACTTCTAGGTAAGCGCGTTCCATCGTCGACCGCATCATCGCTTTCCATCAGGTGAGATGGCGGTCAAGCGCGAACCTATTGAGAATAAAAAAAAAAAAAAAAAAAAAAAAGGTAGAGCGTGACGACGTGACAGACTTTTACTGACTAAAACCGCACCTGTGTCCTTCAGTGGCCCTTTGGGTTCTAAAACTACAGGTTTCCTTTTCAGAACATCCATGCCTGTAACTTGCAGAAAAGTATGCAAGTATATCAGCTATATACTTGAAGTCCTCTCAACTTTAGTTTGGTCTTCGTCAGAATTATTATTAAGTTCTCTTAATGATTTGATATTTTTCATAATATTTATTAGTTTATAATTTTAGCATTTAAATGTATTTTAATAATATAAATAACTTTTTGTTTTTTTTTTTCTATTTGAAGTTTCTTGTATTTGTTTATTGTGCAAGCCTACCACAGTGTTGTCTTTTTTAACCCAAAGGTTGACTGGTAGAGAATGCCTTGTTGGATTAAGTTCGCCTATGTACCACAACTGTACATGAAGTTTAATTATATAAATAATTATTCCAGTGTCATAAAAAAATCTGATTATTGTATGTTACTATAGTAAGCAAGCGTGATTCCATAATTTTATGCAAGTTACATGCATGTGTCTTTTAGCCTTTATACTACGTTTGTCCCGTGACTTCCATCCCGTGACTATCTGAAACTGCATTTTTTTCAGATAAAAAGAAACTTATTACTCTACGATGTAACTTTCTTTCAGAAAAATAATTTTCATCATCGGATCAGCTTACCGATAACAATATTATCAATCAATGATCATTGTATCCAGGCCCCCAGTTTAGGTATGGAGCCTAAAAAAGAGCCACTTCATCAATGTAAATGTTTTATGAAACAAATTTACAAAATCGTGATATATGTTATAATAATCGTATATATAATGTTTCGATATAGTTTTGTTTTATTTAACAATTGCTACATACTATTCACATATTATGGTCGACCGTCGTGGCGTCGCTTGGGGGAGGCCTGTATCCAACAGTGGACGTCTTTCGGCTGAAATGATGATGATGATGATGATTCACATATTTAAAAAAAAACACTAAACTAACTTTAAATCGGTTAAGGTTTTTAATTTAAAACTTATTTTATCTCACAACGAGTAGGTAACCTACAAACTTGGGGGGTGACCGGATGTGGTCTTAGTTATAAGCGAAATTCACGAGAATGTACTGCCGACAAACTGCTATGCAGTTTGGCAGATGTTACAAATGATTCTTGATGTAACAAATTAATAGTAAAAAAAAAAAATTAAAACTAAGTAAAAATAATCTAAAATATCACATGGAAAAACTCTTCCTATGCTCAATTTAACATAAAGTAAGGAGTGTTCTGGAGCTTCTTAAAGATGGTAAAAAAAACTTTAATCAAAAAGAAATCAAAACTTCTATTCTTTTGAACAAATCAACATAATATATTTCATTACTAACCAGGTGTTAAAACTGGTAGCCTACCCTGTAAAGCACTCTTCGTGTAAAAGAAACGCCCGGGTGCTGCCATTGTGTGGACCGCCCGGAGAACACGGTGGAGCATACGGTGGAGGTGTGCCCTGCCTGGGCAGAGCAACGCCGTGTCCTCGTGGAGGCGATCGGCGACAGTGATCTCTCGCCCCGGGCCGGGCTGGTACAGGCCATGGTCCGGAGTGAAGAGGAGTGGCCGGCTGTCGCCTCCTTCTGCGAAGCAGTAATGCTAGCATAGGAGGTGGCCGATTGCGCAAGGCATCGGTCCTCCCGCCCTAACCGCCGCCGGGATTCCGATCCCGATTTCCAGCCACCGTAGGTGCGAGCTTGCGGACGGCGAGTAAAGGATGGCTCGCCGTCCGGTAACCGCCCGGACCCTAGTCGTCGACGGCGCGTACTGTTCTACGCGCGCCTCAAGGAGATGTCAGCAACTGTAGGGGCCCAGCAGGGTCGAAGCCTACTGGGGCCACGCGTAGTGTGAAAGCGAAGCCCGGGGCCCCGGGATGAAGGCAAAGAAGTAATAGGAGAGGATTTTTGGTCAGTAAAAGTCTGACACTAACTCTCGCTCCGCCCAAGAGCGCGATTTGTCATTAGATGATTTTCCCACCTGAAAAACTAAAAAATCCTGTAAAACCCTCGGAATGAACTCCTTTTATAATGTAAATAAAGATGTAACAAATAAAATTGTAAGATATCGAGATACTGTATCACCCCCAGCCCCTATACCAATAAACTCCTCTCTCGCACACACTAACTAATTCTTTATAATCCCATTACATAAATAAGCACCTTTGAAAGAAAGTAAACACAACTCTAAGCTTGTTTAATTCTCACTCAAAAGTGTAGAACGACGCAAAATAAGAGTAAAAGCATAGTTATTGATTCACTAATTTAGTTTGCGCCAACGAATGGAACGAATCTCGAATAGGGGCGACTTCGAGCTGCACTGGGAGGCGGACTGACGCTCAACTTGATTTGCACGGTTAAAGTGAACCTTACTGCTTTATCTTTGAAACCGTACAGGTGATAAGATACAGCGAATGACATGTTTATTATCTGAGATAAACAAAAGAAATAAAGTAAAATATTTTATTTGGCACGCACTGTTAAAACAAAATTTAAGACAACTAAGAAAAAACAAAGAAAAAGAAATCACTGACACAATGTGTGTCTCACGGCTGCGCCAAATAGGTCCAGTTCAGCAAAAAATGCCAGACAACTACATGGCAATCAGTGGTAGTTGCCTGACGCTGGTTTTCAATTGATCCTTATTGAGTGTGTGAGATCGGAGTAGGTAGAGTATTTTTACCTAAATTTTGATGACACAGATTTTATAATACCTCCTCTTAAAAGCGTCCTTCCTGAGGTACGTTTTCACACAATATAATAATAAAGAACACAAAGAGGAACGTAGGCGTATGTACCCAACTCGTCTGTCTAAACAAAAGATACTTACTGTTCCTAAAATAAGTAACTATTTTGGTAAACGCACGAGGAAATATGTTACAACGATGTTTATGCCTTGCGATGTGATTAGCTACGCCCAAACTTATTGTCGTGTGCTAAATTTAAATACCAACTTTTTTACCAACCCTGGGATTCGTCCCAGGGTTGCCTTCGGGCAACGAAGGAACAGGAGTGGGTTTTTAATCAGTAAAAGTCTGACACTATCTCCCGTTCCGCCCAAGAGCGGGGGATGTCATAAGATGATTTTCCCACCCAATAAAAAAAAAATTGTAACTTTAATAAATACTTAAAAAAACATTATCTGTCAATGTGTTCGTAAATTAATAGAATTGTATATGAACACTGAAAAGTGTCCATGGATATATTTTATTTTATTTATTTGGGACAAAAAACGATTATACAATACAGAATCTATATACAGTAGTTTTATCAGAAAAGTAAAAAAAGCATAACCCACACCATTGTCCACGAAATAGCACGTGAAATAGGATAATGGACGCGCGCTAAATTAGAGTAATATATAGATATAAATACTCTTACAATTATTATAAGAGAAGCAAATACATATGAATCTGTTTTAAGAGCGGTGAGCCAGCAAATAACAAGACATTTTTCTAAATTTAGATTGAGAAAGCGCGAAAATGTCTAAATCTATAAAATGTAGAATGTGGGATTGTTTGATTTCGTAGGTGTATTATATTATTCATGTTGTTAGCTTAGCATACATTTATTGTCACGTCTCAACAAAATATGTAAAAATATGAAAAGAGAACAACTCGATAAACTGTTTTACAGTTTAGCAGAATTTTTGTAAAGAAATTTTTTGAATAGAGTAAATAAAATAAAAAAGATACAACCGTTCTTACGTGATTATGACGTTTTTGCTCTAGATATAGATTTGGAAATACAAACATCATGTGAATATAAATTTTCTAGGTTTCTATAGACCTTTTTGTTTAAGACTAATCCAGTAAAACAAAAAAAAAACCTGGTACAAGTTTTGTGATATATTCGAGTGAATTATAACGGACACGTGGCCTATTCGAGGCGTTCAATGCAAGAGAATCGAAACGATCGTAACTTAGCTAGGAGGGCAGGACAGTTTTGTGACGAACTGTTGGGCATTCACCACCCCACGTATCCGATCTCCCGGGAGAATCGTTGTTCTTCAGCTCCGGCTTGCCTTTACTGGCCGGCCGTAGTAAACACTGATGATGAAAAGAGCTCCCGCCGTGATAAGTTCTTTCTCTGTTTAAATAGAGAAAAAATTGCGCCCAAAGAAGTTTCACTTCTATGAACACATTACGAAAAAACATTCTTAAACCGCTAATATTACGCATAGATTTCAGTTTGGGTATAACTAGATGCTTAACATAGAATAAAATTTACTCTATTCTTTTATATTATCATTTATTATTTATTCTCAAAGTCATGTGAATAGGTAAAAATCCTTGAAAACACTTTGTTACCGAACATTTAATGTACTAAAATCTTTAGTCACCTTTAGTGTATACTTTAGACGTTTTCAACTAAGTGTTTGAGCTCTCAACGTCGTGTTAAAGGCACAATTTCAAGTGTAAAAGATCAATAAAACAAAGTAATTCGTCTCAAGGCTGTGACTTGAGAGTCCTCACATTCAAAACTATCTCTCACAGCTTCGACATCAGAATACGATATCAAATGGAATTTCTATTGATATTTTCGTACAGTCAAGACTCAAGGAGTCTCGAGGATATTTTTAAATGTCAAAGTTTCTAAAGCAATTTCAGCGAAAACTTTTAAGTGGAACGTAAGCTTGGGATCCGTGCAAGTGACGCCCCTTGAGCATTTGTTAGAATAGGCAACATTTTATAAATCGTTCGGTATATTTGCAAGAATCGCCGTCGGCGGTGTCGGCGCGCACGACAGATAACTGTCGCCCTGTCGGAACATTCGTCGGTTTGTGTCGAGTTTAGCGTAATTTGAGTGTAGTTAGAAACGTACTTTTTGTTGTTTGCGGTTTTATTATGACGGCCGGGATGTGTGCTCGTGAACGTACATGTCTGAATTAATGGCATGTCAAGCTAAATGAAATGGTCGAAACATTATTAAATTAGGGATTTAGGTTATAACTGAGTTAAAAGTAAAAATTTCTACATGCCTTTTATGTGTAAAAGTTAAATAATTATCTTCCTGCCCTTGTCCCATCTTATTTGGGGTCGGCGCACCATTTTTTTTTTTTCCATTCTATCCTGTCAACCGTCATACTATCACTAACTTCCTTTTCTTAAATATCACTGTTCACAAAATCCATCCATCTTTTCTTTGGCCTCCTTCTCCCTCTCCACTCATCCACATGTATACTCATAGCTCTTTTAGTAACATGTGTTTTATCTCTCCTTTTTACATGACCATACCAAGACAAACGATTCCCCTTCAACTTTATGTGTAAAAGTTAAAGCAAATGAAATTTTTAAGTTCAATAGAACATGGTATTTCAATTACGTACTTCTAGTTCTAATCCACTTTTATTTATTTAATCAATTAATTACAACGGCAACAACCAATTACAGTAACAAAAAGTTTTAGGTTATAAATAACATGTACTTACATCAATTCCTCTCACAGTACTTCTGACATACCAATAAAATCATCTTCCATTCATCCGCAAACAGATTGTTTGTTGGATAAAGTAGACTTTCACTCAAGAAAGCAGTGCTTGTTATTAAACTGAATTGAATTAGTACTTCTTCAGTAGCGTTCTATTGTTCTTAATAAATAGGGATGACTGATAAGACTGTAAACAGCTGTTCCATTCGGACTTTTGGTAATCCCGAACATTCCGTACATTTATTTATTTATTTCATACTTCATGCACATAATGGTACAAAGGCGGACTTAATGCCTTAGGCATTTTCTACCAGTCAACCTTTGGTTATCAAGGAATTAGCAGCCAGAGAAAAAATATTGATCACTTTTGAAGAAATTTCGTAACTTGTCCTAATACGGAAAAATTTAAAATCTGGTACTTAACTTCAGAGATGAAAACTTAAGATTAAATATGCCAGTGCCATAGAAACTGTGAGCAGTCATATCGATTAGAGAAAATATGGGATGGACAGAAAGATGATGGTGATGATGATGGCAAGAAAAAATTAGTTAGAAATAGTCCTGAAGACTTTCACCAATTCACTTGCTGAAGAATTAAGAACGGGACAAACCCAGACAGGTTCATTACTTTGTGTAACTTATTTCATCACCACTCGGACTCTCAAAACGACAAAGTAAAATATGGTGAGGAAAAAGACATGTCCTAGAACTAAAAATTCGAAGACATGTGACATCCACCAATCCGCACCGGGCCGCTTGGTGGACTACGGACCATTTCCTTTCCTGGAAAGGAGGCCTAAGTCACAAGAAGTCGTAACATAATGAGGCTGATGGTGCAAAGCTGTGATGCTATGCCTTGGGTTATCATTTCTGTAGTCAAGACCCGTATCCCCGAAGTTTGATCGAATCAAGATAACCGCATCTCGTTTCACGCTACTCATAAGTCCAAACCTGTCGATGTAGGACGTCAGCACGCCTGTACATTGCAGGGTGGTATAGTCCTTATCGTACCATTCGATCACGCACGTCCGGCACATATTATGACTGGCCTGTTGGTCTATTGGTTAGTGATCCTGACTGCTATGCTGGAGGTTGTGGGTTCGAGTCCCACCTAGGACAAATGTTTGTGTGATGAGCACGATCATTTGTTCTGTGTCTGGGTTTTTTTGTAGGTGGGAAAATCATCTAATGACAAACCGCCAAGGGCGGGAGCGAGAGGTAGTGTTAGACTTTTACTGACCCGTTCCAGGTTTTCACTTTCACACTACTCGTGGTTTCTGTGTCTGGGTGTAATTTATCTATAATATGTATACATTTAGAAATATATAAATATGTTTATCTATATGCTCAACAACACTAGCTCTGCTTAGCTTGGGACTAGACGGCGTTGTGTGTAAAAAAAATGCACTCTGCTAAAAAACCTTTATTACCAAATCTATGGTTGTTAAGGGCCCTAAGGTATTGTTATACACGTCCGACATATATATCGGTAACCAAATTAATCGACGTTCGGTAACTGCCAACATTCTAACTGGAATATTTACGCGATGGCGCTGCGTCCGACAGAATTGACGTTTATGAACCGGCTCCGGTTCGAATGGAGCTGGAAGCGGTTCGTGGAAATACGATGAATGTGGGATATCTGTATCCCTATTCATATTACCTGAACCTGTATGTCTCGTCTTGTCAGGCAGAAAATTGCAAGTAACCAGGCGCAAACTCTAACTATAGAGCTAGGCTGATCATGCATCATCGTCAGCATTTCAGCCAAAAAAAGTGTAATGCTGGAGATGGGCCTTACTAAACGTCACTATATCGAGCGGGCCTATGTTTGTCGTATAGAGAGGACTCCCGCAGCCTTCACCAGGTTAGCCTAACTACTTTTCACTTAAGCAACACGGTACACGGTAGGCCCACTATGTAGAACGAAATATAATTAATTTACATTTTTAGGGTACCCGAAGAGTGTATACAGGACCCTATTACAAAACCTCCGCTGTCCGTTCATCCGTTTGTATGAACGTTTATTAACGGGCTGTGTTTCATAAACTGTAAAAGGTAGAGAATTGAAATTATCACAGAATGTGTATTTTTATTGCTGTAAAACAAAAAGTTTTTTTTTATCTTTACTTTGACGTCGTTTCTTGATCGATTTTAATAATAATAAGACATTTATTTCAGACATAGTCCTTTTTTTTCGGTGGGAAAATCATCCTATGACATCCCTCACTCTTGGGTGGAGCGGGAGATAGTGTCAGACTTTTACTGACTAAAAACCCACTCCTGTTCCTTCGGCCTATGTTTCATGTAAGGAGGGGACTCCCGCAGCCTTCACCAGGTAAGCCAAACTTCTTTTCACTTAGGCAACACGGTACACGGTAGGCCAATTAAGTGATCTGTA
This sequence comes from Mythimna vitellina, assembly GCA_949316375.1. Taxonomy (NCBI): domain Eukaryota; kingdom Metazoa; phylum Arthropoda; class Insecta; order Lepidoptera; family Noctuidae; genus Mythimna; species Mythimna vitellina. The sequence goes on along the minus strand of OX438690.1, from coordinate 1,207,322 downwards.
ATATAATTAATTTACATTTTTTAGGGGACCCGAAAAGTGTATACAGGATATACATAGGACCCCATTACTAAGCTTTCGCTGTCCGCCCGTTTGTCTGAACGTTTAACGAGAGGGAGATAGTGTCAGACTTTTACTAACTAAAAACCCACTCCTGTTCCGTCGTTGCTTTTCGCACCAGGGCCGAGTCTTCCTTTCAGAAGCAGACCCTTGGTCCCAGTAGGCTTCGACCCTATTGGGCCCCTACGGTTTGCTGACATCTGTTTGAGCTTAGGCTCGGTCCGGACGATATCGGACTGTCGGACGGCGAGCTACCCATTGCTCGCCAGTAGTTAGCAACGCAAAAAACCTTGGAGCTATTGTTAGTACATGCAAAGATACTCACAAAAAAGCGACACCGCACAATATCGCCAATTCATGCCAAACCCTGGTCGATATAGTAGTAGATTCGCACTCGGCAAGTTTTTTATGATTATTTTTTACTGGTGACTTTGAAATAAATCTAAGCTAGCTAAGTGGTAGTTATACTGGTCGACAGGTTATCGAACAGTAGCTAGCCAATACACTACACATACATACGATTAATGTAAATTCGAATCATCATCATCATCGTCATCATCATCCTGACCTTGTCCCGTGTTATTTGAGGTCGGCGCAACACGTTTTTTTCTTCCATTCTGCCCTGTCACAAATAAGTATCTAAAATACTGCATACAATGCCTAGATAGATAAATGTGAACTAACGTAACACCATTGTTAGTACCTTCGTAGTTAGTGCTAACGCACATAGTTTCGATTTTTATTCGATTTGATTTAGTTTCACAATCGGCTCACTAACGAACTTACCAGTTGTCCAATCTTGTCACTGATTTTTTGGGTATTATACAACACGAAATCCCATCGCAATATAACGTATCATAATTACCATATATAATTTAATCCATATAAATATGTGCCATAAAAGTGCCTGTTTATTTTGAAATAAATGCTTTGTGTGTGTGCTTACCGTTAACATAAAGTACAACAAAGCATTTACTTTAACCTTTCGAATACCGTAATTAGAGACACATTAGAAAGACAACGAGAGAGCGAACGCCGGCGTTTGCTTGGGGTTTAATGAAATAAATTAACCATTTACAGACACTTTTGAATTGTTAAGAAGCCAGGTCAGTCAGAAAGATGAAGTTAATTGCACATTCCAACGCGTATGTCTCTATAGAGATGAACCGTCTTCATCACTTATTGATATCATGTGTTGTATCACAAAAGTTTTCATTATACTAAACCTAGCGTTACAAGGTCAATCACAAAGTGAAACTGGTGGGTGCTGCGGGAGTCTGCAAGATACGAGATGCGTCACATCAACTACTCGGTCAATGTGGCAACGCTTGTTGATCTACACCCAGCAAACAGCAGTCGACGACTTTCAGCTAAAATGGTGATCAGACTGATCATGGCGGGGTCCAAACACCCATGGATCCACCGACATCATGTTATATGGGCTGAATATCAAGGAGACGGCTACGGACATAGCCCACCTGTATAAATATGAGTGCTATCACCGAAGCCGCTTCTTGACTCCTTTACAAAATATTATCTCGTCCTGTCCCCCGTGATGCCTTTCTCCCCATTCTGGGGAGGCATACTTGCTAATAACCCCTCTCATGGGTTAAAACGCCACAATACGGGTTCGCTGCTCGACCCTGACCCGTCCTCATTTTCGAGCTCGCTCATGATCTTGTGCTAGCTATGCGAGAAGTTTTTCAGCCGTCGAAAGATGACCTCAGAGGTAACGAGGTCGCAGTAGTAACCGGACCCTCTTCCGAGCGAGTGATCCCGTCCATCATCATTCGTCGCTGATCATCATGCAAGGGGCATTGCTACAAAACGTGGTCCAAACTCTCGTCCTTCTCTCCACAGTAGCACACACTGACCTTCTATTGATGTACTTTTTTGTATTTTTAATATATGAGTACATTATGGAGGGCCAAAGTTCACGTAAAATAGATAATTTTCAGAGGTCTTTACTTAGACTTTTATACACAAATTTATGTTTTTAGTTCTATAGAAGCCTAGATAATATCCACAAAATAGTTGTGTATCTAAAATAACATTACAATTACGTAAGAAGAGGTAAATGAAAATGTGCCTCGAAAAGGACGCTCTTAATGATCGAATTTACAATACTTTGTGAGTTTTATGAAAACCTCCCTATTCTTTTTAACCTGAATATTGTTAATTCCTCGTTTACGTAAAGCCTAAGTACCACAGTTGTACATCGCTCGGACGAAATGTAATCTACCTTTTAGCATGCAAATATCCACAATATTCCTTGAAACGGTTTAAGAAAGACATGAATGACGTAATTTCGAGGTTTCTCACTGTTCGCAGCGGTTATGGACGCCCGTGGTTTATCTAACGACACCTTGTATTCACGGACTTGATCATTTTATAAGTTAATGAGCACATTTGTATTTTCTTTTGTGCTTTTATTATCATACTTTTATGTTACCGCCGAAACATTTGCGGTTGACCTTTTTACGTTTAGGGCTTTGTTTTTCTGTTCTGGTTATGTATGGTTTTTTTAGGTGGAAAATCATTCAATGATTTCTCCCGCTTTTGAGCGGAGCAAGAAGGCGTGTCAGACTTTTACTGACTAAAACCCACTCGTATGTTCTTTCTTTGCCATGCGTTCCAGGGCCCCGGGTTGTCCTTGCAGAAGCGAACCCATGGTCTCAGTAGGCTCCGACCCTGCTGGGACCTTACGGTTTGCTGACATCTACTTAAGGCGCGTGGAACACTACGCACCCTCGACGACTCGGGCTTGGTCCGGATGGTTATCGGACGGCCGAACGGCGAGTTTCCCGTTACTCGCCGTTCACGAGCCCACGCCTGGAGTGGCTGGACATCGGGGTTAGGATCCCTGCGGCTGGGGCGTGAGGGCCGTTCCCTCACGCGTGCGGCCGCCTCCTTCGCAAGTGTATGTGAATGGTTTTCTTTAGTATATATTTTCCTACTTTATGTGCTAGTGTTTGGCGTCCATCTTCTATGTAAGTTCATCTCTTTTAAGGGTTGCGTACCTCAAAAGGAAAAACGGAACCCATAAGGGTTCCGTTTCATTGAAAACCAAAAAGTGATCCTATAAAGGATCACTTTGATTTTTCTTTGCGATTCAAATAAATCATAGTAACTCAATTCGGGAATTGAACTGTTTTCATAGGTAAGTTTATACGGGACCCTCAATGCGCGAGTCCGACTCGCTCTTGCCCGGTTTTTTTAATAATACTCAACTACTACTAGCGATATAGAACTATACGACTAAAAGAAATTGTAAGAGTAATTTTCACAGTCGAGAAAAACTTCAGAGATCGTGAAAGTCCTAGAAAACCTTAGAATGTCAACAGCAAGCATAGAGCCCTGGAATGCCAGTAATGTTTTTATTAAAAAATACAACGACGCCATTTGCTAACTTTGCAGGCGAGAAAAACAGGTCGACGATCTCAAAGCTTCTAGAAAAAAAACACAGTCACACTGTTTACTTTAAAATTAAGGCATATAGTCCCTTGAACATCTTAGCCTAGTTTAGCTTAGTCGGCCTTATAATTGTTCCTTATTCCTTATTGTTGTTCCCACTGTTGGGACTCCGGCCTGTTTGAAAGTGGCGCCAGTGACTGAAAGTTGAAGGGGAATCGTTTGTCTTGGTATGGTCATGTAAAGAGGAGAGATAAAACACATGTTACTAAAAGAGTTATGAGTATACATGTGGATGGGTGGAGAGGGAGAGGGAGGCCAAAGAAAAGATGGATGGATTGTGTGAACAGTGATATGAAAGAAAAGGAAATAAGTGATAGTATGACGGTTGACAGGATAGAATGGAAGAAAAAAACGTGTTGCGCCGACCCCAAATAAGAAGGGACAAGGGCAGGAAGATGATGATGATGTTGGAACTCAGGCCTCCTCTCTAGGAGAGGGAATAGGCCGTAATCCACCACGCGGGCCCAATGCGGGTTGGTGGATGTCACTTGTCTTCGAATTTTTGGAACACAACTTGAACATCTAGCCGGAGTTAAATGCACACATAGTTTAAAACCATTTTCTTTGAGAAATATTGATTAGTTTGTAGGTATTTGCTATATGCATTCTGAAGATTCTTTATAAAGTCCCATTTTGTCGCACTGAAGCTCGATCCACCTCCCCTATACCACGTATGCTATCGATGCTCAACGCGCTCATGGAGACTAACCCTGGATTGGATTTATTTGCTGATGAATGGAAGACAATACTATTAGAAAGTTTGCGATTCTGTCAGAAGACAGAGCGAATGGAATTAGGTTTTTTTTTTTTGTATTAATGGTTATTTGATGTACTAAATAAATAAATTAAACCAGCAATTTTTTTGTGTAAACACATTTCTAAAAGTCAAAGCTGTTTGAAAGAAGTAAGGAAAACAAGCGAAAAAATGTCATGTCGTTAAATTTTTTTTTCAGGCAAAAGTATTAGTCACACGAAAAAATTATTACCGAGGAGTAGGCCTCAGAAAGTTGCTGTTTTATGGCACTAAATGGGAGCAAGGGCCTTAAACTATTCTAACATTCTAAAGAACTTATTCTCTGCGCTTGAACAAGGCACGATGCTTGTAATCTAATTCTTTTCGATTTTTGGATCATGCGAGGACGATATTGTACGAAAGAGATTGGATTCTCGAAGTAAGTCCTGTTTATTGGCTGTAATGTAGGAATGACAGAATATACTGTATCGGTTTATGATCCTAGCTTACTTCAATATAGATAAGATTAGGAGTTACTGTGCTTACGAACTCAAATGCGAAGGGCATCTGAAAGGAGCTGTCCTTATAGACCTTGATTACGTTTTCTGAGAGACGTCTCAAGGTTTAATGGAGCGAATACATCGCGTGAATGTAAACTAAGACAAATTACACACTAATTATATTTTCAGTATATTTTATATTTGTTTTGCATGTCCAAAGTTATGGTTGTACAATGTCTGAGGATATTTTTACTTTTCTATTTTTATTTGTAATGAATAAACACAAAACGGCTGAATCGATTTTAAAAATTCTTTCTCTAGTCGAATGCTTCTTTATCACTGAGTGACACATATAGGCTAAATATATTTCCTACTTTCACACAAGCAAAGCCGCTGGCAGAAGCTAATATTATTGAATTACATTGTATTTATAATTTATATAATGTACATAATATATTTGCATTTAAATAAAAAAAAATCTCTGCTTCACGCTAAGGTAGTCGAGTCGAAAATATCTAAAGCATTAAGTCAGACGCTGTACTTTGGTGTGCATAAAGAATTTAATTAATAAATCGTAAAGAAAAAGCTTAAGCTGCTTAAGCTTGTCCGGATACTTCGTTGATATTTAGTCTGCAAAATAAACTGCAGGGGAGTTGAAATACAGTTTGATAAGCACTGCCATTACATTGTAGGTAGCTCAGTCAAGCTCAGTACTGAGGCTGCACCATGTCGCACTAAAATGTCGTACTGAACTGTTAAAGGAATGGAGCTATACACTCTATATAGCTCCATCCCTTTAACAGTTTAATTTAGGTCGTCAAATGGATCGCGTAGAGCTCGTAGTAGAGCTTCTGTACTGGCACTTGGACTGTTTCCAAATATACATCTTCCAAGTTTGCATTATTTAAAAAATCTTCGGAGTCGTCACTAAATCTAATGTCATTCCATAAAATATTTCTACAACTATTCCAACTTTTCTTCTACGACATTAAAATTCGAAGCACTTTCATAGTTCGTTAGTCTTTACATACAATCGAGTTATATTTTCTGAACGTCTTAAGTTCGAAGTGGTGCTAAATCCTCGAAGTTTAAAGTTCTATGTCAGTGTCCAATGGATCGTTACATCCCAAGGCTTAATCGAGGATCGAAACGGGATATTAATTGATACAAGGATCTTCTATATTCCTTTACATCGCTAAATTCGGAGTTGCTACCCAAGTGAGGTTATTGCACTCGAGAAATTCGACAACTACTCTCTGGGGAGCTTCGGGGAATCCGTTTATTGTTTTGTGTAGATGCTTAGATTGATTTCGACAGAAATGTTCTTAAGGGAACGTTGCCATATTGTGAGCATTCCTACATATTTTATTTATACGGTACATAAGCAGTTGCTTTTTTATGAACTCACTAGCTTGTTTACTGTTAATCTTGTAATAAGATACTTAGGTGTGCTTTCTGAATTGCGATAATACTGCTTCTAAAGAAGCAACAGACATAAAATTAGGTACGAAACGGCCCCAATAAAAACGACAAAATATAATACTCGACAGAATATCCAAAGATAAGGCTGCTCTTAACCCGCTACTTTATTACGTTGCCAAGATTCACGAAAGAAAACAACTACATAAACCCAATAAATAATAGAAAATAACAAAAACGAATCTCTCTAGCGATTACAATCAGCACGCTCGAACTGTTACATAAACAACGGAAATAAATCATACATTCATTCGTTCATTCGTTTACGAATGGGATCGGACGTGATTCGTTCATTCGGACAATGTATGAATTGGTGGTGCCGTTAAACAAGTCACCGGGGATGATTCAAATATTGAACTGAACATCACTAGGCTCGTTAATATCTGAAATTGTGAACAGAGATATGGTGTGCAGGTACTACTTTCAATTTATTAAATGGCTCGATGTGGATGAAAGATTTATTCAACGTATGAGTTGGTTTTGGGAGAATGATCGTTTACTTTAATCAAAATATTTCGTGGCAGTCAAACTCCGAATGCATGTTAAGAGGGCCTACATAACGTGATATCGTGGCGCGTAGTCCCAATATTCTGGACGCTGTCAAATATTTTTATTCAGTATTATCATTGATAGAATAACACCTTATCGAGACTTTATAGAAACCCAAGTTAAAGTAATCTTTACCGACAGTCACAAACTTACGTCTTTATAGTTTATTTAGTTATCTATGTTGTTACTTAAGTTTCTAGTAATTAACGACCAAGTCTGAAAGAAGAAGGCATTATGACAGACTTGGTAACGACCAAGTGTGTCATAATGCCTTTTTCTTGACCTTTGGACTTTTGCATGTAAGTCAACGGACTTACATCCAAAATTCCAAAGGTCAAGATGTGCCATCGTGTTACGGAGCGCAGTTTCCTCTATGTTAAACTTGAGTTTAACTAACGAACAATACACGACACAATTACTATGCTCCAAAATACGGATCTTCGACATGGGTCAGAAAGCTGCCCAGCTTAATTGGGACCGGGCTGGAGTCATCTGCCGCATGCTGCTCAAGCAGTGGGCCCGTAAACTAC